>JAGYZC010000008.1:4337697-4667489 GCA_020091625.1 Termitomyces sp. 'cryptogamus' | reverse complement strand
TGTGCTCCGTACAGAGATTTTCCTTTGGGATTTATGCTTCGCCTCACAATTCATCAGACTTTTTGGTCTCACATGCTCACAAACGGTGTTCTACTTTCACACCTATCCCAATGACCACAGATTTCTGAAATTCCTAGTGAGTTTCTTTCATCAGATGGATGATAGGTTGCTCAATAAACATTTGCATTTGCAGGTGGCATTTTTGTTGTCCGTTGAACTTCCAACATGTCCTGGTTAGACGAGGAAAATGATGATTTGTACTGTATTAGCATTCTTGAGACTGCACAAGTGGCGCTTCTGGTGGCTGCATCGTACTATTTGTATATCATATCAAGAGCACCTATGGCAGAACTGGCAGTAACTATTGTTGAGACGTAAGTGTTCTTCTATTGGTTCAATCCAGGGAAGTGGACTTAAAGATTATTGAAGAATAAGTGGAGTACGTAGACTGATTCACCCAATGGGAGAACTAAACATTATGTAAGTGGCAATCTACAGGTTTTCACAACCATAACGGTATGCTATCTTCCAAGCTTTGAGCTACAGGTGCTGTACTCACCAACAGCTAGATCATTGTGGCTATATTGGTTCAATGGTGCATTCTTACCATAAAGTTCCAGTCATGCCACCCATGCTCATCCTACAAATTTTCTAGTTTTTATGCATGGAGAATATATTGCCGTCAGGAAGCTCATCTTTCTCAATTTCTCATGTCTGAGTCTATTCTTCTTCATAGTCAGCAAGAGGCATTGGTGTCAAAGACCGATTGTTATGTTCATTGTATGCACTATCTCCTTTCAGTATATTCATTGAAAGAGGTTTACATCTTTCTCTCAGCTTGTGACATGCCTTGCAGAGTTCTGTAAGTCAACATGTATTGAGCTGTCCTTGTTTGTGATGTTAATCTTCCTATAGGTACTGTACTGAGTAAGAAATGTTCTATTCACTTACATCTATGCTCTAATGACAGAATTTGCCTCTTCTTTTAGCAACCAATATCCTTGAGTCAGTGTTCAACTGTCACTATAATCACAATTTTTAGATGCGTTAAACAGGTATGGGTCTTTTGAAACAGTCCAAATTAAAGGACCATTAGCAAGGGTAGGATGTAACTAAATATTCGAGACAGAGGCTAATAGCTCTGACCATGGTGGATGTAGAAATTACTCTCAGCTGGCCTAGTTCTATCGATTGCCTGTGACATGGCTATAAGCATATCACTTGTCTACTTCCTAAACAGGATGCAGACTGGATTCAGAAGGTCAATATGACTCTTGATAAGCTGATTTGACAAATCACAAGATTAACAAACAAATTTCTTGTATTAGGTCCAAAAATGTGATTAAACATCTGGTTACATTCAGGAAAGTCTTGTTTCATCCAATATATTTGTAATAAGGAGCCAATAGCATCGGAACTGGGCTTCTAACAAGCATAACTGCGGCATGTACACTCATTATAGTGGGTGGTCAAGTATCCAGTCCATTATTGAATGTTTATAAACTTCATTTTAGTACTATCTCACCCCTCAAACAAGCATTCTTTATGTCTGTATGTCCTCAAATGGAACACAACTCTTGTAGAAATTGAATTGACAGCTTTGCATCAGTCTTTTTCTTGGTCAATGGAAAATGTTTGTACTGCCATGGACACTTACTCTGCTTGGAACAATCTAACCTGCCAACAACTACATAGTCTATGTTAATTCCATGCTGGTATGCATGACACTATGACTGCTTGGAACCTAGCATGCTGACAGTACCATGTAGGTCATGTATGTAAATTTGTTTTCTCATAACAGGAGTTCTCATGCTACTTGCAACTCATGACTTAGTTTGAACTCTCGCACCAAGGTCCACAAATTACTTCAAGGGATTCAAGAAGTCATTCCACTGGAAGACCACAGAATGACTTCAAAATCTGGCCCCTCTATATAATTTTTTCTCCTGTTGGAATATCACAATGTAAGTCCAGACCTCATTCTCACCACATACCATTCCATTGTCTTAATACTTCTTATTTTTATGTTTCAGAATTGAGACTGATGATTGGGACTTTGCATATGTGATCAGCAAAATTAAGTCTTGTTTTACTATCGTACAATACATATTTATTGAAAGGAAGATAACCTTGGAGAGAAGTATACACTTTGCAATCAGAAGAGCATAAGCCACTTCTGAGTCCCTACACTACAACTTGTATTGAACAAAGTTATACATTGAGCATGTACCAATGAGAAAGGGGCATTGGAGTGCACAGCAAACCTAAGATAGAATGTGATGACAGAGATGAGAAACTGATGGAAGCTATTTTCAAGAATGTGAAACTTTCTGAAAAGGAATGTGCTAAGGCTGACAAGGACCTTCTTTTTAGAATAATCACATCTATGTAAGTTGGTTCCTTTTTGAGGAGTGATTACATACCATTGAGAATGGGCTGTTGAAGTGCATGGCAAGTCCAAGGTCTACTAGAACTCATCAATCTGTTTGTAGTAGATTCAATGTATCTACATTATAATGTGACTAAAAATGATACATAATACAGTTGTATACAGATTTCCTTGTAATAAACTGTTATATTTACATGTTTTCACAAAATAAGACATCCAAAAAAATGACTAATGTTATGTAAATTTGTCAGAAGACTACATAATAGTACAAAGGCACATAACTGAATTTATCAGAAAAACCAACACTGCCAGACAACACTTGTCAATTGACTGGCCAAAGGAATGGAGGTTAACCATGCAATTTCAGCTGACCCAGATTACACAATCCATCACTGTAGTGGCAGCTGATTAATCAACCAACCCATTGTTTTCATCAAACAGATAACTGTCAGTGACCCAGATATGTAATGAGATTTTGGATGACTTCAGCTTCCATCAATATCCTACATATTCCTCAGAAAATAAGAAACTTAGATCTCTAGTATATAAAGTATGAGTGTGCCAAGTTTTGTATTTTTTTTCTCATTTGAGGAAGGATGCTAGAGACATCCCAATAGAAGGGTTGTTTTGAACATTAAATGAAACATGATGGGTATGTAACCCTTCCAAGCTGGAGGACTCTGTGTCATGGTCTGCAAAGAGTCCAGGGTAGGATGCCAAGCTGAGTTTAAATATCTGTCATGCCAATTTTTCCCTTTGTCATTTGAAGCTTGCTTTCTCCCTCTGATACACATTATAGATGTTCAAAGTGAGCCAGATCAGTAGAAATTATGTACTTTCACTTACATGACAACTTTGAGAAAAATTCTAATACATGCTGACAATCTACAGGTGAAACTAGATGAAATAGCAAAATTGAACCATCCTCACAAGTTTGATTTTTGCTACTTTTTTTTTGCTTCACATACACAGGATCTGAGTTAAGATATCTATGTATGATATGTCTGGCATTGCTGAAAATAATCTACAAAAGAATTGGAGAAGAATTGTGACAAGTATGTGGTGTGGTGTATACCTGTGCCATTTCATATCCAGGTCATGTTTCATATCTGGGTCACTTGCAGTATCCAATCCATTGCTGTAGCAGCAGTTGACTAATCAACCAACCCAGTGTTTTTGTTGAGTGGATTACACAATCCATTACTGTAGCAGCAGCTGACTAATCAGCCAGCCCAGTGTTTTTGTCAAGCAGATTACACAATCCATTGCTATAGCAGCAGCTGACTAATCAGCCAGCCCAGCATTTTTGTTAAATATTTCATCTCACAAATAATGGAAAGTTAACACATTTTTGAAATTACCTTCATAAATTTGACTGGTTGTCATGAACACAGACACATTGCAAAGCTGTCCTGAATAGAATACAAAATATATATTATCTGTAGTGTTTTTTAGTCCAAATAGAACACCATAATTAAAAAACAAAAAGAAAACAGAAATATTAAAGAATATTACAGAATAACAGAACAAGAAGGGAAAAAATAATGAAAAAAAGCAATTTCATTGATTAGCTGGTGGTAATAGCCAAAGAACATAGCTGGGAGGGAGCAGATTTTAAGGACAGAGTAGGTCAAAGTCCCACAGTGTTCATATATTAGCTGCTTGTGATAGCCAGAAGGAAGCAAAAATTGAGGACAAGATCATGTGCTTAAGGGAGCAAAAATCAAGGACAAGGATACCCAGTCAGAGTAGGTCAAAGTCACCTGGTGGTCTTTTTCATTATATAGCCAGTGGTAATAGCCAGAAGGGAGCAAAAATTGAGGACAAGAAAAGGATACCCAGTCAGACCAGATCACATGCTTAAGGGAGCAAAATTCAAGGACAAAGATACCTGGTCAGAGTAGGTCAAAGTCACATCATGTTCATTTTCATTCTATAGCCAGTGGTATTAGCCAGAAGGGAGCAAAAACTGAGAACAGAGTAGATCAAAGTCACATGGTGTTTATTTTCGTTATATAGCTGGTGGTAATAGCTGGAAGGGAGCAAAAATTGAGGACAAGAAAAGGATACCTAGTCAGACCAGATCACATGTCCACTAACCTTTTCACATGGGAGCAAAAATTGTGGCCAAAATTTGGCAGTTGAAGATGGATTAAAGCCTTGGCTACTTTGTAGACCTCAGAATTCATTTCTCAAATAGAAGAGTTAGTTTAGTGGCCAAGTTCTTAAACCAGAGGTTAGTGTTATCTAGATGATAGTAGGGTCCAAGTAGGGTTCTGAAGGTGACTAGGAGAGTAAGGAGCAGGGCTTGTTAGTGTTATCTAGAGGATAGTAGGGTCCAAGTCTCCAAATGAACAATGAGCCTCAAATCCTGAAGCCTGAAGCTTGGAGTATAGTCACAAACACTTACTATAATGCATGATTATTTAAGTTTGAAGTACTAACCTCACAATGACTTCACAAGGGTTGATCCCAGCTCAACAAGCTCAAGATTCAGATGTGAATCTGACTCTGCAAAGCCTGCTTATGCCTAGAGATTCCAGAAATTCTGAAAGAACTGGCTGAAAGCTGCAGGGCCATTGGGTAAAGAACATGGGAACCTGGCCAGTGAGAGACATTGAACAGTGGAGGGGAGAGTACACATTGCATCAAATCAAATAAAATCAAATCATTGACCAATGTGTTGGTGGCACATACTTACAAAATAACAAATGACATTGTACACATTAACATTGATGTTTGCCCCTGCCACAATCAGTTATTGGTGTCACTCAGACTATATACTTATCACATGTCTTAGAGGTCCTCAATCATAACAGATTGCCAGTGCCCAGTATGTTCCTTCTCAATCTATGTTCCATGATACATACTGTCAATCATTGAGCTTCAATCCCTCCTCAGTACTGAAGCCCATGCTTGGAACTGTCAACATAGTATTGGACTGATTTTGAACCACCTTCCAGTCATTGTATTTCAAAGATCTTGAACATGTATGAGACTTGATAAGTTATCCCTTGGGTGAAAATTCAAAGGCATCATTGTGACTTACTTACTTGTTGATAACAGTGCTGTCAAATTGATGAAGGTCATTCAGATCACCATTGCAGAATCCCTATAAGGCAATTCAATCTTCCCAAGTCAACACTCTCTATAGAGACCCAGTGGATTTACATTGCACTATGTGCTGTTCTACAGGAATAACTGACCCAGCCTCTGTTGATGCCATGGTGGTCACTACTGGCATCCCCATCATAGCCCATGTCTAACAGTCTACAGCAGCCAGTGTTTTTGCAGGCTGCCTGGAATAAGGTCAATGCCTCATTGACCAGCACTTCAGGAAATGTAGCGTGTTTCCTGAGAAAAAGGTGTCAGAAATATGTTTTTCAATTTCTGACACCTTTTTCTCAAGAAACATGCTAAATTTTGTGTCAGAAAATTTCAATAAATATATTAAATATTATCTTAATGTTTCTTTCGTAGAATGATAAATTTTTCCGTGTTCTTTCCGAAGAAACAATCCTCAAAATATTTGAAATGTTCTCGATGATTTTCTTGAGAAACACGTGATATGTTTTAGCACGTGTTTCTCAAAAAACCTTTGTCCTGTTCTTAGTTTGTATCTCAAGAAATACTCTGTATTCTTCTCGAGAAACACATGTTGGCATAACGTATGATATTTCTCAAGAAACACGCAATAAAAAAATGTAATAATATTATATAGAAACAATATACAGAAACACGTGTCGCGTTGCTCAGCGCGCGACCATCGATTCACTCATCAAGACACTTAATACATACTACTGAGTCCGTAACATTGTGTACAAAATTATAGACTCCCAACAAACTCCAAGAAACAGATGAACAACAGCTGAAGTCAAGAAAAATGAGGGCTAAATCAGCAGGACAGACAGGGCATTGACTTGAAAGGAAAATCACCAAAATCAATCTGATCTACAAGCCTCTCAAATTCAAATTTGCCAGCCGTGGACAGCGCGCGGAATGCTATATGGTCGGTAATGAGCAGATTGAGATTTTGTGTGGCCCAAGCGCTGCGCAACTACCTGGGACAGCGTTGTTGTGCATGTCTGGTTGACTCTTGATTGGTTGGACGGCGTCATTGAGGGGGGTTTGTCAACAACAATGAGTTCCTGTGTCTGGTTGAGGATTGGTTGGTCGTTGTTGCGCTCCAGTTTGACGACACAAGACAGAGACTCGCGCGCCTGAAGCTTGTTAATTCTGTGTAGTCATAGAAAAATCTCAACACTGACCTGTGACAGATGGATGGAAATGGTGGACCCTATGCAGATGTTATCATACAGGATCTCAAAATTAGGCATTGTGGTCAGCTCTGTGCTGGTGTATTTGAGCTGAAAGATTGGCATTGTGATGGAATTATGAGAAAGAATGTGCATTTGTGATCGTTTGGCTCCCTAACTCTAGATTAGATTTGCGCTGAGGAGTATGACGAGACAGATCCCAAATGAAATGTAGCTCTCACACCGCGTAGCCGTCAGAGGACCATGCGATACAGTGTTACACCATCGCCTTTGAAGAAGACAGGTTCGGCAATCAAATCTCTATCCCAAAACCTATGTCGTGCGTCCATATGCGTGGTCAACTTGGCTGGGTCAACTCTGTCTCGAGGATGAGGAGGAACAGGCCACTGACGAGAACCCGATCCCTGATCTTACGAAGGCTTTACCTCTTTGTGGTCGGATGCTAGGGTTTTTTGGGACAGACAGCAAACTTCGACTGGCTCTCTTCAATCTTCTTGTGTACCCGTATGTTACGCTTGTGTAATATGTTCACCTTGGACTGATTTTCATGTTCACAGGTGGACTGAACCTATCATTCTTGTGCTGATTATCATTAATGCTGTCGTCTTAACCATACAAGCTGCCCTTCCTTTGACTCTCTCTACCTCCGATGGCACTTCCGTCCCACCTCGTATCAAAGGATACTTAACTCTCCTCTGACCCATTTAAACGTAGCTGTGCCTGATTTTCAGTGAGGCACACGGGTTAGACTGGACCAGTATCACTTACTGCCATTTGAAGGAGAATCTGGGGCTGGATGACCCCCTAGCATTGGCATCTTTACCTGCGCGGGCGTGACCTCCTCCAGCTTGATTCCCCACAACTTGGTGCTGCGTTTCCTGGAGACGTTTGAGTAGGAAGCAGCATCTTCGCGCGAAGACCAATCAATCAGTCTCTTGTGCTCCTCAGCGACAATGCGAATTGATATTTTTGTTACGTGCGCGTGTCTTTTCTCTCTCTGACTGTGCAAGAATGGGAGAAGCAGTTACTGCTGGCTCCACCGCCATAGGGGATGATCCACCAGAGCTGGCCTCAATAACCAGTTTATCGAGGTCATGTTCGGGGAAGAACTCTTCGAGTCGTTCATAGACGTCTTCAGGAGGTGGGTGTGTAGCCCATGTTGAGCTTTGTCAATCGGTAAAAGTACTGCCTCTTGGACCCTTTGATGCGCTGGCGGGAGGACGTCTCAGATGAAGTTGAGCTGGAGGATGCAAGTCAAGTTGCAATGGAGTGACCGACCGATGAGGCGGTGGGAGCGAAGGAGGAAAAGAGGACAACTGTTGCGGGTTTGAGTCAGAAGTCGGGCTGACCGGCTCGATCTGCACTTTGAGAGGCGGGCGTAAGATAGACTTGAGTTCGTCTGATTCAGCCGTCGGACGCTTCTTCCAGATGGATGTCCCATAATCATCAAGGTTGACATTGGATTTGTAGCGCTTAGTGAATGTCGATTCAGACATCTCAGATGTTGCTGAAGGAGGGGGAGGCGTATATGGCCTTGCAGTTCTTCCATTCGCCTGTGCCCGCGATGCAACAATGGTTCCTTCAGACGTACTATTCATAGTAGCCGCAAACCATTGTTGATCTTCTGGCCGTAAGGTTGATTCCAAACCTCAATGCAACTCATGTAGGCCATGATTAGGTTTGCTGTCCGATGTCAACGGTCGCGAAGAACTAGCCTGATCCCAATTTGGGCCCAGTGGGCTTTGAGAACTGATTGGTGTGCGCGGTGGTGTCAAGTAGGAAGTCTCAGCCCCGCTTGGCCCATCTGACGACATATCGGAGCAGGTCGAAAGACTGGTTTCTAGCCGAGATGCAGAGTGTTGACGGCCGGGAGAAATAGCGCGTGGAGATCAAATGTTGTCTCCTGAATCTGTGGGGGACTGCATACGATGTCTATGCGTTGTGAGAGAGTTCATAGAATCTCCCGACGCAGATTGGGGACGCGGGTATGGATCTTGGCTACTAGGCAAATTGTAAGATGCGCCACGAGAGGTCGAGACCTCTCGCCCCAGTTCACCAGCACTACCATATAGAGGTCCTCGCATAGGCAAGGGTCGTGGAGGAGTTCGAGAGTCATATGATCTGGGCAGCCCAGATGAATATGGAGAATATGAAGGGATGAGGGGCGCCTGACCCGTGGGCCGGCTCATAGGTAAAGGCGGAGGACGTTGTATGGCCAGATTGTTGTTAAGTGCATGGAGGTTGTCTACACTTTTACTGCCTTTTGGCATGCGATTCCACTGGTTGCTCGAGGAAAGCGTTCTCTGCTCTCCCCTCCAGGCGAAAAGTTTGGATGGTAGAGGAACACCTGCAGAAGGACGTGGAGGCGGTTGTGTCTCATGTACCTCGTGGGCGGGCATAGGAACTGGAGCTGGATGTTGAGGAGGTGTGGGAATAGCAAGGGGGCGGCCAGTATACGGGGAAATTATTCTACGCAAAGAAGACTGAGACGGTCGAGCAGCGGATTGAGGCAAAACAGTGGCGGTTGTTTCTTGCGTGGGAGGTGAAGGCTTTTGGTCATCGGAGCGACCGTTTACGACGACCCAAGAATTGGATTGGATGGGGTCTTCTTCGGTTGCATATCGGTTTTGTCTATCTTTCGAGGGAGAAAGATTCTCTTTTGAGGGCTGTGGATGAAGCCCGGCTCCCAAAGCATATGGTCGAGTCCTCAAACTGTATTGGTCTGCAGCTCGCAAAGATTGTTCATGTTCAATCGCTGCATCTGAGGCTGTACAACCATGGGAAGTATATGATGAGACAACGTTTTTGTCAGGTTTGAAAGTCAGCCAATTAGGCAAAAGTGGAGGTGCAGTAGTAAATTGTCTAATCTCAGGATTGCCAAGAAAGGTCTCCGTTGGGGGTGGCGAAGAAGGTGTGGCGAACTCGGTCGGGGAGGCAGACCGTTGAGACGACGGGCATGGCGAGGGGATGGAGGGGTATTGTTTGATGCGAGATGTTGGGGAGGAGAAGGGAGTGGGTGAGGTGGGGGAACTGGCTTGTAATTGCTGCAATCACAATCGGGATTATTGAGATCGGCCTCATATCCGCTTGTACTTTTGAGTATGTGCTGCTCGTTTGCAGAGGAGATACTTTCCTGTCGTGAGCAGCGTTTCAGTCGCAAAGGGCTGGAGTATGATGGTAATGCGGGCGGGGGCAGAGATCTTTCGTTCACCATTCCAACGCAAATCTGATCATTTTCTGCCCGCTCCCTCTGCTGGATCCACTATGACTCTTGGTCGCTCCAGCTCTCTCTCCCAAGCCGCTCTCAACGGGGGTACCTCCATCTCAAAGTCTGGCGCCTCTTGTTGAGGTGGCTAAAGTCCTTGCCGACACCAACCTCTGCGCCGAAGGGCTTGATGAGCTGTGGTGTGGGCTTTGGGTGGCGTTTGATTGACGCAGGGTCGACGACACTGACCAATTTCCAAACCCAGACTGGTTGTGTGACTGGGCCATCCCTGGTGTCCTCGACAGGGATCCTTTTGCCCTTCTTGTTCGTTTTGAATACTTTCGAACTGTCTACTAACCTATCGGCGCATGTCTTTACGATCTCCTAGGTGCCCCACGAGGTATTGATGATTTTCTTGAGGAATCTGTGAGAAGTCTCGGTTTGGGAGTGTAGATAGAAGAGAAGGATTTTGCATACGCTTTAGACTGGACGGGGTGCTCTGGGTTTGGAGGACCAGGTGGTTGTTCCCTCTTCTTACCCTTTATTCTCGGGGCAGGCATGGGAGGATACGGCTTGTTTGCCCTTGTATGGGGATTGTAGAACTCGGGTGAGGGAGTGTGTTGGAGGCTGAGTTTGTAGAGTTCGTCGGTGGTCATGCTGAGGGGACTGTGGAGAGGACTCTCTTTTTGTTGGCAAGGATGTCGCGGACAACGGCACAAGCACGTGAAAACAATTCACCGTCGACAAGCAAGGCACTATAAACACCCAACACAAGACTGTAATATACAAAAGAAGGTATATCATCTAATGACGAAGCATCAGATCAAACCTGAAGTAGTCACTGGGAGTACTCACCAAAACCCTTCACGTGGAGATGCTTGACCATGAGTTCTGCGAGGGTTGCCAATGTTTGAGTGACCTGCGCTTGTGGTAAATTGAGAAACAGAAAAAAATTAAAAGCTTAAATTAATAAACTTACGCAAAACGACGAAAGGAACAATCTTTCACCACAGATTACATTGCACAATTCTCAATGTTTGATACAATTAACTAGTTTTTCCCTCCCTTGTTCCTTTTATCAGCCTGTGGTATATGAGAAAACTGAAGAAATATAAATGAAAAGAGAACTGACCTTCCAGCAATCATGCCTGTCGTAGATCCCCTCCTCCCCATCGATCTCCCTAATCACCTTCACACTCCGAGAGACCCAGACACACTTGATCCAGTCAATACATTTGACCCCCTTTACTTGACCAAAGCATTACTCACCGATGGCAAGGCGTTTGACAAATATCCCATCGCCTCGAGTTCCCTTCGAAAGTGCGCCCCCCAACGCTTCTCCCACAAATGAGCCACGAACTTCGCGGCACGAACGTCGTTGGTGGATCAAATGCACACATTGGTGTTGCGCTGGATAGAGGCCTAGAATCAAATCGAAAGATACTCAAAGCAAAAGACCGTACGCGAATCCGTTGGCTCTTCTCCAGCTCGAGGATGGGGTACCCTTCGAGTCGAGACTTGCTCGGGCGAAGGACAGGGCGGCACATTGGGATCTTGAAGGACTTGGCGTGCCTTGGCATATCGACGGTGTAGACGATGCTAGAGAAGCGTTAAGTAAGTCAAAAGAAGGAAATAGAACGACTTACTTGTCAGAGATGGTGGTTCGAGTGAAGGAGACAGTCGAGGAACCAGACACCTTAAATACGACAGAGCAATGGGGTCTTCTGAAGAATTGGAACTTGGAATATTATCCCAGAGCTCAGACAATCATAAGAGTGAGTGAGTTTGGGTGAACCCAGGTGTCATGAGTAAGGGATAAAGCTTGGGTGAACCCAGAGCTCATCAATGGTAGTCTTAACCAGACGCCTTAAATACGACAGAGCAATGGGGTCTTCTGAAGAATTAGAACTTGGAATATTATCCCAGAGCTCAGACAATCATAAGAGTGAGTGAGTTTGGGTGAATCCAGGTGTCATGAGTAAGGGATAAAGCTTGGGTGAACCCAGAGCTCATCAATGGTGGTATTCAACACACAGAAGAGACTGTCTTGTTCCCAAGGCACCTTACAGGTGTACATCAAGCCCCATGCCTTGAAAGTCACTCAGCAAAGGAGGAAATTTAAGAGTTGGGGTTCCCAAACCCAAAACTTGAGAGGGAGTGTGAGTGAGTTTGGATGTACCCAGAACTTGTGAGGGAAGGATAGAGCTTGGGGGAACCGAGTTCAACTCCAGTCCTACTTCGATGGAGTTTGATGATTATGTAATTCACCCATGGAAAACACGATGAGCGTTGAGTGAGTGGGTGTGATCTGCGAGCAATATATTGGAAAAATAGATCTTCGAGGTAGCGTCATGGTGATACAGACGCCTTAGTCCATCAAGGCTACGCCATAGATAAATCCTTAAGATCACTCAGCACAACAGGAGTTGAGTTGAGCCAAGAACTAGAACCAAGTGATCACGAGTTTGGGTTGGACCCAGAACTTCACAGGCAGTGGTAGAGTTTGGATGAACTCAGAAGTGATACAGAATTCAATGAGCTTGGGTGAACCCAGAACTTGTGAGGGAGGGACAGAGCTTGGGTGAACCCAGAGCTCATGGTCGTTTTCAACAAGTCAAAGTCCGACTTGACTGGTGTTTGATTCTTACATAACCCATCATGGGAATGTGATCAGCAATAAGTAGAATCATAGATAAGATTATTAAGATTATATTTGAGCGCGTCGAGCGACAAAGACTACATTTTGCAGATATGATATATGTAAACAAAATTGATTCATTTGAGAGCCAAACTATAATAGTAAATCACATCTGTAACTGACAGACAGTAAGTGTAAGCAAGACTACTATCATCCGCCAGACTACATATATCTAGACTTGGCGCTGCAAGTTATTTAGATCTGATCAACATAAAGAGACTAGATCAAAATGAGTGAGTGTATTGATTGTGAGCTCAGAGAAAATAGAAAAATAGAACCAAGTGAGCGAGTTTGGGTTGGACCCAGAACTTCAGAGGAAGTGATAGAGTTTGGGTGAGCTCAGAAGTGATACAGAAGTCAATGAGCTTGGGTGAACCCAGAACTTGTGAGGGAGGGACAGAGCTTGGGTGAACCCAGAGCTCATGGTCGTTTTCAACAAGTCAAAGTCCGACTTGACTGGTGTTTGATTCTTACATAACCCATCATGGGAACGTGATCAGCAATAAGTAGAATCATAGATAAGATTATTAAGATTATATTTGAGCGCGTTGAGCGACAAAGACTACATTTTTGTAAGGACTATAATAGTATAAATGTGAACAAGATTGATTTATTTGAGAGCCAAACTATAATAGTAATGAGTTATGTAACTGACAGACAGTAAGTGCAAACAAGACTACTATCATCTGCCAGACTACATGTATCTAGACTTGGCGCCGCAAGTTATTTAGATCTGATCAACATAAAGAGACTAGATCAAAATGAGTGAGTTTATTCATCTTGAGCTCAGAGAAAATACAAACACATCTCAGTGATATAACCACCCAGTTGTCCTCCCATTTCAACCTTGCTGTGTGAGCTTCAATGTCTGAAATCATCACGGCTCTAAGCCATGGGTCCAATTCAGTACTCCAAATGCTTGCTCCCAATTCCTGATATTTTGAGTAAAGGTCAAAAGAGAATGAAGTTGAGGGCTTCAGATGATACCCAACAATCCATGTGCCATGAAGAGTTTGATCGTCCCTCACTACAGGAAACTTGAGAATGTTCTCAATCATAAATGGGGCAGAGACGTTTTGCAAGAAGACAAAGCTGTTGCCCTTGTGCTTCTCACAAGAGGTGTATGACAAGCCGAAGTGATGGATTTGAGATTTAATGACCGCTTTCGGAGGAATTTTGTGATACGGCTTGGCATGTTCAATTGCCAGACCATATCCTTTGGGAAGTGGGGTTAATTTCCCTTTTAGAGTATCGTCATCATCATCGTTTACTTCAGTCCTGTCAAACGAAATGAGGGTAAAAGCATCGTCCTCTTCAGTCGCCAGGATCCCACGAGTCTGTGGTCAAACAAGAGTCTGAAACATGGACTCGCATTCTTTGATGATGTTGGGGCAGGCCTGTTTAAGGAAGAGCCCTCTTACACTAGATGTCCGATGCCAAGCGCGCACAATTGTCTCTTCATATTCACCTGAACTGCGTGTTATTAATCGAAGCCAAATGAATACGTTGGTCTTACCTTTCTTGTAATTCGTTGACATTTGCTGTAGTTGCCCAATTGCATGCTCAAAAGGAAAGGCCCACCAGCCTGAAGCAGGACCAAATAATTCGAGAAAATCAGGAATGTGGAAGGCCATGTGATGATTGGGGACACATTCATAGAATGGGAAGAGGCGAGCAAGCTCTGTTCAATACTCAGTCATGAGCTCCAAATAACGTGCTCTATGATTTGCGCTAGTCACTCGAGAAGTCGCCACTTGGACAGCCGAAGAAAGCAGCATTGTCAGATGCAGGAGATTTTTCTTTTGTTTGTCACCATCCCACCATGAGCAGGTCAAAGATATGGGAAGATTTACACAGCCGACCATCCGCCATTGATCTGCTTTGAGCTTGGGCCCACTTGATAAGAGAGTTGTTGGGACCGAAGTCACCCAGGAAGGTCTGATAATATCTTCGAGGTCAGCCCAGATAGTCTCCATTTCATCTTCTGAGAAGATTTCCCCATGAAACAATGTGACATCGTGTTCTGGTTGCTGAAGTCGCTGGTAGAACAATCTAAGTCAACGTTGTTCGTACACATTGACCAATGTATACATACCCAGAGAAGGATTGCACAAGCATAGTCCTCTCTAGTCCCTTTATCTCCCAGCGATAGTTGAATACCTAATCCTGTCGCCATACAAATCAGGGCTTCTTTGCGCAAATTTCTCCATCTCTTGACTGCTTTATCAAAAGCCGGGCCTTCAGCGCTGAAATCAATGGGCCGTTGAAGCCACTGGCGAAACGTATATACATCATTGAAAACCTTTGGCTCAGTCTCTGAATCCGGCTCAGGATTGGCTTCAAAGTAGTGAAAATTCACCACAGTCAACTTTGCTGGAGCTCCCTTCTTGGTCTTGCGCTTCTTATTGTCGGGGTCATAACCAAGGATGTTCTGGAAGTCCTCTTTAATCAAACTGAGAAAGAGATTATGCATAACATCAACAACAAGGTATGTTGATGCCTTGTAGTACGGAAGCCGGAGAAGCTCGGTCCATTGCAAACCCGATTTGCCAACAAGAGCAGACGCCTCTTCTGGAGAAGAAGCCGAGAAGTAGTTCTCAGCCAAGTCTCGACATTCTTCATCAGTTCGGAATTTCCAGCATTTAACATCGAAATTGCTGAGTTTGTGAGATGTCCTGTTGCACCAGCAGCGGGAACAAAAGTACTCGTGATGGATTGAAGTAAAGCCTCCAACTTTTCAAACCATCATGAGATCACAAATTACGAGAACGATGGCACACAGAATCAGTCGACCGTAAGGGAAGTCGGCGGTCTGGCTAAAGGCAACACCTGACCAGAGATCCAAGAATTCATCGATGATGGGGCGCAAGTATGGGTTCATTCCATCCAGTTGGGCCTCAGGTTCCTTGGGGCCAGGAATGATGTGGATAAACATGTTCTCTGGTCTATACCATTCCTTGATAGGTAAATTCAAGCACGCAATGCATATCATGCCAATAGAGATCTTCTTTCCAGCTTGTTTGTTGCCCAAAGGGTTGAAGAAATCCACACTGAGTGAGAAAAGGTAACGACCAGCATTTTCACCTCCATAGACGCTAAAGTGAGATTTTCCATTGGGGCCTTTGAAATTTTGGATAGCAGAACCTTGAAAGATGTCCCTTAGTATTCTGTCAGAAGGCATTTCCATCTGCTTCCAAGCCTGATCCATCTTTTTTTCATATGATTCTCGCAAGAGTAACCCAGCAAACCAATCTTTAAAGTCAAATACAACGTAAGGCTGGATGGGAACGTAGATGTCCAGTCGGCGGCTTCCTATTGACTTAGGACGAATGAGCAATTCTTCGCAGAGAACACCATGCCAAACAGCGTCACACTGTAAGGGGTAGACAGGTACTTTGCTGTGATCACCTGCTTTAACATCAGGGAATTTGGGCCTGTAAATCACATGACACTTTGGACAGGAAGCGTAAACCAAGGACTTTCCCTCTATGCGAAGGGGTTTCATAGTGGTGTGAATATTGACAGGGAATTTATCAAGGACGCCAGCGATGGGACGCGGAATAGATAGGAGAAAGGAAAAAGCGTTGCTTATGATTTTACTGCACATCTGGAATATCCAGACAGTTCCCCTACGAGGAAGGCATAGGACAACATGGCAGACGGTGATCATGAAGACCACAAGTTGGAGGAAAGGTACCACTTTGCTAAAGCCAAGGAAAAAATGGTCACCTGAGGAAGAAAGAATCAGAGAACAATTCATGCACATTGCCATTGGTGACTCACTCGTGTTGAATTGACTGTGTGCGAGTGCCAGTGGCTCTGCAATTTGTGTGTCTAGCGCATTTGTCCATGACTCCGTTGTCTCGTCGAGAAAGCGCTGAACATCCTGCCATAGGGTGTTGACAACACCATGCATGTGCACGACGGCAGGAGTCTTGACTCTTCCAATGGTACGTAAACGCGTAGTTTGCTCAACTAAAGTTTGCTTGATCGATTCTAGCGCCATAAGCTTGTCCGCGAACATATGGTCGCCTGCGTGAAATGGAGCCAAACCAATCGCTTGCACCTTGGTGCGCAAAGATTCAAGTACACCCTCAATCTCGTTGAGACCAGCGACGAGTTTGCTCACCCTGTTAATTGGTAAATTTGGCTTATCACTGGTTACAGGCGGAAACGTTGCCAGATGCGCCGCAATATCGCTCAGCAAAAGATTGTTCATAGCAATTGCTATCTCAGCTTCATGAGCCTTCAAGGCTCGTGCTTTGTATGCTAAGGCACGATCACCTAATCTCTGAGCCTTGTCCTCCTTTTCATGATTTCGAAGTGTCCTGGCATCAACCAAGGTGCCAGAGGTGCCATCTGGAAGCCGATTCAGATGGCATTTGAATTTTGTGCAAGTGCAGATTTTGTCTTTTTGCGACATCGAAGAGGTAGTAAAAGGGAGGGAGGCGATCGTAAGTAGCCAAGAGATGAAATCAATATGCAGACTAAGCGAGATAACATCCGATGGAAACATCAATTAGTATGACAAAGGTTCGCCATACAATGCTCTGTGGAAACAATTGAGAACCTCCTGCACCCTGTGCCCTGTCCCCTTCGAAATTATAGCTTAGTCGGCACATTTCACGCATATGAAAGGAAGGGCTGTAACTGCAGCCTGGGCCTGCCTCCAAGAAAATCTATGTAAGGAGTGAAAATCAAACATGTGCCAAGCGGGGATAACAATAAGCATACCGATTGTTATTGGACTCTTTTAGGCAGTCATTTTCTTTGTCCCCAGAAAGACAAAGAGTTTTGCAAGTTCCCGTACATGTGCGGGGCGTGATACATGTGATAACAAAGAACAGATACTCATTAATATTCACATGATGAGAAGTTCGGTACCTCATACAACTTCATTTTCAAATTTTTCAAAGGTAACAAAATACAATCAGATATTAAGATCAACACTGTGAAATGGCACTTCTACATCATCCACCTCGGCAGACTCTTCCTCTGATAACTCCGGCTTTGTGGTAGTAAAACTCTCCGCCGTCGGGTGAGTAACCGTAACAAATTGAGTGATTGTGGAGACCTCTTTGGCCTGTGCACTAGTGATGGTCCGGATTGTAGTGTAAGATTGGGCACCGACCGCCTGGGTAACATACGAGAGGGTGACCGGACTCGCGCTTTGCTCTGCAATATTACTATCTACAGACATAATGGGGGAGAGCACCATATGTTCAACGGGTTGAGCAAAAGCGTCTGGAGCCGCACGATGGTGGGTGGCAAGATCTTGAGCGTTTGACTTGAAAAGCTGCGCAGTTAGCGCTCTGACACCGGGGATGGGCTAGGGAGTGTGAATTTAGTACACAAAAAGATATCGAGGGAGGGGCAAGTAAACAAACATTGATGAAGGGGACAGCCATTGTTGGAAACAGTACCCGCAATAACACAGTGGCATAGAGCATGCAGTAAGCGGCTTGTTTTGCAATAGAGAACCACTTTGCATAAACAACCGTGAAGCCCGTTGCAAGTGGTTCATTGGCACTTTCGAAGGGCTAGATGACAAGTTGGTGAATGCAGACTTGATAGTGAATCAGAACTACGCACCTCTTTCACCCACATATACGCCTCAAAACCTCCCAAACTGGAGCCACCTATGATCATATCATACCCATCTTCATGTTTGGCGACTGCAATGACTTGCATGAGTCCTAAGATACCATGAGCGCAAATCATCAACCAGGGTTATATAACTCACCAGATCCAGACAACTTCTGCAATATTTCCCAAGTTGCCGTGTCTACCACGTAGACCATTCCATGATCGCTGCTGCACACGATAATTTTGCCTTCTTCTGCAAATACTCCTTGAATGATTCTACGCCGGGTAGACGTAATGCCTGGTATTGCTTCGGCTGGAGTACCAGGAAATTGGTGGAGTTGAAAGTGGCCTTGGGTGAGATTATGAGTGAACAAGAGGTCTTCACCAGGCGAAAGGGCGGCATGACCTCTGGAAGAGGCAGTCAATAATGCGGAGGACAATGGCGAGAAAAAGCACACATTGCACTCGTTAAATGCTTTTGCCACAGCTGGTTGGAGGTTTGAGCATCGATGCAAAGGCTGTAAAGGGTAAACTTGGATTCAAAGTTGACCGTTCAGATACACCTACATTTCGCCGTTTTCAATCTTGGTGAGCAGTATATTTTGGCTACCAGCACCAAAGAACTTGAGGCTTGTGGGGATGGCATCAGCTGCGGGTGGAATGACCCACAATTCCGTCATGTCAACTGCTGGGGGTTAGACAAAGACAGGGTGACATAACTGCCAATACTTACCACCTGCACTGACGCTAAACAATTTGATTGTACCATTATGGCTAGCGACCACAAGTCGCTGGTTAGCATCATCACAAGCCTGGGCGGCAACGCTATCGTTGAACTCAAAGATATCGTAGACCTTGGAATACCTCTGAGAGAACCACTGGGACCATGATCAGGGAGGGACGACATTTCAACTTGAGATGACGTACGGAGGTTGAATTTGCACGGAGAATAAGGCAGATTGATCCTCAAATGGTCCCGACACATATAGATTCACCCCTGTTACCAGCAGCATTTATAGTGAGACAAGTCAGAGCGGTGACTTTGCCCCACATCTTATTGTAGAGGGTTTGTAGGGAGGAGAGATCCTTTGTGGAATAGACATGGACATGTCCATCATCGCCTGAGAAATGATCAATTTGTGTAGTCAAGGCAAATTGAAAGACCTACCTCCTATTAAGACCATACTCGAATCATTAGTGAAGGTCGCAGCGCTAACTGGGCCTTTGCTGCCTCTGAGGTCACCCCGAAGCTTGTATTCAGAAGTCTGGGAAGGGGCAGAGGTCAAAAGGAGGGTAGAAAATGAGAAACTGATGCTGACAGATGTGAGAGCCATTGGATTGAACTGTGGATATAGCGTGCAAGAATGAAGTGGATAATCCCTTGTCAAAAATTGGGCATGATTACATAACAAAAAAAACAAAGGTCTTTGTTGTTGCTTTGAGGCTCAAAGCGCGTTTGTAAATCAATAGAATTATATATAACGCGCGCCAGGAGATGGAAATGTATCTGTTTCCTGGAAAACTACAATGAACCTCTATGTTGAAAGACCTTTTCCCTTGACTGCGTCTCAAATTGAGTTTACAGTTCTTCCGCCTGCCTTGCTTCCCCCAACTGTTCCAGGCATGGAGTTTGGTGATTACATTTTACACCGCAATAACCCTGGAAACGAGAGTGATGGAGAACCTGAGGTTGAGCCTTGTTGCTCCTAGAGGTGTTTGGGTAAGAAATATCCCTGGCCCAATGGCAAACCAGGAAGGCCCAACAGTGGTGGGTTCAATTTGAGCTTGGAGCTTGTCAAGTTTGGTTGGACTATCCAAACTGTTGAACACTTTTTGGTGGGCAGTCATACAAGATCAACTTACAAATTGACCTGATTTTCTGAACAGGAAGATGTGTATGAATTGGCCAAAAAGAAATTGGATTTGACCAAGAGCTATCAAAAGCAGGATAACAACAAGATAAAGAAGTTATGCGAAGAGGTGCGCGCGGACAGTTCAAGATGAGGCTCGAATAACCTCATCTTAATGCATTCGGCAGATTATGAGGGACAAGAACTGGCTTCATCTAAAGGACTACGAGAATTGCTGGCCAGTAACTTCCTTGCTGAAGTTGAAACTGAAGAATGGCGCTGCATCAGCTCACAGGCAAGAGATGAGGGCTACCCATGAGTGCTTGCGAGCTGCCATGAACAGAAGGGGAATAAGCCCAGATACTTAATTATTATTATTGTAATGTAGGTGGGAATGAACATGGCGCTTGAAGCTCGGCAAGAGGATAGGGGAGACCCTACTCTGGTGGATCAGCGCGCCAGGTAGATGGTCCGTATGGATGCAATGGATAGAATTTGGAGACGTCAATTGCAATGGGTAGATTTTGGAGACGTTAGAGTATGAGGGGAGAATGACCAGAGTTTGGGTGAACCCAGAACTCAAGAGGAAGTGATAGAGCTTGGGTGAAACCCAGAACTCAAGGGGAAGTGATAGAGCTTGGGTGAACCCAGAGCTCATGCATATGGTCGTTTTCAAGTCCGACTTTGCTCGTGTTTGATGATTCCAAGACATCAGATCTTATCTATATCGTTCATCTGCATTACGGAACCATCAAACGCCATCAAAGTTTGGACTTTGAAATTTGGACGTTGGACTGTCACAACCATTGATGAGCTCTGGGTTCACCCAAGCTCTGTCCCTTCATTGCGAGTTCTGATTCTGCGTTTGTATAAAATGATCTTCATTTATTGCCATTGTGAGATCGCTCGACACTCATCCTTGCTCATAACGAATCTTATCTATATCATTTATCTGGAATGTCCAATGCTGGCCAAAGTTTTGGACTCGTCTTGGTAGATGACACGGTCTCCAGACGTTGCTGCAGCACCACACGGATATCACGTTTGATTTCTTCGAGGTGTGGTCATCGAGACTTATATTTGCAATTCAACCAGACCTGCCCCTTGTACTTCCCCGTTAGCAGAATATGGATTTGACGCCCCCGCCAGAGAGGACAACAACGTCGCAAAGAGGCAAAACTTGATGACACGATTTCAGACGGTGCTAGAGCACCACATGGATATTGTGTTTGATTTCTGACTACAAAGAATATATCCCCATGCTCTCAAAGTATTGAAACAACAACGACTTTGCGAAAAGGTAAAGCTTGAATGGCTCTCTATCCTCAAGTCAGAGTCTCTCGCCATCCTTACCGCTCTCCCAACTAAGTTCATCACGATGTACAATGCTGTAGCTGGGCTAACGCCACTCAACAACTGCACAGTTACTTCGCTGGTCCATCACCCTGGGAAACGCAAGGGGAAACAAGCGAGACGGGATACAGGAATTGGGCAATGGAGTTACTCAGCTTCTCGACAAGGCAGATTCAGGCGAGGCAGGAGGAAAGTCGGTACTGGATACACTGGTGGAGCGTGTTCATGAGGTGGGGTGAGCGGAGCAGTTGCGGATGGCTGTGGAGGCCATGGGAGGTGTGAGAGCGTCGTCTAAGGCGGATACGGATATGTGATGGAGGAATGAGTGGTTGGTGGTTTTGGATTTATTTGTTTATACTTGTACTTCTCATTTATGGGTATCATCTTAAATAGAAATTAAGCATACGTTGCATCATGTTCAACAAGCTCAGGTAAAGCGTTAGAAACACATTCATATCCAGCAGAGGTGTGATATCGTATAGCCCTGTTTGGAATTACGGTCTGTCACTTACAGAACACTGTGTGTATATTTCTCTCTCAAATAAATAAATTTTCCTCATGCCCATGTCAGATACCGCAAAATATGTAGTCTGCGTGCAATTGGTATTGCGAGATCGCTAGACACTCATCCTCACTCATACATAATCTTATCTATGATTATACTTATTGCTCATCGCGTTCCCATGATGGCTTATGTAAGTACCAAATACCAGTCAAGTCGGACTTTGGCTTTTTGAAACGACCCATGAGCTCTGGTCTCACCCAAGCTCTGTCCCTCCCTCACGAGTTCTGGGTTCACCCAAGCTCTATCACTCCCTCTTCCAAGCTCTGATCATTATTCCCATATACTAGTGTTCTGGAATTTTATCCACCTCATTATAATCATCTTTCTGTTGCAAGGCTTGGTACTTGCCCAGACCTCTCTATAATTGCATTTTTCGTAACATTTTTATCTGAGTCCCACCAACTATAGACAGAAACAATGAATAGAGAGTAAGTTTTGCAACTCGATATACTGCTGAGCATTGTTAACACCAACTTTATAGATTGGATAAAAGTTCTGGAAACATCATTGTTTACCAGGGTGATTTATACTATTCGCCAAACTGCAGTCGCTCGATTTCTCTCCCACCTCAAGATCCCAAAATTGGAATGGAGTATAGCATCTTTCAAAGCGAGACTTCTCGTACAGACGATTTCACCGAGCCTTTCTGGTGGACAGAGGCATATGGATGGCTTGCATTTGTCTCCCGTAAACCTTCATATACCGGTCCTCTTTTCAAACGACTTGCCAAAGTTCCAAGCTTGGAATGTGCTAAAGTTGGGCGAGACCAGTTTGTTCTACCTTCAGAAATTAAGGATTCCTGGGTCAAGTTAGATTGGTGGCTGAATTGTGCAACAACTATCCTAGCCAAGAACTTCAAGGCTTCAGTAGTTCGCCCCTTCTCTCCCTGGTCTATGGGCTATGTTGATGGACGCTACAGCTATGGGCATACTTTGTCTCGAATCTATAAGGCTAGAGACTGGTTTTCGATTTGGATGGGATTGCTGTCCTATCTCATTGCTAAAGCCAAGTCAGCCAACGCAACTGATACCAATGTATATTGGCAAGTTGCACTTTGCAATAATGGTTTCCCAATCAAAACAGTAGACGCGCTTCAGGCTTTGACAGTTTGCAACTTCTCCCCAAACACCGAACGCGCTGGCGTATTCCTTGATATAACCAGTAAAGACACAAGGCAACCAGCTATAGAGTGGTTTCTCAAGTACAACATTCCGGTCTGGTATTGATGGGGTTCTAAAGAGGTGGCCATCTCTTCCCTCACTTATTTGGCACCCACTGCGAGCCAGATGCAGCGTACGGTGCTGGCTTTGACCAATCCTGTGCATGAGACACGCACACTGAGCAAACAACTCCACCCATCCACGCAGATGGCAAAACGGCCTGAGTATGAAGTTTTTCTTTCTGCTCGAGACGAGCATAACGCTTGATGTCTCTTGTCTGAGACTCCTGCTGCTCGACAGACCCATTTGAACAGAGAGCGATGGCCACCAACAGTCAGCGCTCAAGTCTTTGAATGGTCTCGTAGCGAGGAGGACAAAAATGTGTGGTGCCGCGTTCAAGTGTGCAAGGCGGATAGAGCAGATACACTCGGACAATATAGTGAGGCACAGAAGCGCTACGATTCATTCTCAAATGAGTGGGATTGCTGTGAGGAATTTGGTCCTAGCGATTGTGATTACAAGGCCGAGTTTGAGGAATTTTACGCTTTCCCAGAAGAATCAACCGATTCCTGCAATACACTCGAGCCTCCATATGATAATACTAAGGTCCCAAGGGTTCTCAGTCCTTCAAATCAGCCAGCGCATCTTTTGGAATCCGAACGCCTCAACGTGCCCCGCGTTCATCCCCTCCAGCACGCTGTCGTTCTTTCAGAGCCAGTGGTGCCAGAATCGCCAGCGTCGCCTGAATTGTCGTCGGAGCCCATACCCATTCCGTCATCATTGTCAGACTCCAGGTCAATCAACATCTTGCAACAGGAAATTTTGGAAATTCTCGTCTTACACTATGGCTTTACTCCACCTCTTCCTCTTCCATCCTCACACCCCTCACTGGCAAGCGTGGCAGAAGCCAGTCAACTTGTTCATTGGCTAGGTTTGGGATCGGTTGAGTGCCAGCCTCACATTATGGCAGTTCCATGTGCAGCTCTGGCAAGGTCTTACTTGGAAGGCATTATTGCAGGACGAAAACCCAAGGATGATGAGTGCGATTTCAACGTTCGAAGCCGTGTCTCTCTGTCAATGTCCGAGCGGTCCAAATACTTACGCATCGTTGTCAATGATGACGATCAGTCTCAATTACTGTACATGTTTGACTTTGGGGACAAATCTGAAATGCCATGGAAGCTGACATTGACTACTGCGGCGGATGCATTGATGGTGTGTCGCCTTGATTCTCGACTTTGTGAGTCAGATGTTGCCAAGTATCTCTTCCAGCATGGAATCCCGTTTTGAACTTGTCTTCCTCTTGAACTTGCTTCTAGAGCACCACGCCAATCCCTGCCACCTTGTGTCCTACCTACGCAATTGTCTGATTCATTGTTTGGGATGGAGGATTACAATTCTTATCTGAGGCAACGGGAGTCCCTTTTGAATCAACCTTGTGCGTGCGCTGCATTGATGCGAGGGGGTTTAATTTGGCAATTGAGTGCGTCTGTTGTTAGTTTTTCAACAGTCCTACAAGGTCCTACGGGTTGGTCATCGGTCCCAAACACAATGCTCAGAGTTCACGACCCAAAAACCAATAGAAGATTCATCGACGACACTTTGACTGAATTGGAGTTCAACCTTATTTCTGGTGTGTATGTATGTTACACCGGTGAGATTTTTCTTCTGTTATCAAATTTCCGGTTCTCACTTTCTTTTAGGATTTGGTCATCAAACGGTGCTCCGTTCCTGGTTTCCCACAATGAAGACCTCTGAAGCTAGCAGGGAAGAATATGGATGCTGGAGTGGAAATTGCAAGCATACCCTCTCTAGACGACTGGCTGAGATCACAAATACTAGTTCTCAAACAAATTCTCAAGGGCCCATCAGCTCAAAGAAATGGCGCAATCTCTTATGTGGCAACAAAGAGATTCGTCATATTAAAGACACTATGGAGTCGTGGTCCCGATCATTCATCGAACAGTACTTATCAAAGTCATGAAAGTCACATCTCGAGGGTATCAGTACTATTGTTACATGTGTATATAAAGTGTATGCGAAGCTGTATTCTATATTCTAATCCATTTGTATCCATCGAGGGAAACGGAATGTTAAGTTTTTGGGGATATAGAGTCGACCCTGATGCGCTCTGCCTACAAAACTAGTGGTTTCCAAATCAACTCACATGAAAGAGATTGATGAAAGGCCCATACGTACCAACGCACGGCAAAGTTGGCAAGAGTGTTATCCATAGCTTGGATGTTTACGAATTCTTTTTCTTTCCCCTTTTTCAAGACGAAAATGTCGCCTCGCCAGCTCCCTGCTGCCCATGGCAAAATTTGACGGTTAACTGGTAAGTTCACATGGTTCTTGAAAAACAGATGGAACTGAGCTATTCCGTGGTCACCTGTGACAGTGACAAGGGCATGGTGGATATGGGGTTGGACTTTGTGGTTGGCGAGGATAAACTCGAGGTGTGGTCGCCTCCCGCAATAATTGGTTTGACATTGAACTCTCTTGGTGATAGGTTGTATACGCAACGCGCCATAATAACGCCCACCAAGAAGCGTTGTATAGTCCTACCCTGGGTCAACATCATACAATCTATCACGAATAAGAAAGCCACTCATGCGTGTGGTAGGGGTGAACGGTTCCAAAGTATTGACCATCGTGACAATTAATATGCAGTAGCGATGAGCACGTTGCAGGTTCGACAAGGAAGGAAACAAGCGATATTTCCATCTGAGAGGGTAAGCGAGCAGATTTTTATGCGGTCATGTCCTTTGTTTTCATTTTGTCCTTTGTGATCATTTTGACAAAGGAGCGGACTTTAGAATTTCTAACATATGTTTTCTTTGAAATTCAACCTTTCAGCCTTTGTCCCATATCAGTTCCCCATTATCATCCTCACCACCTGTGAAAGTCAGGCAATACCTACATAGTCCAGATACGATGAACGGTGACTTCGAGGTATGTGAAGTCCCATATTGTTTCTTTGTAATTTCTGACATCACATTGTTTTCTAGGCTATCGTCACCATTGGAAATGACCCGGCACATCACAAACCTTTGAATAGACAAGGAGCGACTATGATGTCTGTAGACACCCAAGAGGAACCTCTGTTCCATAAACATTCCCTGTTACCCAAACATATTATAACAACGGTCAACAAGCAAAACAAAGAAGGGGTCGGTCATGTCAATGATGCTCCTTCCAAGAAACGTCGACGAGGAAATGAAGAATCGACCAGCTGCCATGAACTAGTTCTATATACAGTAGGTCGCTCATTCATCCAGCCATCCTTGTTTGACTTGTCTCTTGTAGGGCTTGGACAAGAACTCAAGTCAAGATGACAACGACACTGCTTCGCTGAAGCTCCAGATTCTCTCTCTGGAGCAGTGGGTGAGCTCTGCGCAAGTCGTTGAAGAATCCATACTGATCGACTTGCTAGCTTGCCGAGAAGATAGCCGAATCAAATGAAACACAGAAATGTCTTGCCGATGTATGTCATTCTCGCATAAATCTGTCAGAATACCCATGACACCATCTGCACCTAGATCGAAAGTACCAACACCGAACTTGAGCACACCCTCAACACTCAATGCTCTGACTTGCAACGCAAGACGATAGAATTGGAAGACAGTGCGGAACAAGTTGCGCGGCTTCAAGCTTACGCTGATTGTCACCATCATGATGAGATTGCCAAGGAGAAAAACATTAGATTTCACGTGCAAAGAGCCCTAGTAGCAATGACTATTCTGGCGCAGACTTTCACCGCCGAGTGCGACTCTTCTTCAAAGCAACTGACCATCCTTCAAGCTGAGCAGCAACGCCAAAGGCATGCTGAAGCAGCGTTGTTAGAGGAATATCAGGTGGGTTGTAATACTCGTGCTTCTACCCTTTTAAAAATGTATCAAGTCTCTTTAGGACCAGATGGAAAGCAGCGAGCAACAGCTACTACTATCACAAGGAGAGTGCAATAGGCTTCGATTGGATTTGAAACAAATCAAGGGCGATCTCAACAACACTACAAATAATAAAGAGATTCTTGTTGCTACCGTTGGACATCTGAAGATTCAATTGTCGACCCTCCAGGAAACTCATCAAAATACCTTGGAACAACTGGGGTCAGTCGAAAGAGAGCGAAAGAGTCTTCGAGAGTGTATGGCTGCGGACCAGAAACAAGTCAACAAGAAAATTGTGAGTGCTTATCAAGATCAACGAATGAATTATCATTCTAACTGCAAACAATTTCTCAGGCTGAGCTGGATGCCGCCAAAATTGTCATATCTGACTTTCAGGCAAAGTTGGAAGCCCAGTCTGAAGAGTCAACAGTGGGTCACTATTCATCACCTCCTTTTGCTCCGGTCATTCTTTGTCTGCTTTTACTCTCTGCTTACTATCCAATACTTAGGTGATGATTCAAAGACTTCAGAGTCAATTGCAGACGGCCGAGGAAGAGCAACAGATCCTGGAAATTCAAATATCTGTTAAAGAGGGGCTTCTCCAACAGAACACAGTAAGTGTTTGCCCATCGACTTCTCATCATTTTTGCTCTGACACTTTCATCAGGCTGAGTTAGCAGCGTCGAAAGACGTACAATCAGAAATGAGCATGCAGTCTGCAAAGGCTTCTGTCAGTAACTGATTCATGCGTTTTTCTCTTCTCCATTGATTCCTCGTTGTTAGGCCGCTATTCAAGATCTTCAGAGCCAATTGACGAGTCTTCAGAACACCCATCAAAACACTCTGAGTTGACACCAGGAGGAATTATCGACTGAACAGAAGAAGGTTCAAGAGAATGCAGTAAGCCTCTGGCATACCATTTCTCGTCATTCCAGTCAACTAAAACACCCTTTTTCTCAGGTTAAGCTGGCAGCTTTGGAGTCTGTAAAGTCAGATACCAGTACGCGGTCTGCAACAGAGGCATCAGTTGGTCACTTCCTGCTTTCTTTTGTTCTTACTTATTTTTCAATGTTAGGCGCTTCAGGATCAATTGTCAGGTCTTCAAGAGGCACACCGAGCTACACAAATCGAACGAGATAATCTTCAAGTTCAATGTGATCAAGCACTGAAACAGACGCAAGAGGCACGTTTACAACTTGATCAAGCGCAAAAGTTGATTGGCAAGCTCAGAGTTGTATGTCTTTCATTTTTTTCCACTTCCTCGGGTTTCCATTACCTCTGTCACAGGAAAAGAGTACTCATGAAGACGCTGTGACCAAGCTTAAACAGAGGATTTCTGCTTTGGATGCTTTGGAAGGGAAGGTATCCGCGCATCCAGCACAATCGAATGAAACAACACAAGCTGAGCCCTCCGCTGCTGAACATCCTTCAGATGAGGATGTCGTACTCAATGTTGCAGACCAAAATGGATATGAACCTGACACGGAATCTGAAGACGACAGCGACCAAATGATTATCGACGTAGATGACATCCCCAGTACCACCAACTCGAGGCCTGCTCGTTACGAAGGGCAGCAACAAACCGTCTCCGACTTCGCTGATGGAAGACCTTATTGCGCTGGAAAACAGAAAGAAAATTTGCCGACCCATCAATGCCAGTCAACTACCAAGTAAATTCATACTATCTTTGATTATCAAATATCTGACTTGTTCTTTTCTCAAGCTGTTCGGAATGAGACCCCATTCTTCGCCATTCAGATCATGTGCATCGTCTCAATCAGTTGCCTCCCGTACTCGTGGGACTGCGGGAACTTCTCTTGCCAATGATTCAATGCATTCACCTCACATTTTAAGCGAGGTTCCTGATGACCATCTACTGCTTTGAAACCAAATGATTTGCTTGAGTCCCGCTCGGCAAGCGCAGCAATCACAGACCTCTCGGAAGTTTTCAACGCTGTCCCACATGTCGCCTGGTCCTTGTTCTGAGAGTGTTCGCTTGCCACCTACGATTGTGACTCCTTCGAAAAAGTCCAAGCAACGCAACCGTGATGATTTCGTATGGACGGACAGGCTTCCTAGAACTGGTCGATTGAATTACCAGCCCACTTTGTTGCCCAAGATTAATGAAGAACTGGTTCTCACCCCTTCTGCTTGCCTTCACAACTCTTTTTGATCGTCTACCACTCCTCGAATGGCAAAGAGTTCAAGACTTTGAGAGACCAGAGAGGATGGCAAGAGCACTCCTTCAAATGACGCAACTCAGCCGTCTGTCCCTTTTGCTAGGAGACTCCGAGGTGGGGCTGCTAGTGATAATGGCGGTGGCAGTGACGTCGAAGACAAAGAAGACAACGACAAAGACAACAAAGACAACAACGACGGCATTGTCTATGACAGTGATGAGATTGGACCTACTCTTAGAAGACTAAAGGATGAAATCTTGGCCTTACGCAGTGATTTTGATGTAACCGCACAGCGTTTTGGTGAGCCCAGACGTAGAAAAGCATTGGTGCAGTGAACATTCCCTTTCAAAGTACCGCAAGGCCGAGAAGTACAAACTGAACAGCACAACGATACCATGCGCGTTGTCTGGAAAGAGATGCGGTCCCTCCTTGGAACAAAGAAGGATAGGGAATTCCCAAATATTGTCTCAGAAAGACCAGAGCTACTGGCCGCGCCCCGGGACGTGTTCAATTTTTGTTTTGATGATGATGCTCCTGGACCGAACCTCCAGCACCCACAGATTTATATCGAGGCTCCTGAGAATATATGGAATGTCTCACTTGCTCGGCAATTTGCTGACATGATGATGCAGAAGTATCCTGAGAAGGACCTGTCTACAGACATAGTTGCGCGACATTTCCTCAATCGTCTTGACACTCTTTGGAAGGCTTGTGCAAAGGCCTGTCCAAGGGCCAATGAACAGCCGGAGGACGTTCTTGTACGCATGACAGCCGAGTTTCAAGCTATGAGTCACCGTAAGTGAGTTAGGATGAGACAGAAACAAGTATGTGTATCCTTTCTTCATCTTTTCATTGGCTAACTAGGACATTCAAGCTATACCTTGCGAGGAGCGGTCATTGTCAAGACCAAGTTGAATATGATAATAATCCGGCTTGGAACGAGATGCTTCTCATGGTTAGATTTCAAGGAGTGGACGGCCAGAGTTCAGATGAGTCTGATGGTGGAGAATATCGAGTCAAAATTCAAACTTGGCACGATCCACACGTTACCAGACTGCTTCGCTACATAGACTGAAGTCATCCTACCACTAACATCCTCGGAAATCGACTCCCTGGTAGTGCTCCTCATATCCGTCAAATCAGTGAACGTGAAGAGACTACACATCTTTACAGTGACATTCCTGCGAAGCTTCCCACAAACTTCTATGACAAGGTGTGATTCGAGACTCTGGTTCCTGGATTGCAAACCAAGTTGGACCCTCACCCAGTCCTTAACTTACCTCACTTGCAGAACTAGTTGATGTGATTGATACATGTAGTCCGGCGGATGATAGTAGTCTTGTTTGCACTTACTGTCTGTCAGTTACATAACTCATTACTATTATAGTTTGGCTCTCAAATAAATCAATCTTGTTCACATTTATACTATTATAGTCCTTACAAAAATGTAGTCTTTGTCACTCGACGCGCTCAAATATAATCTTAATAATCTTATCTATGATTCTACTTATTGCTGATCACATTCCCATGATGGGTTATGTAAGAATCAAACACCAGTCAAGTCAGACTTTGACTTGTTGAAAACGACCATGAGCTCTGGGTTCACCCAAGCTCTGTCCCTCCCTCACAAGTTCTGGGTTCACCCAAGCTCATTGAATTCTGTATCACTTCTGAGTTCATCCAAACTCTACCACTGCCTGTGAAGTTCTGGGTCCAACCCAAACTCGTGATCACTTGGTTCTAGTTCTTGGCTCAACTCAACTCCTGTTGTGCTGAGTGATCTTAAGGATTTATCTATGGCGTAGCCTTGATGGACTAAGGCGTCTGTATCACCATGACGCTACCTCGAAGATCTATTTTTCCAATATATTGCTCGCAGATCACACCCACTCACTCAACGCTCATCGTGTTTTCCATGGGTGAATTACATAATCATCAAACTCCATCGAAGTAGGACTGGAGTTGAACTCAGTTCCCCCAAGCTCTATCCTTCCCTCACAAGTTCTGGGTACATCCAAACTCACTCACACTCCCTCTCAAGTTTTGGGTTTGGGAACCCCAACTCTTAAATTTCCTCCTTTGCTGAGTGACTTTCAAGGCATGGGGCTTGATGTACACCTGTAAGGTGCCTTGGGAACAAGACAGTCTCTTCTGTGTGTTGAATACCACCATTGATGAGCTCTGGGCTCACCCAAGCTTTATCCCTTACTCATGACACCTGGATTCACCCAAACTCACTCACTCTTATGATTGTCTGAGCTCTGGGATAATATTCCAAGTTCTAATTCTTCAGAAGACCCCATTGCTCTGTTGTATTTAAGGTTGGGAGGAACTAGTTGGCAGATATAGAACTGACGGGACACACTTCGTGAGTCTTATTCAGATGGCGGGACGTTGCATCTTTTGACTATTCCTGTTTTTCTTTTTTTTTTTCTCAGAGTGGTGCCATAGAACAAGAGGCAAGCTTGCTTCAGCTGAAAGATAGCAAGCAGTTCAATGAACAGATCCTTGTTTGGGCAGTGAAACATTCAGAAGAGAATGACAGAATCACAGAGGTGATCAAGCTATATAATCTTGCTGGCAACTATTCAACAGTGGTTGCTTGCCTTGCTCAGGCATTGAGCAATACTATATCCAGACCTAGCCCCAAGGAGAAGGATCAGGCGCTCGAACAGACCGCCGTTGATATCATCCGGCACTATGAGAGGATGAATAGGGCCGCTGGGAAGGATAGGGAGGCTGTGGTTCGGCTGCTTCGTATCCGTGAGGCCAAAGACCAGATTGCCACAGGAAAACCAGAGGTTGCGATCGATGTAGGCACAAGTCTATTGCAATTCCGGTTGACTTAAATGATTCTTTCTTTCAGATCATGGAGTCCACTGAACTCATTCCTCTAAGCGGCGATGTCGCTAAAATTACACGTCGGGCGGAAGAATTCAAAGACCTCCACAAAGCATTGCAAAGGAATTTGCAGGCTTATCTCCCTTTGACGATGGAAGCACTCGCTGGAGTCCATCAAAAAGTCAAATCTTCTGTGATTCCTGATGCAACACGCCAGATGGTCAGTACAGTGTTTGCCACTGGAGAAGGAAGAACTGATGTGTGCCTAGACGCTTACTGCCCTTCGACGCAAGTCAAGGTCATTGATGATCTTTGCGGGCATTCTTAAGTATCGCATGTCGCCCGACATATACTCATATTTGGCAAGACTAGATGTCGAGATCGCGCTCTAATCGCTCTACATCTATTGTACTTCATATAGTTTGTAATCAGTTGCTGATCAAGAGCTTTTGTGTGGACACTACTAGGCAGAATGGACAAGATTGGACGAACTCACATTACTTACATCAACGAGAGGCCTAGTTACAGGATTTTTTGAGTAATTGCTTGAATCACAGAAAGGAAACGCACTACGGCAAAAGAGTTATCGCTGTGTCGGGACAAAAACGTTCTCTTTCTCTTCCTCTTCCTCCGCTCCCCCATCTTCATCAATTGAATCCTCCTCACCTTGTTGCACTTCATCTTCTGTGGGTCTTGACGCGCCAAGAAGAAACTGTGCGTTTCTCCTCCGTTTCTATAATCTTCTTAGGGGCACGTTGGCTCAGCTGGCACCAGCGTGTCCCAAAGCAGGTCACCTGACTTGCGAGTGCAAGGTCGGGGTTTCGACTCTGGCTGAGTGCGCCTGTGTGGAAAACACCTTAGACACCACATGGGTTATTTGAACGCCGCCGGGAAGCCTCCGCCCGCACGTGCTTGACTAGCCAGGCTTTGTTGTGCAGGCTGACCAGGACCGAGCAATCAGCACGTGGTTCAATGAGGCAATGTGACCACCACGCTCGTGACGGATTAGAAAAAGAGAAGTTTCCCTGGTGCGACGGATTTGGGAGAGGGTCTAGGCCTTCGCTGACCAAGCGGGTCATGGCACGGGTAGGCGTGAGGATAGGAGTCAATAGTCAATCAGGCTGCCGAAGTACTGTGTGGTCCGTCGGGTGGTCTGGTGTGGTTAAAAGCCAAGCTGCCGGTTTGATCGGGTGCCTAGCTGAAATGGTGCGGTATGTCTGTCACTAGTGGTACACTGGGCTATTCCGTTGCGGGATTAAACCCTCGGGACCGTCTTCTGAAAGTAGCGTCTGGGTGTGGGGAAGGATGGAGTTGTGACCACCCTTGGGTCGTGGGTTGATACGAGGAAGGCTTGAGCGGGCCGATCGGGTTCACACCCTACACCCTCAACTCTGACCAAGCATTGCCGAGTACAGCTGGGTTTAGAAATTGGGAGGGCACGTTAGCGGCAGATAGTTGGTGGGACTTAGGTGTGGGAAGTAGTATGAACTCCGACAAAGTCAAATTGTAGTAAAGTGGCTATGAGACGTAACCGGCATCAGCTGAAAAGGGATCGGGCCGGAGAACTAGTCGGAGTGTCCGTAATTACCACCCCCATTACATACTGCAGGGCTTAGGACACGAAGGTCATGTGTAAAATAGGCCTTTAAGATAAATAAAAACGGATCATCATCATCATCATTATAATCTTCTTGGCAGCACTTGCTTTTGTCCCCGTGATTGGGAAAGACTCTTCGCTTGATGTCGACCCTCGCCAGAACTGGGATTGAGAGTTCGCTGCAGGGGTATGTGGTTGTTGTCCTGTCAGAGATATTCCACTGAATACACCTTGACTGTACACAACGGGTGTGCTGTGTCTATGTCTCGTAGTCATAGGATCAGCGCGTGTGGGAGAAAAAGGCGTAAGTCAGATAGTGGAAGCTTCTCGAAAGCGTCGCAACATCTCATCTGGCCCAACATCGAGCTCTTGTCGAGGCATGTGTATCTTAGCCTGAATCTGAGTTTGACGTAGCCTATCGTCCGTTTGTGCATCATCAGATTCCAGATACCTGGGTTGACTAGCACTACCGTCTCTTGCATTCCAAACTGAAGGATAATCCTCTGTACGAGTCTGCAATGAGTCTTCGATTGCTTGTGATCGTCCACTGATGTTTACCAACAGGTCCTCGACGTCCTGCTCTTCATCCAATGTTTCTCTCATAGGATCCGGATGTATTTCCATAGGTTCTACGGGTTGCTGATAGTTCTCAGTCACTGATTCTTTCAATGATGGTAAAGTGGTACCATGATGTTCAAATACCGTTCCCTTTTTCGGTTGTGGTTTCGGGCGCAAGAGCTCAGATAGCTCTACGGATCGAGACGTTGACCTGGTGTTACGATCTGGAGGATCTGGTGGTGACGCAATAACAATCAAATCAGGCGGATTTCTAGATCCCTGTGCCGTTTTTCTAGCCATTGGCCTATGCCGTGGAGAAATAGAAACAGTCTTCGTACTCGCGCCTGCACTGGGAACCTGAACGAAAGACATGGGTGTCGCTGAAACGTTGGGCTCTTTAAGCGATAAGGGGGCCCTGCTCTGCTGAACTCCAAGATGGTGGTGTTGTTGAGGGGGCAAATCAGAAACGACCTTCTGTAGAGGACTCAGCCCTTGCATTTGATGACATGGTTCTACAAGAGTTGCCTGTGATGTGTAAGGTTCTGGGTCGTGTAGAGATGGGCTAAGACAAGGTCGCTGACTAGATCTATGACCATACATTTTGATCGATACCCTTTTCGAGGGCCCAGGCTCACTTGCTACGAGATCTTCATGGAACGGGCTGTCGGGGAACAATCAGATGTTCATTCTGCATTACGCTTGGAGAATGTACCTAGGCTCGCGGTGGGTATCATTGACTCTCTTTTCCCTTAACGTTGGTCAGGTGCCTGACCTTTGCACGATTCTCAGGGGGATCTGGGGAAGAGTCAAAGACGCTTGAGATGTGAAGCAAGTTCTTCGAGCTTGCCAAGGCGTCCGCCTCGCTCTTGTTCAACCCTTACTTTGATGTCCCGGATCCATCGGCGCTGAAGCTCGACACTTTGAGCAATGACTTCTTCCTTCAGACTAAGATAGAGTCAGAGCCAAGGAAACTGCATGAACAGAGAAAGGAACTTACCGCTCGTTGATCAGTTCAGTCTGAGTCTGCAACTGGTTATGCAATTTCTCGTGATAAGATTGGATGAGTTTCTGCCTCTCCTGGTCAAAGAATTTCCTAAAATCATCTTCTTGGTTATCCAGCTTATCCTGAGCCTCCATCTCAAGTTCCAAAAGCTTCTGTGTATATTCTCGCGCTTGTTCATCCAATTTTGATTCCAAGCCAATTCTCTCCTACTCCTTAGCCTTCTCAATACGATCTACAAGTGCAGTCAGGTCTGTCTTCGCAGATTCGAGAACATCCGCCACTTTTGAGGTGGCCGCGGGATTGGCGTTGACGAAGGAGGCGAGATTATCGATAGTACTTGCGAGTTGGGCAATTATGGGTTCAGATACACCAATCGACGAGACGCCCAGTACAATCAAAGGAAGAGGAACAGATTCCGAAGGTTTGGGTGCCTCTCTAGAATTAGGGTAGCCAAACGATCACAAATGCACGCACATTCTTTCTCATAACCCCATCACAATGCCAATCTTTCAGCTCAAATACACCAGCACAGAGCTGACCACGATGCCTAATTTTGAGATCCTGTATGATAACATCTGCATAGGGTCCACCATTTCCATCCATCTGTCACAGGTCAGTGTTGAGATTTTTCTATGACTACACAGAATTAACAAGCTTCAGGCGCGCGAGTCTCTGTCTTGTGTCGTCAAACTGGAGCGCAACAACGACCAACCAATCCTCAACCAGACACAGGAACTCATTGTTGTTGACAAACCCCCCTCGACGACGCCATCCAACCAATCAAGAGTCAACCAGACATGCACAATGACGCTGTCCCAGGTAGTTGCGCAGCGCTTGGGCCGCACAAAATCTCGATCTGCTCATTACCGACTGTATAGCATTCCGCACGCTGTCCACAGCCGGCAAATTCGAATTTGAGAGGCTTGTAGATTGGATTGATTTTGGTGATTTTCCTTGTAAGTCGATGCCCTGTCTGTCCTGCTGATTTAGCCCTCATTTTTCTTGACTTCAGCTGTTGTTCATCTGTTTCTTGGAGTTTGTTGGGAGTCTATAATTTTGTACACAATGTTACGGACTCAGTAGTATGTATTAAGCGTCTTGATGAGCGAATCGATGGTCGCGCGCTGAGCAACGCGACACGTGTTTCTGTATATTGTTTCTATATAATATTATTACATTTTTTTATTGCGTGTTTCTTGAGAAATATCATACGTTATGCCAACATGTGTTTCTCGAGAAGAATACAGAGTATTTCTCGAGATACAAACTAAGAACAGGACAAAGGTTTTTTGAGAAACACGTGCTAAAACATATCACGTGTTTCTCAAGAAAATCATCGAGAACATTTCAAATATTTTGAGGATTGTTTCTTCGGAAAAAACACGGAAAAATTTATCATTCTACGAAAGAAACATTAAGATAATATTTAATATATTTATTGAAATTTTCTGACACAAAATTTAGCATGTTTCTTGAGAAAAAGGTGTCAGAAATTGAAAAACATATTTCTGACACCTTTTTCTCAGGAAACATGCTACATTTCCTGAAGTGCAGGGAGAGTGGAGGTAACAATTCCCCACTTATAAACAGCAAAGGCATCACAGACAATGCCTGTGATCCTTGCAGCCATTTCTGCTGAAGATAGTCTGCTACTGTCACAACCTGCTCCCTGGACCCCTGACCTTATTCTCAACCTGCTTGCTTCCCCAGAGCTCCCCCCAACACCCTGTCAAACTCCCTCAACCTTTATCCACCCTCTGCACCCACTCCAGATAACTCCAACACTTCTCCAGCAAACCCCAATGGCCTCCTTGTTAACTCTGATGCCTTTCCTGCAGCCATCAATGCTTCCCCTGACTCTCCTGAGCCCCTGGGACCCTCCCCCACTGTTTCTGACTCTAGCATGCATCACCAACTCATCTCTCCAGTTTGCCCAACTGAACCCAGAGCATGACAACAACCCCAGGACAGCCCATGTCCTTGACTGATCCCATCAGAATATCACTGTGGCCCATCCCCTGATTGCAACTGACACTCATCAACTCTGTGCAGCTCCAATGAGCCCCACCACCATACCTGCTGTCCCCTGGAGCTTTCCAGTAGTCAGTATATAAGTCATAGAGTAGCACCTCATACTCTAGACTTGATATTACCTATTGCTTAATGTTACCTATGGTCTGATTGTTTCTGTCTTGTGATTTGTGTTCCATGTTATGTTTCCTTTCCTCTCAGTCTTCCAGTCTCATCTCAGTCTCCCAGTCTTGTCTCATCTCTATTTCCATCATTGTCTCATTATCTTCTCATATCCCTGCTTGAATCTATTTTTGTTCTCATCTCGATCTTGTCTCAACTCTGTCTCATCCCATTTGACTCAGTTTCCATTAATGTATTCAAGCCCTTTCAACCTTAATGCCTTACAAACTCTGCACTTACAATTACAAACTTCAAACATTCTTTAAACCAACTCTGGACCTCACTATTTGCTCACCCTCAAAACCCATCAACATCTGTTGATCCCCCATCAAGCTCTGGCTCCACTCCCATCACTCACATAGCCTCCGCTTACCCTGCACTTTCAATACTCACTTCCAGACTTGTGCCTGCTGCTTCATCAAGCCTGACTCTTCCCCTGCAACTCATCTTAGAATTCTCCAGACCACCCCAGACTTGTTTGGATCACTCCCCCTCACTTATCCTCACAAGTCCCCAATGTCTAGACCTTTTCTGAATGCCAAGCTATCAGTGTAGGACATCACATCCACCTAGTAAGGATTTGCCCAGTGTAGATGAGCCCCCATGGTCAGCAGAACCTGATGGCTACCTCCTGTGCTAAAAACAGCATGTAAAGTTCCATGAACTTTACTAGATTGGTTGGATTGATTCCTTCTCCTAGTAGCCACTGCATTGCTATATGGTTAACTACTCTTGCAGCTAACCATTGATGTCAGGGGACTTCCATTTCTGACCTCCACAGATTTCTGGAGACCTGCAGGGCTTTCTGTATTACTTCATCAATCACTTTCCCAGGGTTAGGGCTAGCTCTAGCCTTCTACATAGCCATTCCCATGCCTCTGTTGCCTGCTGATGTACCATACTGAGCAGCAGGGATTCTCAGACTTGTTCTCTCCAGATTCCCCTCTGCTGGTTGCATGACTCTGAGCCACTGCTCCTAGAGGTTTCCCTTATAGCAGAACAAGTCTCCTAAAACTGGTCTGGAAGCCCTTCATAGCTACAAGGAACCTCCAAGCTTCTATCTGTCACTTTTCCACCAGGATTAAGCATGGTGGAGTTCTATGTCTCAGCTCACCAGCCCAGACTCCCCTGCAGAGGCTCCAGCCCCACAAGATAAAGCAACCCTGGACCCACCTGCTACACCTAAAAAACCAGGTGCAACTCATGCAATCATCTCTTACCCACCATACAACTGAACTCTCTGCCCTCTGTCAAACTACAGATCTTATCTCCTAATCACTCCAGGCACTGCTTGAGCACCTACCCCCTATCTCTGCACCTCTTCCAGTCACAGAACCAACCCCAACTGCTCCTGTACTCACTCCTGCAGCTTTAGTAACTCTACAACTGTGGATTCCATGCCCTACACTTCCAGATGCATACAATGGTGCTTGTTCTAGCAGGGAACATTTTCTCCAGTCCTGCCTCACCTACATCCACCTCAGCAGGAATGCCTTTGACTCAAATGCAATGAAGATAGCCTGGGCACTGTTGTACATGAAGACTGGATGTGCCTCCACCTACACATTGTGAGTTTCCCAGACTGGGCCACCTTCAAGAAGAACTTCTGGGTGGAGCTTTCCCTACTTGACCCCACCAAAATTGCTGCCTTGATGCTATGTGACAGGGAGCTATATGAGCAAGGAAAGCAAATGCTGGACAAGTATATCAACTCCTTCCAGGCACTAGTCAAGCAAGCTGCCTATCCTGATGGTCTTCAACTATGCCTCACTTTCTGGGATGGCCTCCACCCTGCATTGGTAGAATGCATTGACAACCTTGCAGAGGGCCACCCAGACAATGAGAGGATTGTTGCATGGTATGAGGTAGCACAGGATCAGTGGCAACTCATGGAGATTTGACTGGAGCTTTGCTGCATGCACTCCATGCAGCACCCCACACTAATCACCAGCTTCTGGTACTCCATACCTGCTTGCCCACCTAGCAGACTTGTGGGGTCACTGCCCTCCTCAGTACTTCACTAAACTGAATGTCTGGTGGGACTACAACAATATGCATATCCAGGAGGGAGATGAATGGAAGGCTGCCTTCCAGACCAACCAGGGACTGTTCAAACCTCTTATTATGTTCTTTGGACTCACCAATAGTCTGCCACCTTCTGGACAATGATGAACAACATCTTCCAAGACCTCATTGCTGAAGGTGTAGTGTGTGTATACCTCAACAACATCCTCATCTACACCAAAACACTGGAGGAACACTGCCAGATCACATGCCTTGTCTTGGAATGCCTCTGCCAACACCAGCTCTACCTCAAACCAGAGAAGTGCAAGTTTGAGCAGACCCAGATTGAATATCTTGGCCTGATCATCTCACACAGAGCCATGGAGATGGACCCAGTGAAGATAGCAGGCATTGCAGAGTAGCCAGAGCCCAAGAACAAGAAGGAGGTGCAGGCATTGCTAGGCTTTGTGTACTTCTAGTGGAGGTTCATCTGGGACTTCTTGCATCATGCCAGCCAGGCATCAGAGAGGCTGAGGAGCTTCCAGACATTTCTCCAGTACAGGTTTGCAGTGCACATGGCAGAGCAGGTAGTGTGAGTTGAAATGAAGTGCACTCACTTGCCATACAAATCCACCAATACCATGATGGCATCATAACCATGGGTGTTGGAGAGCTGAATGATGAAGTCCACTGAGGTGACACTCCACCACTCTGCAGGGACAGGTAAAGGATCCAGTAATTCCATGGAACTAGCTCCAGTGTTTTCCATTGTCCAGGGTGCCCAGCAATCTGAGAGTCATGGTGTTGCTCTACTATCCTCCAACCGAGCTCTGAAATGTTGGGCACATAGGTACAATCCTGGAAGGTCAAGATCCCATCCCAAAGGGCCCATTTGTCTGCATAGACTGATTTGATGCCAGTGGTATGTCTTGATTTCAGCTTGCCAACATCTCTTTGTCATGGATCTCATAGTTCCACTCTATTGTGTTCATGCTCTTGGAGTAGAAGGCCACCAGATGCCATGTGCTATCCTCCAGGGATTGTTGCAAAAGAATGGCCCTGGTGGCAAAGTTGGAGCTATCAGCTTCTACCTGGAAGGAGGGGTTGTTATTCAGGAAGAGGAGGATGGGTCCAGAGGTAATGGCATAGATGAGAGTGTCAAAGGCCATCTGCTCCAAAGGCCCCCAACTCCATACATTGTCCTTCCTAGTGAGGTCAAATACTGATGTCTCTGACCAGGGACCACAGTTTGTAGTGAACTTCACCAGGGAATTCTACTGACTACTTGGCATGAAGCTCCACACCTCCACTGCCTACCACCCACAGTCCAACAACCAGACCAAATGTGTAAACCAGGAGTTGGAGCAGTACCTCTGCCTCTCCTGCAATGAGTGCCAGGATGATTTGGATGAGCTCCTCCCCAATGCTGAGTTCCAGTACAACAACCATGTTCACACATCCACCCAAGTCTCCCCCTTCTTCCTCAACACTGGATGGCACCTGCACATGAGTTTCAAACCCCAGGCCAAACCCTTGGAGGATGAAGCAGTGAAGTACTTTGTAGACCAGATGAAGAGGTCACAGGAGGAGGTCTGAGCAGTGCTGGCAAAGGCAAAGAATGACATGGTGCAATACTATGACTATGGGAGGACCCCAGAGCACAAATATCTGCTCTACCAGTCTGGAGATTGAGTCTACCTGGATGCCTCCAATATTATAACTACCCAACCATCAAAAAAGCTCTTGTACCACCAATTGGGACCATTCACAGTGGAATGACAAGTAGGGCCCCTAGCCTATTGACTCCAGCTCCCATGGGGATGTGCCAGCTCCACCTGGTGTTTAATGTGGTCAAGTTGACTCCAGCCCTGAAGGACCCTATCCCAGGGTAATGTCCATCACCCCTGCCACCCCCAGTGGTGGTTAAGAATAGCAAGGAGTATGAGGTAAAGGAGATCCTGGATAGCTGTTTACTCCAGTGACAACTACAATACAAAGTGAAGTGGAAGGGTTACAGAATTGAGGACATCTCCTGGGAACTGCAGGAAAGTGCACACTCCAGGGCTTATCAGGGAGTTCCATTAGAAGCACCCAGATGCACTGCATGCCATCTGGGGAATCTATCCCATCTCACTAATGGAGGGTGTAACCAGGCAGAAGGCACTTGAGTGCCTTCAGAAGTGATGCCTGCATGAACCCCTCCAGGTGGTCTAATAAGAGTAGCTGCTGGCAGCCCTCATGGCATGACACCACTCTCTCTTCCCATGTCATGGTGTGACATGGCAAGATCTGATGTCTCCTGTGGAACACTCTGCAGTGCTCCATTGAACTCTGGTCTGGACCTAGGCCTGGACACCTGACCTTTCATAGTCATGATTGTGCCTATTGAGGAAGGTGAATGTTGAAATTTGAATGTTCTCATTGTAACTAGTGGCAGTGAACTTCTTTTTGAAAGTTTGGCTTCTGCTTTGCAAATGAGTCCATGCTCATTTTACTTCAAAAAACAGAACATTTCCATTACAAATTGTGTTGCTTATGCTTCACACCTTGTAAGTCAAAAACAGTTGTGATTCTGTCTACAAAGTATGAAGTAAGGTGCTCTCTTATGTAAATACAGTAAATACAGTAAAGGTCTTTATAGGTAGTGTCAGGTGATGCTACCATAATAATGATAGTAATATTAAATAATGACAGTATTCTAAAGAATGCAACTAAAGAATAGTAACAGAGCACTCCATTACATCCCACCAGGAGGTAGGGGAGTTCAATGCATTCACTCTCTATACTTTCACCTTGCATAGGCTGAACATCCAGCCTACCCAGATAACCAATCTCAGTGAAATGGAGGTCATTTGTGACCTCCTTACCAACTGTATTCCTCCAATGTAGGTGAACTATGCATATACCTAATAGATAACACAGGTGTCAACAATGAATGCCATCATCAACTCAGGCTAATGGGCAAACCTCCTGCCCTGCCAAGTATGCTGGGTGGTACAAACCTGCTGCCAACAATTGGAAGCACTTCCAAGTGCTCCTCCAGATCCATGAGAGCCATGGCCACTGCCCCTTGTGTACCTTTGAATGGCTGCACTATGGAAATGTACCTTTGAATGGCTGCACTATGGAAAATCAACCATATCTACTCACCTCTGACAATGACCAGCAGAGGTGGTGCATGCCTCACTGGCTGCAGTGGAGGAGTCATTTTCTGGCTCCACTTACCCTGGTGCAGCCCCAACTGAGGCTGGGCCCTCCTTGTTGGCAGCAGCAACATCTCTCAGCCCATCTAGCACCTGTCATGCCCTCTCAGACTGCAAATACTGAGGAGTCCATGGAACTGGACTCTCACAAAGAGGGTTCTGCCCTCACCACTGCCAGCTCAGAGGTAACAGATCCCAGACCCCTGGCCCTTTGGATGTGGCTGTAGCAACTATTGTTGCTACCCCCATCACCCCCAAAGGTGGAACTAGCAGCTCAATCAATTGATATGACTGTGTAATGGAAACATTACATTATAGTAGCCATGTATGGCATCTGTAGACTATAAAAAGCAGTGTGCAGCCCTACTTACTGTTTGTTAAAAGAGCTTATTGATACTTATTCCACTCTCCTTTAACATTAATAAGCTCCTTTACTAGGTGAGTTATGTTGTTTTGGATCTCTATTGTCTTGGCTAGTAGTGCTTTGCACTTGTGCCCCATTTAAATAGAGATTTCCAGAGAAGAAATGGGAAGAAAGAGGAAACATTTAGCTTGTTTGTGTGAAAAAGGTCCACTCAGATATTTCTGTTTTTCTTGATACAATCTGTTGATTGTCTTCACATGATCTGTGTGTGATGACATGTTCATACACATGTCATGAACCAGTCATATCAAGCCCAGTAACATGAAACATGTTGCTTGTCAGTGGAAACACTGATTTTGGAATGCTTTAGTAGTCATAAGTGGTTAAGAAGGTTCCTTCTATCTTTTCCTTTTGTGCTTCATGCATTGTGGGAGTCTTTTTGATCCATTACATTACACTTATAATTTCATTCTTATAAACAGATGAAAAAGATCAGAGCAAGCACTGCAATTCCAAAAACAGCACAATGAAAGCTGCACTCTTGATCTAGTCATGGATTAGTCCTATTATCCTGTGCAGGTTGTAACAGGTGATAGTAAAAGGAATAAATGCATCCTGAATGATACTTTCAATGTTGGTCTCAAGCTCAATTAATGGGATATTTGCCAGAGAATATGTCAGTCAGGTCCCAACCCATGCAAAAGATGTTTTGGTTATGAAACCTGTTAGCTAGGTTTCTTCAGAAAGGAAGAATGTCACATGAGATCTACCTGGTTTACTCCACAAGAGTTTGGAAGGATTAGGAGAAGACAGCTCCAACTTGAAAGCAAGTGTTAGAAATTATAGGTTGTTTTTTCAATCAGATTGCAACCAAGGTTCCAGTTAGATGAATTTCCTTCCTGGTGAATCTGGTTTAATCAGGACCCAGTTGGAACTTGATTGAAATCTGGTCTCAATCTGGTCTTGATCTGACCAACTTCAAAGAAAATGTTTGCACAAGACCAATACAGCAGCCCAAAATGAAGATAATGTGACATGAGAGGACTGTCTCTCCTTGTGCCATTGAGTTTTCCTCCCAGATACAACAGAATACTCATTAGTAAATCTAGTTCTTAAAGTGATTTACACTACTCCAATAGGGTACACACAGTTTTTTGAGTAACCCTCCCTGCCATTACCTATATTTTATGTATTTAGTAATATTTGGATCAAATTATACCTGGACCCGAAACTGGCTTCATCGGGTGGTTTCACCATGGTACAGGTATTCGGCCTCCAAATGGGAGTGAAGATATGCATGACTTGATCAGGGAAATCTCCGATTTCATGGATCAGATGTAGATTTTGACTGTTATGAGAATTTTCTAACAAAATCATTGTGCCTGATCATTCATGCACACAGGAAAAACAAAGGAGATTACAGTCGAAGCTCTCATGACCCATAGCAGTTGGTTCAGGCCAAATTAGATAGTTTATGGAGGATTATGGGTTATCAGGGAGGTTGTTGTAGGGTCGTAGATCAGACTTAGATTAAGCTAGAATCATGTTTTTGTCATTGTAACTATGCTAACAACCAATATATGAAGCAAAATGGTTGGGGTCTTTCATTCCCTGGTCCAGCAATTTCTTTTTTCTCCTCTCTAGTCACAGCTCTCGTAACACATAGCTCTTATAACCCATAACCCGCAATAACCCACAGCCTGAACAAGTATGTTTGCAGGGAATTATGGGTCACTCCCAATATTGCATAATCCATAAGCTTTTGGGGGTTCCATAACCCATAAGTAACCTCCAGTCGGGATATAACAAGTTCGTCATCCTCACTTCAGGCTCCGCTCGGGTCAGTTTTGTGAGGGTCCAGACGGGTCATGATTGCAGGGAGATTAAACCCCCGCTTTGCCGGAATCGCCAAGGGTGGACAACGCCTTGAACATCCTCGACGAGGGGGACTCGACAACGAGGACAAATCTTGATTGGTAAGCTCGAATCCCCTCAGGTAGTGTATCTTGACTCTATTGAAACAATTCTGGAGGAAACCTTTTTTTCTCCGACGGAACACCGAGCTACAAGGGAGCGATAGTACTGTTGAAGCATCCAGAAATGTCAGAACAGCAGGGTGCAGACTAGAAGTTGTCCAGAGAATGAGATTAGTTATTGTGGCGCCTCTGTCATTGTACGGAATTCTCCGGACTCCGAATTACCCGTGCCGTAACTGCATTCATACCAAGCTTTTGTGACGGGATACTTCAAGAGTGTCATTTTCGGTCCCACGATCTGCCGCTCAAAGCTTAAGGCCAAATTCGGAGCTTGTGTCTTGTATTCTTGCGGTAGAATTCCATGGTTCTCGGATTCAACGTCATGACAGCGCTGAGCGCTGAGCGTGTGACTACTGCGATGGTCCGATCTATTATTCTGTTGGTGCGATAGAGACCATCGATTGTGGACCATCCTGCTCTCTCGCTTTTCCAACTGTCTGTGCTTCACAAATAAACATCATTGTTCCTCGGTTGAGAGTCAAATCTTCCTTCAGTTCAACGAATTTTATGATGATCTATTGCCAATCATATCCACGCATTGCCTTCCTATCGCTTTGTAGGTCGTTCTTACGCAATTTTGTGATGCTGTTCAAGAACAACTGATCTTCTATGTCATCCCACACAGCACTCTTGTCGTGCCACTTTAACACCCGAGGAAATAATATGCATAACCCAATTTTAACCATGATTATCACCGTAGTACCATCAAGATGCGTAGAATGTGTGGACACTGTCATCTGGTCAGTCACACGGCACATCTTGGAACACATCGCGAGAGTCAAGAGACCGACAAGTCTTTACAGTACCTACAATAATCGATCTATCATGTTGTTAGCCTCTTGATATCAATGCTGCTTACTACTAGGAACAGGGACATAATTCATCGAGGATACTTCCCGTTCACGAAAGTGGATGTCCGGAAACGAGCAAGTATAAAAACTGCAAAGGCTCGCCAAGTCTCTTTCGCTTGACCCAAGGATGCTATCTTCGATACTCTTCGACTGACTGATAGCACGAATGGTCGGAAACACAGCTGTTCACGTGTACATTTGACTTTTCCTTTAATGGGAATACTTGCTTCCGTTTCCTTTTAATTTAGATATGTGCGTGAGATCATCTTTGTGTACCTGATTCAAGTTCATAATGGCCGTCAAGCGCCAACATACTTAGAAGTTCGCACAATTTTCCCTTTCTGTTCCCTTTCTCTGAGTATCCTCTAGACAGACGAACCTCCCCTCAGATGAGCTTGCCGAGCACTTTCGTTTCCGGTTTACATGATATTCAGGCCACACGTTACTCACAGCGTGAGTGTTTATACCATTCCCTCTATTATCGGGAATTTCAACTTTCCCAGTTGCATCCGGAACCATTATCATCTACGATCATCGTGTGTATCGTGTATCGTATCTTCGAGGTGACTCATTTCAACTTTCTATGAAGTGGTAACACTCGACGATGAAGTCTGTCATATTTGCATCTCTCTGGGCGGCTTACTCATCACTGGACCGATAGATAAAACTCATCTGGGTCCTCGAAAATTTTGTTAACCTGGGTGACCGTATGCTGACGAGTGTGTAGAAAAGCGCTTGGACTTGGGGAAAGGTTCTATTTCTTTTAGTGAGCATCCGAAGGATTCATCGTCGTTTCGGCACTTATATATCTTCCAGAATCGCTACTACGGATTGATATGTGTCATGTACGTGCTCTGCCTTGGGAGATTAGATACAATCAATCATCTTCCATTTCGCTGGTCCCAGTGTCAACAATTGTGGTATGTCTCTGCCCCACTTTTTATGGGAGGTGGAGACTGACAAGTCGTGGTAGGTCTTTTCTTCCCACATCTCAAAAATTCTGTAAGAGCCGTTTTTCATACATATCACGAATCACTGATTTGATACATGTCGGAACCCATAGTTGTAGGTTATGTTGATAATCGTGATGATTTGATCTGACCATTCGCTCAGCTGTATGCCCCTGGCTTGATTTCTCACATGAAGAATGGTTGTACAATAGGTCTTCAGTTCTTTCGATGGCAGGGCTGTGCTGGTCTCATTGCATGTATGATAGCTGAAGGTCAGTTCGACTGCTATCTGCGAATTAGGCTCAATGTTCTCCCAGTTATTCTTCAAACGCGGATCTACGCCATGTATTCTCTCAACAAAAAGGTTTTGGTGTTAATGGGGGTCTCTTTCATATTCACAACGTCAACCTCTGCGACAATTATGGGAATTGTACTGTCTAGAATTAAAGGTCTGTCACATTTGGAATACAGATCACGTACGAAATCTTACGCTAGATGATTATATCCACAGCAAGTGCTCTGCCATTTCGGGGTCTGATATTTTGCGTACCAGAAAACGTCGACACGCACTTTTATGCCTTCTGGATACCCATGCTAGCCTTTGAGAGTCTCCTTTGCTTTCTAGCCGTGTACAAAGGTTACGAGACGTTCAGATCTACCTCTCCATCAATTCTCCCAGGACATCATCTCGTCCAAATTATCATTCGTGACTCTGTGCTCTACTTTGTCGTGTATGGTCTCTCTGGATCCTGCCTCGATTTCTCTCACCAGAACTCTTTTCTCAATAGTTTGTTTGCTACGTACCTCACAAATTTTCTAATCTTCTTGATTGCCCCAGTATGTTCTCCATCCTCGACTGTCAGTCAACTGAAATCCAATTCTCTCCGGCAGAACCTTCTGGAGATTCCGATCGGATTCTCAGTTACGATGTCCTGTGTCATGGGAAATCGAATTAGCTTGAATGTTCGCAATGTGAACAGAGAACTCGATCTGGCTGGTGATTCGGTGAAGCTTTCTGGACATCTGTCTTCGCCTGTCAGTACTGGTAGACCATGGAGTATAGTCAATCCATTAGGACAGACATCATTGAACGACATTGAAATGGCAGAATTGCGGCTGATGAAAGCGGAAATACACACCCGGATATAGAAACCGAAAACTATGTATGATATGTAGTGTAAATAAACAACTGTATTTATTCATCCACTTCCTCCAGATACTTAAGCACTTAGTCGCAATAGCATATGACGACATTACCCCCGTTTGGCTTCAGGAGATAGGAACGGGAACGGAAGTGAACACATATTTCCTTGCAACACGTGATTCATTGAACATATTTTTGAGCCCTCTTCTACGACTTCCATGTAGTTTTATCTCCTCTTTCCACGTCGTTTCATCTCATCACAGTGCGCTTGGGCGGTCTCGTCAGTTGTTGACCTTACATCTCAAACAAGTTTTGAGAGGCTACTAGATAACAATGCCACACGAGGCATCACCTCTATGCCGACTCGGAGAGATCCGCCTTTCACAATGGGTGCGTTGAAGACCAGGAAGCTGCCAAACCCGAAAGCTCTATAAAATTATACATAACTTTGGTCGGTTCAATGGGACAGCTCATACAAAGGGCACTGATGACGGATGCCGAGTAGTTGATACCTATGACCATTGGAATTTATTTGTGCGCAATGGACGGAACAATTGTAGTGTCTGGTAAGTCACTCTGTACTTGGCGCACCTGTCTCGTGTCACCTAATGCTTTTGGACAGCGTATGCAGTGATAGGAAGCGAATTCAATCAACTTCATAATACTAGCTGGATAGCGACGGCGTACATGTTGACAACTACTAGTTTCCAGTATGTCGCGCATGCGCTCATACATACACACCGCTGATCTTATTTTCCCATATTAGACCACTTTATGGTGAATTGAGCGATATCTTCGGCCGTAAGAGCTGTCTTCTATTCGCCTACACTATTTTCGCAATCGGATGCCTGGGATGTGGCCTCGCTCGCAGCATGAACGAGCTGATTATAAGTCGAGCTTTTGCTGTTATTGGAAGTGGTGGGATGTAGACGTGCGTGCCTTTCCTCAAGTAGCTTTGATGGATGCTTATATTAAGCTTTCAGACTTGTCAGTATCATAGTCTCTGATGTAGTTCCCTTACGTTCACGTGGCACGTGGCAAGGTATCCTCAATATCATCTGGACGATGGGATCAGCATCAGGTGCACCTTTAGGTGGATTATTAGCAGATAGTATTGGTTGGCGTTGGTGGGTCTCGACCACAAGATTTACCTCGTCTATACACTGATGACAACTTGCAGGGCTTTTCTTCTCCAATTTCCGTTAACGCTCATGGCGATCGCTTCCGTCTCTTTTGGTCTTCATTTGCCCAAGTCCGGCCCCTCGGACTTTTCGGCAAAGCTTAAACGCGTCGACTTTACTGGGTCTCTTGCCCTGATCATCACCGTATTTTCCTTACTTTTCGGCCTTGATCACGGCGGGAACATCTCATGGAACGATTCTGTCACATTGCTCTCATTCAGTTCATTTGCTTTGTTCTTCATCCTCTTTGGAGCCATTGAGTTGCGGATTGCCAGTGAACCTTTCGCGCCCAAGCGAATTATCTTCAATCGGTCTCTCATTGCGGGTTATCTCGTAAATTTTTTCGGTGTCGCAGTTGGCATGAACTTGATCTTTCATGTGTCATTATATCTGCAAGCTGTACATGGTAACACAGCGGCTGAGGCGGGACTTTGGCTCGTCCTTTGCGTTGTTGGTGGTTTGTTAGGCTCTTTGTCAACAAGGCTACGGGCAAGTTCTACCTTATCACAATGTTTGGATATGGCTCGCAGTTCCTCGCGACGGGTCTTGTCAAGTTGTCGACAAGAGCTGCCTTGGGAACCATGCTTCCGTTTGCCGTAGGTCAGTCAGCAATGCGTCAACTACCTTTCTGTCCACTTAAAACTTTACCTAAGTCTCTTTATCTCAAGTGTCGGAAATGGTGGGGGCCTATCATCTTCAAAGGGTATCAAGAAATGCACTGAGCTTTTTGGCCAGGAAGCGGAATCACCACAAGCTTAATCGCCTTGATCGCCAATGCTGGCCCAGAAGACCAGGCCACTGCAACTGCTGGTCTGTTTTCTCTTCTCCGCTTCACTGGAGATGCAGGTTCAGTGATGATCTAGTTTCATATCTTTTTCGTTCTCTCGGATCTGTCGTTGGCGTCTCTGTTGGGAGTACCGTTGTCCAAGAGGTTCTTCGCACAGATCTTCGCCGTCGTTTGTCCGGCAAAAACATTGAGCAGGTATGGTATTTATGTTTTTGTCTGGTCAATGTTGATAGTATGGCTCGTCCAGATTATCCTCCATGTGAGGGAATCACCCGATTACATTAATAAATTAGAGCCTGTGACTCGGGTCATTGTCAGGGCTGCTTACTTGGAAGCAGTGCAGGCGACTTTCACTTTTACCGTTGGAATGGCGAGTTTAGCATTTCTCTCCTTGATTTTCATCAAAGAAACTGCATTGACAAGGAGATAAGGCTTTTAAGCCGTCAATTACCCGAATTATCTGTTCAGTTTACAACAATCCTTCATGTCTCCTCTGACAAAAAAAGTCAAATTTGCTTTGCTTACAGTTGAAAGAAAGAAGTTGAAATCTGCCTTCCATGAAGAAAGACCTAATTCTCTGGAGCAAGATGACCTTTCCTTTATCTTTGTTCCTGATTCAACTGGTGTATAAGACTGGCTCAATATGTCCAGGTATCACCAGAAATTGGCTGGAAGCAAGCTTCACCCCAATTTCCTGAAGATAGTGTGAACTTGGCCAAGAAAAGGCACATATAAGTAGAAGCAACAGATATATGATAATCAAGCAACACTCTGATAGACTCAAGAGTCAAAAGTGATTAATTTACTTGCCCCACCTGATCTGTTGAAATGCTTGTTACTTCAAAAACTTGAAAAAAAATTCCTCGCTCATGTTCTCTTCAGATTCCCCTCTGCTAGGTGATTAGTTACTGTTGTATCATTGTCTACTTGCTAATATACTTCAGATTCCCCTCTGCTAGCTGCATGACTCTGAGCTGCCACTCCAGGAGGTTGCCCTTACAGGTACAAGGTGGCATGTGAGCAGTGGCAGCTTATGGAACTGCAACATGAGTTGTGGCAGATGCAATCCTTGGCCTTGATCATGTCCTGCTTGCCTAGACTGGTGATGGCAAAGACTGTGTGCTCAGCATGATTCTGGTAGTGGAGGACAAGGTCAACCACAGAGCTTAGAGCAACAGGGCTTTTCCTGGACTTGGTGTTTGTAAAGTGCCAGGGTCTGACTATGCAGCCACTCTCCCAGCCCATTCCAGTGTTCAACATTGACAGAACACCCAATGAGGCCAGTGCTATCAGCTCTGTGGTTGACCTTGTCCTCCACTACCAGAATCATGCTGAGCACACAGTCTTTGCCATCACCAGTCTAGGCAAGCAGGACATGATCAAGGCCAAGGATTGCATCTGCCACAACTCATGTTGCAGTTCCATAAGCTGCCACTGCTCACATGCCACCTTGTACCTGTAAGGGCAGCCTCTGGAGCAACAGATTGGAGTCACACAGCTAGCAGAGAGGAATCTGAAGTATATTAGCGGAGTAGATGACAATACAAATTGGTAACTAATCACCTAGCAGAGGGGAATCTGAAGAGAACAAGTCTAAGGATCCCCGCTGCTTGGCACAGTGCATCAGCAGGTGGCAGAGGCATGGGAACTACTGTACAGGTGACTGGAGCTACTCTTAACCCTGGAGCAATGGTTGCTGAGGTAATACAGAGAACTCTGGGGTTCTGGAAAGAGCCCCAGAAATGTTGAACAAGCTGTGGAGGTGCTGGAACCAGTCACAGAGGTTGACAATGGAAGTCCCCTGACATCACCCCCCCTCTAGTGTGTGGCGTCTCAACATGTGGGGTAGAAGAAGTCCCTAATTGCTTGGTCTGCTGGCAAGATAGGGTAGATTCGTTATATGGCATGCAGCATGTCTGGATGTCTCCAGTGGAACTTCTTAACAAGTCTGGGGGCATGTACATTCTCCTGTGGCTCCCAGGAAATATCCTCAATTCCATAGCATTTCCACTTCACCTTGTACTGTAGTTGTCTCCAGAATAAATGACTGTCCAGAATTTCTTCCACTTTGTACTCTTTATTGTCATTAACCACCACTGGGGGTGGCAGAGGTGGCAGACATTGCCCTGGGATAGAATCTTTAGGGGCCATGGTAAGTTTGACCACATTGAACACTGGAAGCTGGCACATCCCCACAGGGAGTCAGAGTCAATAGGCCAAGGGTCCTACCTGTCCTTCCACTATGAATGGCCCTAACTGGCAGTGTGACAGCTTCTTTGAGGGATGGGTGGTTATAATATCAGAGGCATCCAGGTAGACTCAATCCCCAGGCTGATATCTGCACTTGGGATCCTCTTACGGCCATAGTATTGTGCCATGTCATCTTTTGCCTTTGCCAGTGCAGCCCAAGCCTCTTCTTGTGACCTCTTCATCCAGTCCACAAATTTGTTTACTGCCTCATTTTCTGAGGGTCAGGCCCAGGGTTCAAAACCCATGTGTGGGTGCTGTCCAGTATTGAGGAAAAATGGGGAAAATTGGGTGGATGCATGAACATGGTTGTTGTACTGGAATTTGGCATTGGGGAGGAGTTTGTCCTAGTCATCTTGGTGCTCATTGCAGAAGAGGCAGAGATACTGTTCCAACTCCTGGTTTACATGCTCCATCTAGCTGTCAGACTGTGGATGGTAGGCAGTGGTAGTGTGGAGCTTTACTCTGAGCAGTTGGTAGAGCTTGTGGGTGAACTCTGCCATGAATTGTGGTCCCCAATCCAAGACATAGGTGTCAGAGAGGCTATGGAGCTTCCAGACATTCCTCCAGTACAGGTTCATGGTGCCCATGATGGAGCAGGTGGTGTGGGTCAGAATGAAGTGCACTCTCTTGCCATACAGGTCCACTACCACTATGATTGCATTGCAACCATGGGCATTGGGGAGCTCTACAATGAAGTCCACAGATGCTATGCTCCATCATTCTGCAGGCACCAGTAGTGGGTGTAACTGTCCATAGGGGAGTTGGCATTGGGGCTTGGTCCAGAGGCACAGATCACAGGTACTAGTGTAGGACCCAATGTACTGGGACATCTGGGGCCACCAGTAGTTCTGTAATACTAACTCCAGTGTTTTCCACTGCCTGGGGTGCCCTGCAATGCAGGAGTCATGGTGTTGCTCCACAATCCTCCGACGGAGCTCCGAGATGTTGGAGATGTAAATATGGTCTTGGAAGGTCAGGATTCTATCTCAGAGGGCCCATTCATCAGTGTAGACCACTTTAACACCAGTAGCATGCCCCAACTTCAGCATTCAAGTGGCCTGCACCACAAGCTCCTCCTGTTGACTATCTCTATTATCTTGTCAGATGTCCTAGAGAATGTCCACCTCTGCTCCATCAACAACTAGGCCCTTTATAGCTTGGATTGCAAACAATTCGGGGCAGGGGAGCACAATGTTACTATTATTCTCTTCTCCCATTCCATAGTCCACCCTCTGAGACAGGGCATCTGGTTTCCCCATGCTCCAGCCAGGCTTGTGGTGCAAGGAGAAGTCAAAGTTGGCAAGGTAGAGTAACCATTGGGCATGCTGGCAATTGAGCTTCTTGGCTCTCTGGAAGTATTCAAGGTTCTTGTGATCCATCCAGACCTTGAACTTGTGCTGCACGCCCTCCAGGAAGTGCTGCCACTCCTCAAACAACCAGATAATGGCTAACATCTCCTTGTCATGGATCTCATAGTTCTGTTCCACCACATTCAGGCTTTTGGAGTAAAAGGCCACTGGGTGCCACTTCTTGTCCTCTGGATATTGCTGTAAGAGCACCACTCCAGTAGTGAAGTCAGAGCTGTTGGCCTCTATGCAGAAGGGAGAGTTGTCATTCAGAAGGAGGAGAACAGGTCTGGAGGTTATAGCGTGCTTGAGAGTGTTGAAGGTTATCTACTCTGAAGATTCTCAGCTCCATGTAACATCTTTTTCTGTGAGATCAAACAGAGGGCAGGCATGATGTGAGAAGTCCTGGATGAATCTCCACTAGAAGTTCACAAAGCCTAGCAATGCCTGCACCTCCTTCTTGTTCTTGGGCTCTGGCTGCTCTGCAATGCCTGCTACCTTCACCAGGTCCATCTCCATGGCTCTGTGTGAGATGATCAGGCCAAGATATTCAATCTGGGTCTGCTCAAACTTGCACTACTCTGGCTTGAGGTAGAGCTGGTGCTGGCAGAGGTGTTCCAGGATGAGATGAGTGATCCAATGGTGTTCTCCCAGCATTTTGGTGTAGATGAGAATGTTGTTGAGGTACATGCACACTACACCTTCTGCAATGAGGTTCTAGAAGATGTCATTCATCATGGTCTGGAAGGTGGCTGGGCTGTTGGTGAGACTGAAGAACATAACAAGTGGCTCAAACAATCCCCAGTTGGTCCAGAAGGCTGCCTTCCACTTTTCTCCCTCCTAAATGTGCACATTGTTGTAACCCCACTAGATGTCTAGTTTAGTGAAGTATCATGCACCCTGGAGGTTGTCGATGTGCTTGGAGATGAGGGGGAGAGGGTAGCGATTCTTCACCATTATGATGTTGAGTACCCAATAGTCCTGTACTAGTTGGAGGGAGCCTTCCTTCTTTTTGATGAAGAAGACCAGAGAAGCCATTGGGGATTTGGATGGATGGATATGACCATAGTCCAAGTTCTTCTGGAGGAAGGCATCAAGCTTGTCCTGCTCTCTGGGTGTGAGGGAGTAGACCTTACAGCTGGAGGGTGCTCAGTCTGGCAGCAGTTTAATTGTGTGGTCCCACCTCTTGCGCTCTGGAAGTGAGTCAAAGGAGGCCTTGGAGAATATGTCCTCAAATGCATGCAAGTAGGGGGGTTCTACATTCTGGAACTCTCAAGGTGCAGCATTGGTGGCAAAGGCCTAGGCCTGGTGCTGGGATGTAGTCTGGCTAGCCCTGATCTCCACAACAGAGTGCAATGGGTGGATAGTGGTAACATAAACTTGGTCCCCCACCTCTATTGCTTCATCTGGGAGCTCTGGTTTGCATATACCACCAAACTCCCCTCCATGCTCCTCCTCTGAGGCTCTGCCATTGCTCTGATTGTCCTTGTAGAGGGCCTCCCTACAAGGGAATGCCAGAGGCAGGGAGTCCACGAGGTCTAGATCAGCAAAGGGGAGAGGGCCGGCATGATATTCTCAGATAGCTGCATGCTCTCGGACTTGAGTCCAATACTTTGCTCTGGCCTCTGCAGCACAGGCAGAGCACTTCCTGGGGCATCTACTCATGGTCACCTCTCCTTTGGTCCAATTGACATCAGGGTTATGCTCTTGGAGCCACATGAACCCAAGGATCATGTTTTGCCTTCTCTAACTAATGACAGCAAATATGGCGCACTCTATGTGGTTTCAATAGTGGAGAACCAGATTGACCATAGAGCTAATTGCACCAGCTTTGTTGGGTGTTCTATCAATGTTGTAGACAGGAATAGGTTTGGGAAGGGACTGCATGATCAGGCCATGGCATTTGATGAACTCCAAGTCTAGGAAAAGTCCCATTGCTCCACTGTCCAGGAGAGCTGTGACTCTGCAGATTTGCTGGGTGTCTGTCATCTCAATCTCCACATTGAGGTGCAAGGAATGGGTGGATAAGCCAGAGGCCATCACATACTGTCAGGGCATTTGGCGCACCCAAGTGGGGTTGTGCTGTTGGACCTTCAGAGGTGTCAGAGAGCTTGGTAGGGGCTCCAGAGTTAGTGTTTGTACATCTAAAAGGGGGCTTTGAGGTTCTTCTGTCTCAGAATGAAGAGAATTGGAAAAGGCAGTTTCATTTTCTATTGACAGACAAGAGAACCTGTTAGTACCTAGCAATGGAGGCATACACCTCATCTGTTGCTTGACTAAAAATCCCCCTCTAGCTCCAGAGGTGAGGTGCTCACATTAGCTTCCTCCAGAGTCAACTCCAGCAGGGGCTTGTCCACTAATGGAGCTCTGGCAGCATCTTTTACAGCCAGGAGCTGCAGGAGAAGTTCCTCCTGCTCTGCTGCAGAAAGGTAGCAGACCTCCAGGCCCAGGGGACAGTGCCATGCAAAGTGCCTGGGCTTCTTGCATCTCTATCATAACAGCAGGGCTGTGTGGAGTTGTCAGGCCACATCTACATTCATGGGAATCCCCAGAGGTAGGGGACAAGTGGTGGGGGCAGCTGGAGCAAGGGCTGGCACTGGGTGAGTAGGCATGGGGTGGCAGAAGTTGCTGACTGGAGTGGGGCACATTGTGAAATGGGGGCAGTGGAGCTCCCTCTGTATCTCCATGAGCTACCATTGGTCCCAGGCCACCTTCTACCATGACACAATCTTTTCATCATTGAGGTGACCCTCTGCCAGGTTGTCAATGTGTTCCACCAAGGCCAGGTGCAAGCCATTCCAGAAGGTGAGGCACAGCTGGAGGCTGTCAGAGTAAGCAGCCTATTTGACCAGGGCTCAAAATGAGTCAATGTACTCATCCAACATACACTTCCCTTGTCTGTACTGCTCTCTGTTATGCAGTGTCAGTGCCATAATCTTGGCAGGGTCCAACAAAGAAAACTCCATGCAAAAGTCCTTTTCAAAGGCAGCCCAGTTCAGGAAGCTCCCCACACCTCCAGGATGGCAGAAAACTCACAGCGTGTAGGTGGAGGCAGGTCTGGTCTTCATGTATGACAGCACCCAGGCTATTTTCAATGCATCAGAGTTAAAAGTGTCCCTACTGAGGTGGATGTAGGTGAGGCAGGACTGTAGAAATTGCTACACACTGGAGTGAGCACCATTGTATGTGTCTGGCAGCACTGAGTGAGGGATCCATGGCTGCAGGGCCACTAGAGCTGCCAGAGTGGGTGCTGTGGCAGGCGGAGCTGGTTCCCTGGCCACAGGAGGGGTGGAGTTAGGGCTTAGGTGTTCTAGCAACACCTGGAGGTCCTGGGAGATAAGATCCATTGTCTGACAGAGGGTAGAGAGTTCAGTCATATGGTGGGTGAGAGATGATTGCATTAATTGCACCTGGGTTTCTAGGTGGAGCAGGCAAGTCCAGGCTTTGTCCTGTGGGGCTGGGGCCTCCAAGAGTGTGTCTAGGTTGGCAAGCTGAGACATAGAACTCTGCAATGCTTAATCCTGGCAGAGAAGTGATGGATAGCAGCTTGGAGGTTCCATGTGGCTATGTGGAGCTTCTGGGCCAGTTTTAGGAGACTTGTTCTGCTGTAAGGGCAACCTCTGGAGCAGTGGATCAGAGTCACACAGCTAGTAGAGGGGAATCCAAAGTATATTAGCAGAGTAGACAATGATACAATCAGTAACTAATCACCTAGCAGATAGGAATCCAAAGAGAACAAGTCTAAAGATTCCTGCTGCTCAGCACAGCACATCAGCAGGTGGCAGAGGCATGGGAACTACTGTACAGGTGACCAGAGCTACTCCTAACCCTAGGGCAATGGTTGCTGAGGTAATATGGAGAACTCCACAGTTCTCCAGAGATCTCTGGAGTTCTAGAAAGAGCCCTGGAGATGTCAAACAAGCTGTGGAGATGCTGGAACCAGTCACAGAGGTTGGAAATGGAAGTCCCCTGAAGGTACCAGGTATTGACATGCTTATCATCTGGGCACCCATCCACTATACTGTCAATGTGATCCATAAGAGAGGGGTGGAGTCTATCATGGAAGGTTAGGCAAAGTTGCAGACTGTCTAGATATCTAGCCTGTTCAACTAAGGCATGAAAAAAGTCAATGTACTCATCAAGTGACCACTTCCCTTGACCATACTGGGTTTGGTCTCAAAGGGAAAGAGCTGCAGTTTTGGCAGGGTCAAAGGGGAAGAACTCAGCTTGGAACTCCTTCTCAAACTCCATTCAACCAGAGAAACTCTCAACTCCTTCTGGGCATCAAAAGATCCACAGTGCATAGGTTGAGGCTCAGCCAGTCTTCATGTAGAAGAGAACCCAAGCAATCTTCAAGGCATCAGAGGTAAAGGCTCCACCACTCAGCTGGATATAGGTGATACAGGACTGGAGGAAATGTTCTCCAGCTCTACAGTGCCCATCAAATATGCTAGGGAGCACAAGGCAAGGAAATGTGGAGTGGGATGCTGAAGCCTCCAAGCTAGGTGCAGAAGAGAACCTTCCTGCAGCTACTGGAGGTCCAGGGAGAGGAGTAGGAAAGACATTCCAGAAGGGCTTGGAGAGAAAGGAATACTGCTTCAGTAGTTTGACAGAGTCCAGTGAGTTTGGCAGTGTGGGAAGTAAGGGAGGCTTGGGTAAGTTGAACCTGTGTTCCCAGGGACAGAAAATGACTCCAGGCATTGTACTGGGGGCTTGAAGCATCAGGAGGAGGTGCTGGAGGGGTTGGCTGGGTCATAGGAGGAGCACAGGGGGCACTAAGATACTGGTGGGGGAGAGACCTTTTTGAGGAACTAAGTAGAAGCTGAGGTAATGGAAAAGGGGGCTCTCAGACCAAATCTAGAGACTTGTCCTGCTGTACAGCACCTCTAGAGGCTGTGGCTCAGTCACACAACTGACAGAGGGAGATTCAAAGTCTATTGAGTATTTACAAGTTCTAGAGTTTTAGCTACTCACCTGGCAGAGGGAGATCCAAAGGGAACAGGTCTATGGGTCCCCAATACCAGTGTTTGTAAAATTTACTCTAGAGCTTCTGGAAAAAACACTTAACAACAACCAAATCTGGAGTCTGATCAAAAGGTGGAAATCCATTGTAAATGGCCTCAATCTCTAGACACCTGGCACATGACCACCTACCAATGGGACCAAAAGAGAGCCCTTAGTTGAAAGTACTTGTGGTCCAAAGATGGGAGGCCTAGAATGAGTGGTAGGCCCAGAATACAGGAAACAATCCAGGGGTCTGGTAAGAGGCCCTGTGAAAGGGGCAACACTGGTCAGAATTATGGACAGAGAACCGAGGGAAAGCAAAGGAGAATAAAGGAGAACCATAAGGAGGGAGAACAGAACAAAGGGGGAATGGGACATCCCCTAACAAAAGTGTCCATGATACATACTGGATGTCAGTATGGTAACCAAGTATTCATATGTGATGTCAACAAGATGCATAATAAATGTCAGTAACAAAAACAAGAGCATACCTCATGTCAATATTTGAAGAGTAGACACTGTTCAGGTATGTTTGTAAGCAAGACAAGAGAAATGATAAGTAAGGGGTCACATGGCCTTTATGAGGCTTGTGATCCAGAAGTCTTATGGTTGCTAGGATCCCATGCAATGGTATTGCTGTGATATGTACCAGTAATTGTCACAAATGCCATTTTTGGTACATCAGTAGTACATATCCTGACCTGTTCATATGCATCCATAAGATCAATTTGTGACCTTATGTGCATGCAAGCCACATCCTCTCAAATGGCCTTTTAATCAGATAGGGGTGTAATGTCTTTAACTGTATTATCATTGCATTGTCAAGCATCCAATGCCATCTGCAAGGAGCCTTCCTTCTGGGGAATGCACAATAATGGTGCAACCTGGTTGGCCACACAAGGTTCCCACCACTTTGCATGCACATAGTGGTCATTATTTTGATGCAATTGCTGCTGAAATGATTTGGGATACCTTTGCATGAAGTATGAGTAGCACTTGGTCTCATTATGAAATTTATCTCATGGTTGACCTTCTGCTAGAGAGGAAATTCCTCCTTTCTACCATTGACAATTTCTTACAACTTGTCATACCACTGCTGCTTGGGGTGCTTGTCCAATACCTAGCAGCCTGGGATGCAACTGGAGCCCCCTCTCCTGATGTGCCCATAGCCATTCCATTTCTCCCAATGGTATTGCCAAAGAGTTGAAGGTTGTGTCTGTAGAGCCAGAAGAGGATTTTCAAACAGGCAACAGATAACCTGTATGCCCTCATTGCCTAGTGCCAATTTTTTCACTCCTCTGTCTATAGAATCAAATATACCTATTGCCCTCTCTGATACTATGCCCAAAACAATAAGCCCCCCATCAGACATACAAAGCTCCCCCTTCCAGGTCAAGTCACAGTTGGAGATACACCTCCTAACCCATGCCCCCAGATTCTTGCATGGGAATGCCATCTCCTCTGTTGCTACATTGTTGCTTCCACCTGTTCCATCAAATCCTTGAAGCTACAGGTAAGAAATAAGATGATGGACACCCAGCAGACCCAAAGTGTGGTTGCCCTGCTTGATAGTGGGGCAACAGGCATCTTTCTTGACACAGACCATGTGCAACAACATCATGTCACCACTTGCAAAACAAAATGAGAAGGTTGATAACTCAACAGAGATAGTGCTAGGGCAACATCCTATCTCCATATACAATGTTGATGGCATGGCTCAACAAAGCTGGCTCTATGTGTTGTGTGATGGACCTAGTTCTTTGTTCCCAGGACCACTCTGAGAAGGCTGCTTTTGTTGTCACTAGTTTGAGGAAGCAAGACATGATTCTGGAGTTCATCTGATTATATAAACATAACCCCAGGATTAACTGAATTAAGAGTGAGGTGGAGATGACTTGCTGTTCTTGTTGTTGCATATCTTGTGCTAAAGAAGCCTGTGAGAAGCACCTGTCACACTAGGCATTTTTCTTATGCTGATCTTGACCTCTTGGGTCCCTCCTCTCTGGCATTTCCTCATAGAGAGGCTCTCTACAAGGATGTCCAAGGTGTTAAATAGGAAGCTTGGAAGAAAGACAAATGCAAAGGAGAATCCACTAACACTCCAGACCCAGAGTCACTGGACAAAGCCATTGAGGTAGGTCATAGGATGTATGCTAGATGACTAGGATTATAGGAGCAAACTCTGGAGGCTGTGGCTCAATTACACAACTGGCAAAGGGAGATCCAAAGTCTATTCAGTATGGTATGGTGTCTACAAGTATACTATACACCTGGCAAAGGAAGATCCAAAGAGAACAAGTCTGAGGAACTCCCTAGGCCAGATGCTCCACTCTAGGCCTTTGGACTTGTGGGACACAACTGTATAGTAGGACAGAAAGATCACATGACTTGCATGCTGACCTAATCACATGACCCAGGTTTGCACATGCATGGTCACAACCATGCACATGCTGACCTAATCATGTGACCCAATGATAGGAGGCCTACGATGAGCAGTTGTCTCAGAATATAAGAAACAATCTAGGAGTCCAGCCACAGTGGTCCCCCTGCCATCACCCCCCCTTAGCATGCAGCATCTTTACGTATAGGATAGAAAAAGTCATGGACTGCCCATCAGCTGCTGAATGGGGCAGATGCCTCGAATGGATTTCAGGGTATTGAGATGCCTGCAGTAGAATTCCTAGACCAGGGAAGGCACATGTACACTGGCCTGTGGTTCCCAAGAGATGTCCTCAATGCCATATCCCTTCCATTTCACCTTGAACTGCAATTTCCCTTGGAATACCCTGCTGTCCAAGATTTCCTCCACCTCATATTCTTCCTCATCATTGACCAGGACTGGTGGTGGAGGTGGCTTAGGGCGACAGCCTGGGATTGGATCCTCTGGAGCTGGAAACAGTTTGACAATGTTAAAGACTGAGTGCAATTGGCATAGGCCTGCCAGGAGCTTAAGTTGGTATGCCAAAGGCCCCACCTTCTTCTCCACCATGAAGGGGCCAAGATGAGGATGTGATAGCTTCTGGAATGGCCTTGTTGTCTTAATGTCCAAGCTGTCTAAGTATACACAGTCTCCTGGCTTGTAAATTGGAGCTGGTGTCTGACAGCAATCATAGTACTGTGCCATGTCCTCCTTGGCCTTCACTAATGCAGTTTTTGCCTCCTCCTATGCCTTCTTCAAATAGTCCACAAACTTGTTGATGGAGTCATTCTCAGAGGGGTGTGCCTGAGGTTTAAATTCCATGTGGGGGTGACTCCCAGTGTCCAGGAAAAATGGAGTCATCTGTGTAGAGGAGTGAATGTGGTTGTTGTACTAGAACTCAGCATTTGGCAGAAGATCATCCCAGTCATCCTGCCTCCTGTTACAAGACAGGCAGAGGTACTGTTACAGTCCCTGATTAACATGTTCCATCTGCCCATCTGACTGAGGGTGGTATGCTGTGATAGTATGGAGCATTCACTCTCAACAGGTGGTACAGCTCCTGAGTGAACTCTGCCACAAACTGGGGGCCTCAGTCAGGGACATACCTGTCTGACAGAACATAGAGCTTCCAGACATTCTTACAATATAGGCCAGCTGCTCCTAAGGCAGAGTGCATTGTGTGGGTAGGGATGAAATGGGCCTGTTTACTATGGAGATCCACTACTACCATCACCACATTGTATCCATGAGCATCTGGGAGTTCCACAATGAAATCCACTGACACAGCACTCAAGTAAGCAGCTGGAATAGGGAGAGGGTGGAGCTGCTCCATGGGTGCCTGGCAGCAAGGCTTGGTGCAGAGGCAGAGATCATAGGTGCTAGTGTAGGTGCCTACATATTGGAAGATTTGAGGCCACCAGTAATTCTGGGATACCAGCTCCAACATCCTCCACCTTCCTAAATGTCTAGATACTCAAGAGTTGTGGTGTTGCTCTATGATGCATCAGCAAAGTTCTGGAACTTTAGGCATGTAGATGCATCCTTGGAAGGTCAGGAGCCCACCCTAAAGACCCCACTCATTTGCATGCACAGACTTAACTCTGTTTGCTTGATGAGCTTGCAGGGCCTGTGCAGCTTGGGCAACTGCATCCTCTTGTGCACCCTATCAGTCCCCCTTTGAATGTTTTTGAAGATGTTTGCCTCATCCCCTTGAACCACAATCCCTTCTAGTGCATGGATGGCAAAGAGTTCAGGCTTGAGGAGGACAGTGTTGTTGTGTTGTTGTTATCCCCTACCCACATGCTATGGTCAGCCTGCCTAAACAATGCAGCTGGCTTGCCCATGCTCTGTCCAGATTTGTGATGCAGTGAGAAGTCAAAGTTGGCCAGGTACAGGAACCACCAAGCTTAGCATCAATTGAGCTTCTTAGCAGAACAGAAGTACTCAAGGTTCTTGTGCTCTGTTCAGACTCCCAACTTATATCATGTGTTCTCAAGCAAATGCCACCACTCTTCAAAGGATTGAATAATTGCAAGCATCTCCTTGTCATGGATCTCATAGTTCCATTCTACTGCATTAAGGCTTTTGGAGTAAAAGGCTACTGTTAGGGGATGCCCCACTTGCTTCCCCTTCTCCTCCTCCAGTCCTTGTCAGATTTCCCCTGTTATAGTTTCCCCTCACTCTCCTTCCCTTTTCCTATCTATTGGTCCTAGTTTTAGCCCTCATACTGCACTGGTTCTCTGTCAATAATTCAGACAAGTGTGGCCCCTTTAGCACTGCCACTAGCTTATGTAACTGCTGACCAATTGCTGACACATCACTTTTGTCTTTTTTCTCTGTCATACTGTATAGTAGCTTCTCATGCTTCTGAAACCTCTGAAGTGTCACACCTGGCCTAGGGAATCCCCAGACTTGTTTGTTCTCTTTGGGTCTTCCTTTGCCAGGTGAGTAGTATACTTGTAGACACTGTACAGTACTGAATAGACTTTGGATCTCCCTCTGCCAGCTGTGTGATTGAGCCACAGCCTCCAGAGGTTGCCCTTACAGCAGAACAAGTCTCTAGATCCAGTCTGGGAGCCCTCTTTTCCATTGCCTGAGTTTCTACTTGGTTCCTCAAAAGGTCTCTCCCCCACCAGTATCTTAATACCCCCTGTGCTCCTCCCATGACCCAACCAACCCCTTCAGCACCTCCCACTGATGCTACAAGCCCCCAGAATAATTCCTGGAGCTTGTTTCTGTCTCTGGAAACACAGGTTCAACTTACTCAAGCCTCTCTTACCTCCCACACTGCTGAACTCATTGAGCTCCATCAAACCACTGAAGCAGTGTCCCTTTCCCTCAAGGCCCTCCTGGAATGTCTTTCCCTTGCTCCTTTTCCTACCCCTGAACCCCTAGAAGCTGCAGGAAGATTCTCTTCTGCACCTAGCTGGAGGCCTCAGCACCCCACTCCAAACTTTCTCACTATGTGCTCCCTAATGTATTTGATGGAGACTGTAGAGTTGGGGAATGTTTCCTCCAGTCCTGCATCACCTATATCTAGTTGAGTGGTGAAGCCTTTGCCTCTGACATCTTGACAATTGCCTGGGTTCTCTCCTACATGAAGGCAGGCCAAGCCATGACCTGTGCACTGCCCACTTTTTGATGCCCAGCAAGAGTTGAGAGTTTTTCTGGCTGGATGGAGTTTGAGAAGGAGTTCCAAGCTGAGTTCCTTCCTCTTGACCATGCCAAGACCACAGCTCTTTTCCTTTGAGACCAAACCCAGTGTAGTCAAGGGAAGTGGTCACTGACTGAGTACATTGACTCTTTCCATGCCTTAGTTGAACAGGCTGGCTATCCAGATGGTCTGCAACTCTGCCTCACCTTCCATGATGGACTCCACCCCTCTCTCATGGATTGTATTGATAGTATGGCTGAGGGGTGGTTAGATGATGAGGATGTCAATACCTGGTACAAGGTGGTATGTGAGCAGGGGCAGTTGATGGAACTGCAATGTGAGCTGCAGTGGACATAACTCTCAACATTTCTTTTCTCTTGTGGCAGGTTTACCCCCCAAGCTCTCCCTTCCATGCCTGATTCCATCCATTATATAAGCCATGCATTGACTAATATTAACCCACTTCAACAGTGCCTTCCTGATTCTGGGCAATCAAAGCAAATCATAAATGTACTTGCCAGTTCAATCTATGTTCACTTTGTAATACAAAATTTTCAATGCCCTTTCAAGTAATTCACTGTGAGTCTTTTTCTTGATCTGATATCAATGTTTTAATCCTTTTCAAACTTAGTTCTATACCAACTACTAATAATCCATGAAAGTCTACACCACCTACACAGACCACTACAATCAAATGAACTAGCAACTGCAGTTACACTACAAGTGTTTGCATCAGCAAATGACATGAGTAGGGATAGTGCTGAAACAACACTGACCTTTAGTTGACAAAGGTCTAGAGACTCACACTTACAGCAGGTTGCACAAGATGCAGAACACAAACAGAGAGAATGCCCAGAATGCAAGCATGAGGATTGTCATACCAGCAAGCATGATTCTGCTGCCAATTCTGGTGCAAGGATTGACAAGAATTAGGATTCATCATTCATTCATAGATATTGAGAATGCCATTCCCTTCAAACAAGTTCACAAAACAAAATTGAATGGACTTGAAGTTGACTTGAGGTAAAGACAATGGCAAGAGCATGCAAAGTGCAAAAAATTGAACAAGATAGATTTGTTCTGGCCTGATTTTTGCTACTGTCATGTGTCACAATGTGAAATTACATTTAGCAACTAAATACACTTACCCTCTAGGTCCTGGAAAAAAAGCATAGATGAATACAGTACAGTATATATCCTGAGTGCTCTATGCCTATGCCATAGAAAATTGAAGCTATTGAAGTGTAGAAAATCCCAGAATTTCAGACCAAGTTTGGTAACCTACCTGGGCTTTGTGAAATGAATCAACAAAGAATATGCAAAATCTAATAACACAGAATCCTTTGATACATACCCATTGCTTTGAATATAATCTCAGAGGAATAGAAAGTGGAAATCTTTGTGTTCAACTCAAGGATGTGTGACAATTTAGGGGCTATTGAAACTCTGCATATGGGGCAGAGCACTAAATTCTACACCTGTTTCAACACTTCATGAAAAAAATGGCTTGTGCAGCTGTTTACTGCAATTCTGTCAGCCTGACAACCAAGGAGTCATACAGAAGGCTTGTATGGACTTGAAAAATGGGGTTTTCACCTTGGTAAAAAAACTGCAGCTTGAGATTACAAGATCCAATATGTAACTTTCCCTTATACCAATATTCTGATCCATCACTGCCTCAGTAATAAATTATTTTTGACTTTTTGTAAGATATATCACCATGCAGGTAGCAATTACATCAACAATGAGCATTGTTTGAAGATTCCTTCCAAGCAGAGTGAGAACTTGACCTGTGACCAGGGTGTGATGACAATTTCACTTCCCAGATTTTTGGTACCTTTGACTTGGTCATGGGCCAACATCTCTCACATATTATAAATGTCCTTGAAAAAATCACTACCTATGTCAGAAAATTCCCTGATGCCTGATCAGGCTCAAATACGAATCAGGTGAAATCAGGTCATCTTGCTTTCTGAATTAGGCCTAATTAGATAGGTGCTCCATCTGATCAGAGATAGTATTAGTTCATAGTTCAATTGATTCTGAATCAGATCATCAATAATATTATTTAAGCCCACACTTTATGCAAATTGCATTTCAAATTTTCCTATTACTTCTTGCTAGCAATGGATGTTCCTCAGCCTCCAACACTGTATAGCCACACAAGGTGCAAAAGCTGTGGAGAAACTTGTAAGAGTTAGGGAATCAGAACCCACAGGAAAGTGTGTATGAAGAAAAAGAGAAAGCATGTCAAGATACAGAATTCTTAGAACATCTTGAGTTAGTATCACGTACAGGGAATCAGTACTTGTGACTGAAGATCAATTGTCCACAAGCTGATAATAAGTTCCATTATTGGTAGAATACAAAGCATTAGCAAAGGTATTCATTTCAGAGTCTGGATTTGCATTATGTGAGCACCCCATAAATCCCAATACTGAGTTTCAACTTTCAACAGGTATGCCCAAATCAATATGACCACTGTTCAGAACATTCCAAGAGACCTAATGATGATATTCAATGTGCAGCATCCAATTTTGATGACATTTTTATACCAAACATCAACAATTCAGATTTAAGTAGTCTCTTCAGTGGAATTCCTACCTTTGATAAACAACAGGTAAGCTAATCTATGTTATCTATTGCTCAAATCTTTGGACAAGCTTCAACAAAGGCATACAGGCCAATTCAACAGAGGATGATTGCACTTCACCCACCAATTTAGTAGACAATCCAATGTCTGAGTTAGAAGAACTATTCAAAATCAAATACCATCCACATTTGGGTATTCCACCCAAAGTAGGGTCTTATACCCACTGATTCCCTAAGAAAACAACACTGCCACTTGATTTGGAACCATGAAAACCATTCAATTTGCAACTTGATTTTGAAGTTGCAGAATTGGGACTCAATGCTGCCCTCAACAAGAGTCAATTGGAGTGTCTTATCAAGTTACTTCATTGAGCTGGTGCCTGCAGCATTGAAGATCTGTTTACCCTCAAAAATGCTTCCAAATTAAAGAAAACCTGTGAAAGGCATGTGAACTTCAGACCCAAGTGTTCATAATCTTTATCCATGCACAAATGAGGTTTGTTGACAGTGATTTGTCAGTTTGAGAAGAAGTGTTTTCAAGTACCATACAAGGGAATATCACACAAATTCGAGATATGCATGCATGAGCCTTGGGACTGGGCCATCAAAAATGTTGTTGATGATCCCATGATTGCATTGCACATTGTTTGGGATGTGCAGAAGCATTATCAATGGACTGTAACAACTTGGGAGCAAATAATTACTGAGCTGTGGACAGGTGATGCTGCCTGGGAGGCCCAGTATGCCTTATAAAACTAATAAACTATTAAACATAAACTCAGACCTTTCATATCAAATGTCAGTCACATTGACCTGACAATCTGGCCACAAAGCTTCTTCCACTCATTCTATATGTGTAAGGGCGACCTCTGGAGGCTGTGGCTCAATCACACAGCTGGCAAAGGGAAATCCAAAGTCTATTCAGTACTGTACAGTGTCTACTGAAATAACTACTCACCTGGCAAAGGGAAATCCAAAGAGAACAAGTCTGGGGATTCCCTAGGCTAGGTGTGATGCTTCAGAGGCTTCAGAAGCATGAGAAACAACTGTACAGTATGACAGAGAAAAAAGACACAAGTGATGTGTCAGCAATTGGTCAGCAGTTACATAAGCCAGTGGCAGTGTCAAAGGGGCACACTTGTCTGAATTATTGACAGAGAACTGGTGCAGCCTGAAGGCTGAAACTAGGACCAATAGATAGGGAAAAGGAAGGAGAATAAAGGAAAACTATAACAGAGCAAATCTGACAAGAACTGGAGGAGGAGAAGGGGAACAAGTGAGACATCCCCTGACATCACCCTCTCTCTAGGATGCGGCGCCTCGATGCACTGTTTAGAAGAAGTCATGAATTGCCTGGTCAGCTGGTGAAATAAAGTAGATGCTTCAAATTGCTTTGGGGGCATTGGGATGCCTACAGTTGAAGTCCCAGACCAAGCCTGGTGCATGAACATTAGCCTGTGGTTCCCAAGAGATGTCCTCAATGCCATATCCCTTCCATTTCACCTTGAACTGCAATTTCCCTTGGAATACCCTGCTGTCCAAGATTTCCTCCACCTCATATTCTTCCTCATCATTGACCAGGACTGGTGGTGGAGGTGGCTTAGGGTGACAGCCTGGGATTGGATCCTCTGGAGCTGGAAACAACTTGACCACATTGAAGACTGGATGCAGTTGGCACAGGCCTGCTGGGAGTTTAAGTCGGTATGCCAAAGGCCCTACCTTCTTCTCCACCATGAAGGGGCCCAGATGACAATGTGACAGCTTCGGGGATGGCCTTGTTGTTTTAATGTCTGAGCTGTCCAAGTACACATGGTCCCCAGGCTTGTAAACTAGTGCAGGTGTCCATCTGCAATCATAGTACCGTGCCATGTCTTTTTTGGCCTTCACCAATGCAGCTTTTGCCTCCTCCTATGCCCTTCTCATCTGGTTCACAAACTCATTGATGGAATTGTTCTCTGAGGGGCATGCCCAAGGTTCAAATCCCATGCAAGGGTGCCTGCCAGTGTCCAGAAAGAATGGAGTCATCTGTGTGGAAGAGTGAACGTAGTTGTTGTATTGGAATTCTGCATCTGGCAGCAGCTCATCCCAGTCATCCTGCCTCTCATTACAAAACAGGCAGAGATACTGTTCTAGTTCCTGGTTAATGCATTCTGTCTGCCCATCCAACTGAGGGTGATAGGCCGTGGTGGTATGGAGCTTTATGCCTAGCAGGCAATACAGTTCTTGAGTGAATTCTGCCACAAATGCCTCAGCCAAATGCTGAGAAGTTGTCTGACTGGCCCGAATCTCCACTGCGGCAGGAGGGAGGCCAAGGATTGTGGCATAGATCCAATCACCCACCTCTATATTCTCATCCAGGGACTCTCCATCTGGAGTATGGGTCCATTCTCATCCTCCTTCCTCTTCCTCTGGAGATTCACACCCAACACCTTGGACATCCTCATAAAGGGCCTCTTTATAAGGGAATGCTAGAGGGGGGGACTCAGGAAGTCAAGATCAGCATAAGGGAGATGCCCAGCACGACAGGCACACACAGCAGCATGTTCACAAACTTTAGCTCTCCGCTCTATATGGGCTTCTTCTGCACAGGTAATGCAGCGACGTGGGCAACAACTCATCTTCACCTCACCCTTAGTCCAGTCAATCTCTGGATTGTGTTCACATAGCCAGGTGAAGCCCAGGATCATGTCTTGCTTTTCCAAACTAGTGACAGCCAAAGCAGCTCGCTCTGAGTGGTCTTGGTAGCGGAGGACCAGGTCCACCACAGAGCGAATAGAGCCAGCCTCATTGAGCGTGCCATCAACATTGTATACAGGGATAGGATGAGAGAGGGGGCGAGTGGTCAGGCAGTGTTGTCGCATGTAGTCAGTGTCAAGGAAGAGGCCTGTTGCACCACTGTCAAGGAGGGCAACCACACTTTGGATCTGCTGGGTGTCCATTGTCTCAATCTCCACCTGTAGCTTCAGGGAGTTGGTAGAAGGGGTAGAAGCAACAACATAATAGTGGGGGAGGCGGTGTTCCCATGCAGGGATGCGAGGGCATGTGCTAGAGAGTGTGTTTCTGGCTGAGACTTTAGCTGGAGGGGGAGTTTGTACATCTGAGGTGGGGCTTATTGTTTCAGGCATAGTATCAACAATGGCAACAGATATATTTGATTCTATGGACAAGGGAGCGAAATGATTAGCACTGGGCAACGGGAGCGTACTGGTCCATCATGTCTCTCATCACAGTCTGAAAGACAAATATCCATGTCTGATTTGCCTGGTACCTCAAGACCAAATGTGGGATTTATCCATACAAGCTATGCCCTGTGCCAAAGGCACGGGCCTGTAGCTCTTGCTTCATCCCAGACCCAACCTCATTTCATTTGGTTAGGTCCTTGATATTCTACTCAATGCTTCATCCCAGACCCAACTTCACTTTGTTTGGTGAGGTCCTTGTATTCCTAACTCAATGCTAAGTCCCAGACCCAACCTCACTTTGTTCAGTTAGGTCCTTGTATTTCTAACTCAATGCTTCATCCCAGACCCAACCTCACTTCATTTGGTTAGGTCCTTGTATTTCTAACTCAATGCTTCATCTCAGACCTAACCTCACTTTGTTTGGTTAGGTCTTTGTATTTCCAACTAAATGCTAAGTCCCAGACCCAACCTCACTTCATTTGGTTAGGTCCTTGTATTTCCAACTCAATGCTAAGTCCCAGACCCAACCTCACTTCATTTGGTTAGGTCCTCAATATTCTACTCAATGCTTCATCCCAGACCCAACCTCACTTTGTTCAGTTAGGTCCTTGTATTTCCAACTCAATGCTAAGTCCCAGACCCAACCTCACTTCATTTGGTTAGGTCCTCAATATTCTACTCAATGCTTCATCCCAGACCCAACCTCACTTTGTTCAGTTAGGTCTTTATATTTTGTTGACCAAGTGTTGCTTTTCTCTTACAGTTCAATACACTGAGATTTCATGTATAAACCAATCATGTATCTATATTACATTATAAACAAAATACTACAATGTCCACTGGTATATATTAGAGATGCTGAAAATTATAAAAGTTAGTACTAACCAACCAATTATTTAAACTGTCACACTTATATTTGTAAACCATTAAGAATATCTATACTACATGGTCCAGCTATAGACATTAGGTACTGAAGTTCATAGAAGTTAGCAATTTCTTGCTTGAGTCCAACAAAACTCACACTTACATTTGTAAACCATTCAAGATTTCCTGATAGACAATATTTGCAGTCTTTCTTGATGTGTTTTCTGGGTCCAAGATGACTTTGATACGATCTCCTGATGTGCACCGTGAGAGTGCAACATAAAGTTGGCTATGCGAAAAAACTCCTGATCAAAGGTCCAATCCAACATGCTTGACTGATTGACCCTGAGACTTGTTGATAGTCATAGCAAAGGCCAATTGAACTGGGAATTGTCTCCTGCGCAATGGAATTGGCAAATCTTCTTCAGACACATCCATGTTGATTCTTGGAATCAAAACAATTGATCCTGCAAACTTGGCATCTCCACTGATGATCCTACATCTGAGAACTCTGGTGCTGATGTGAGTGACAATCATTCTTGTCCCATTGCAAAGTCCTTTGGTTGTATCCAGATTCCTGAGCAGCATGATAGAAACACCAATCTTCAGAGCCAATTTAGCCAAAGGCAAACTGCTGGCTCTGAGAGAGTTGAGGTATTCCATTGGATACAATCCAAGGCCATTAGAATTCCTATCATCAGATATAATAGAGTCTGCACTCTGCAAGATTTTCTCTTCTCCTGGACATTTCTGCAGAACTTCAGAGTTGATATCCTCTACATCAGAGTTCTTGCCAGAAAGGATGGAATGGTCCAGGTAATACTGATCATCTTGATGGTGATCAATATGAAGATAAGTGGAAGAGATCAATCCAGTGACAGAATTGTCATCACAGATCATGGTTTCTGGAAGTTGTACTGTTTCTCCAGGCCCAAGGTTTTTTCCAGCAACAACATCCAATAACCAAGCTGCATGAGCAATGTTATCAGGAGTCTGATCCAATCTCATGTTTTGAACCAAGTAGTGGACTTGAATCTGGTCCCAAAGTCTTCCTCTTTTGAGTGAAGCAGCAATCATCTGCTGCCTGAGTCCTCGTTGAATAACTGGGAGAGTTTGCTAAAAATCTCCTCCAAACACTACAGTCACTCCACCAAAAGGAACATCTTTCTCCAGGATGTCTCTGAACCCTTGATCCACAGAGTCAATGGCTTTTTTGTGTTGCATTGGGACTTCATCCCAGATGACAACTTTGGTCTGGAGTAAGAGTTGAGACAATTGAGTTCATCTTTTGATATTTTTTGATAATAAATTCATTGTTCTCAACTTTTTTTGATAAGAAATACATGCATGGGACATGTTCCTTTCTCAAAAAACAGCTAGAAGTGTTCCACACATAGGTAATTCCCAAAAAAAGCTGAAAATAGTGAAATATTGCCTGAAATATCAAGTCTGGCACCTTTCACACATAGTCAAAAGATGTATTAAAGTTGTCTACTGTATTTTTTTTTTGGAAAAAATGCATCTGAAGAGCAGCAAAACAGCCTGTTACCATAAAAGGGTTGAAATTTGTCAGCATTTGTCAGCGCTGACAAATTTTAGTCAGCAGAAAAGTTGTTGCATAGGCGCAGCCACATTCCCACATCCGTCGTCGCATAATATATAGATTCCATTACAGATGCAGTGAAGATCATTTTTTCAAGGTCTTCAACTCTCTCATCACTTCTCAAACAGATATAGTTCACATTGACTCTTAGTAATCAACTATTCTTCAAATCAATTTTGGGGTGATATACTTACATTTTGCCTCTAGTTTCAACTACATGCCATGATGGCAGGAACTGAACCACTTTGAATCTGTAATGAATATCACTTTCAATGATGGATCAAAGAATCATGATATTTCCAAGGTGTGACTTTTGACAGTGATTTCTGAATCAGTATACTTATATGATGTTTCTTGTGTTAACAGATATTCTTCTTGGCTGCACAAGATGTCTTATCTGCAGATCCAGAGTCTGACTGATATCTTCTCCTTTGCTCTCTCTGCTCATCTCTCAATGTTTGAATGTATGCTGGTTTTGATCTCCATACAGATTATACAATAGAAGCTGGAAGAAAAGAATTGGAGGACATATTCACACCTTTGATAATGGTAAGGCCTTTGTTCAAAATAGAGGATTTGCAAATCACAGATTTACTGAATCTCAAGGAATATATCAAGCAAACTTGTGCTGCAAGTGAACCCAATGTTGTTGGACCTGAAGATTTTGATGATGGGTTACTTGGATCAATTGATGGTGCAGAGGAATTGCCAAAACCAAAATCATGGAACTTGATCAAGTTGCATCTGCAAAAGCATCTCTTTGATGACATTATTGCTCAGAGCATCTCCCAAAACTACAATACCAAGCCAAACCAAAAAATGGATAGTCCCATAAAACAATGTTATCTTCATCACTCAAATTTTAAAGACTTTGCAAAACAGGTATGCTAAAGTCTTCTCTTTGTGATTGCAATTATAATTGGTCAATGATTCTGGCATCAGATATTAGATGCAGACCAATGTCTTTTAGTTTCTGGTTTGATTTGGTCCAATATTGATGCTCTGGACAGCTATGAAGAGTCATTATCCTTTAACTCTGAATCTGATTCAGGAGATGATAATACAAAGGTTATGTCTGGAATTATCAACGGATCAAGCAGCACAACCTTTGTTAGCTTTGATTCTAGTTCTTATGATCAGTTTCAAAAGCTTGGATCATTGATGTCACCTATGGTACTGTCACAAGTATTAGAAGATCACATTGAAGCTGAGCAAGTTCATAACCAGCTTCCTTCCTCTGTATGGCATTCCTCCTCCTGGTGGAAAGGCAGTGAGCTTCAACAATCAAAGCCAGGTGTGTTAGATATAGATTCAGGTCATAATTATGTCTGACATGTCTCTCTACTCAAATTATAGATCACCAAACATTGCTACCTTAAAGTCCAATATACATGCACATCTGACTGGGAAATGAAGATGGACCACTTGCTGTGCAACCCTGAATTCCATGGTCATCCACGCTATGACTGTGTTCTTGTCAACACTCAAGACAAGCCTTATGTTGCATGCCTCATTCACCTTTTCTCATGCAATGTTGGTGATCAGGCTTATCCTTTGGCCTTGAGTCAACCATTTTCCTCCATCTTCCAAAATTCTGACTGACCACAAAAACAGAAGGACATCAATCTTAGTCTACTTCACTTTTGCAAGAAAAAATGCAAGGATAGCAAACTAATTTACATCCATGCTATTATCTGTGGTGTAGTCATGGTTCCAGAGAGGGTGACACTCCATGGCTCAACACTAAATTGTAATTGTTTTCTCTTTGATATTGTAGATACAGATATATTTCTGCATGCTTGCAACAACTCATTAGCATGAGAGGGCTAGAAATTAGATTCCAACAAACATGATTTACATTCAATTCAATTTTTTACATTCAAAGTTCTGATTCATATGCAACAATGGGCAATATGATTTTAAATTCTGATCCAGATGTTGTTAATACAAGCTCTTGATTGAATGGAATAGTAAGATAACATGATTACTGTACTAACTATCAAGCTAACAATTGAAATATTATCCATGGTAACTTGTAATCAGATTCAGGATCAGGTGCCTGTGCACCATATAATATGAGCAAAGCAGTGAAGGTATGTTCTTGGAATCCTTCCAGACATTAACCTTGCTCATTCTGCAGTTTTCCATTTAATTTAACCTTGTATAAGAAATCAACCACCTGCTTTCATTGATGGAGAAGATTTAGACGTCAGAACATGCAAGGGCATCAATCCTATACCTATTTGCTATGAGATCTCAGAGATTGAAGGCTAGTCCATTGTTGACAATATAACCAAGCTTTTTGTGCTGCATATCTTGAATCTAAGTCATATTGGTGTACATTCTGATATTCTACTTATTCAGCAAGGTCCAGGCCATTAATGTCTAAAATGTCCTCATTATTATTAGTGTCTGAATTGGTGCAGTCTTTTGAAAGCTTCTGAATCCTGAACTGATTCAGGCACAAGTCAGAGTGGATGCATACACCTCACTGATGGAATCACCCCTGGGTCCAGGGTGTAGCATGTGCATCCATCCTGAGCTGTGATCTTTTTGTCAAATTGGACTGAAAACTCACCATCCAACACCAAGAGTCCAAAATCATGCATTGCAATTCAAAACTGGCAAACATGTAAATGAGAATGGTGATTACTTTTCTTTACGTGTTATAGTCTCAGCTCAATGGATTGGGAGACTGTTCAATCATAGGTTCTTGAGTTGCATTGTAACAATTTTGAGTTGATTCAGACAATGCTATCCCTGGACTGGCACCACATTGGACTTGTGTTCACAACATTGACATAATGGCCACTGTGTCAAATCTCGAGGTATATAAATCTCTTTCAATCATCAAGTAAATCATTGTGACACTGCAGTGTCAACACCCTGACTATCTTCTATGTCTACCACTAGGTCCTTCACTGTTGACAATGTTCTTGGTTTGATTCTCCTTGTGCTGGGGTCTTGTTCACCTAGTATTCCAGAAATGCAAACTGTAAGTCTATCTTAATTTTGTTGTGGTTGAATATTATCTGAATCTCTGACTACTTTTATAGGCACTCACTCCTTGCTGCACTATGCTGGTCAATCAGCACATGGCAATTCCACAATTAGAAGATGAAATCAATGCATTGAAAGCATCACAGGCTGGGACTTTGAACAGTGCTGGAAATCAAGTTCAATGACTGATTAATTCTTGACTCATCCCTCATAAGTCAGAGATTATTTGTCTTCCAAGGAAGTATGCACTTCTTTATGAGCTTTGGCCAAATGAGAGTGCCTTTCTCCAGTGCTGCCCTGACCAGCACCTATCATTTGAGGAGGCCATCAACCTTTCCACTGAAGATGCTGCTGCTCTATACACTCTTTGTGCCACATATGAACTCTACAACATTATGCTTCCCAAGTTCCATGGCTTCATAGAGCAATTTCCTCCATTTAGAGATGCAGTGAGTCACTACTTTATTTTGCTAATACTCACAATTTACCACATACATTCACAGGTCCTTACTCAAGTCCAATCTATCCATTCAACTTCTGTCTCAAACATTTGCAAATATGCAGATAGGATTTTTGCAGGACTCAATATTTGCAAGGCTTGCTGGGATCCAAACTTCAACTGCCTTGAAGATCAATCCTGCCTTACTTTGATCTCACTCAAGCCAATGGATGCCCAGTTGAAGTACAACATGTTTTGCCCTATTCTATATTTTGATCCCAAGAAGCTTGATCTGAGTTCAATGTCCAAGAATGCAGTTTTAAAGAGAGTATGTCTTCAGCTTGACCTTGATGAAATGAATATACTAACATGTTATTCTCATTATTATAAGATTGATTGGTTCTTATTATTTGGGCTGGGCTCTTTGATAATTGCTGGGAAGTTGTCCTTGAATGCAATAGGTATGAAATGGGGGAGCATCAGAACTACATCAGGACTCATTTTGGCCTGTGTAAATATTGTAGGTACTTGTTGTAATTCTTGATGTATAACACTGATTGATGTTCCATTTTCTAGGCTGTCTATCTTCTGTCAGGCAACAAAGAATTTGCTGCAACTGGAAAGATCACAACAATTCCTGACAGCACCACATTCTGTGAATGCAAGAAATTTATCAATCAAATGGCAAGTGATTACAGGTCATGGGTCTCTCAGCTCTTTGCTAAATGGGATTCTGTGGTTTTTGAAGGTGTGCCTGATGCCATTCATTATCCCAACACTTCACCTATATACAACAAGCATGAAGTTGCATGGCAGGCTATACTGAAATCAACTGGTTATGAGAACAACTTGGACACAGAAGAGTGTCAGGACTGGAGTAATGATGATTCTTTGGGTTGTGAGTATTCTGCTATGCCAATGACAAAGTCTCAATTTGTTCCAGATCAACTTCCAAAATCTGTATTAGCAGCAAAGCAGGCTAGATTCTCCTCCCCTCTTGATACTCAGTCTGCACCCTCAGCTACATTGATGAATCACTCAGCAAATAGTGTCCAATCAGCTTCAGAGCTGGCCATGCAAAGACTAGCTACATTTCCTCCCTCAACCACATACTCTGATTCAGATGACTTGACAGACCTTGAAGAGTTCATCACTGATGAGGATCAATTTTCACCTGCTCCCACTTAGTATTCACAAAATGTAGATGAGCCTCTCAATCTCAAGGTACTCTCCCTCCAGCAACACATGGATTCTGAATCACCAATCAATTCAAATGATTCAGAGGTACCACCTCAAGAGGGTTTGAAGGCCAATCAACATGCATTTGGTTCAGGTTGCAGTTGTGGTAAAGCTGCTGGTAGAGGATGAGGGAAAGCAAAGCCTGTGGTAGAGCAACCTAAGGTCATTGAACAAGTTTCTACAAAACAATCTACACAGGCTCAAAAGTAGGTAGACATGTTTACTTGATCACATTATTACATCAATTATCTTAATAATTCAGAGTATTATGGACTGACACCTTCAATTGTACTCAATGACAATATACTTGTGTTGTTGTTAGGGGACTTCCATTTCTGACCTCTGCAACCTATTCCAGCAACTCTGCAGCTTGTTTAATGTCTCTGGGGCTTATTACAGAACCCTGGAGATCTCCAGAGAACTGTGGAGTTCTCTGTATTACCTCACCAATCATTGGCCTAGGGTTAGGATTAGCTCTGGTCTACTGTACAGTAAGTCCCATGCCTCTGCCACCCACTGATGCACTGTGCCAAGCAGTGGGGATCCTTAGACTTGTTCTCTTTGGATTCCCCTCTGCTAGGTGATTAGTTACTGATTGTATCATTGTCTACTCTGCTAATATACTTTGGATTCCTCTCTGCGAGCTGCATGACTCCAATCTGCTGCTCCAGAGGTTGCCCTTACAGCAGAACAAGTCTCTTAGCACTGGTCTAGAAGCCCCTCAGAGCTGCAAGGAATCTCTGAGCTGCTACCTGTCACTTCTTCATCAGAATTAAGCACCACAGAGTTCTATGTCTCAGCTCACTAACTAGACACACCCTTGGAGGCCCTGGTCTCACAGAACAAATCCTGGACTTGCCTGCTACACCTAGAAACTCAGGTGCAATTAACACAATCATCTTTCATCCACCATACAAGCAAGCTCTCTACTGTCCATCAAACAACAGATCTTATCTCCCAATTGCTCCAGGCACTGCTTGAATGCCTAACTCCTACCCCTGCACCCCCCCTGGCTGTGGAACTAGCCCTTACCATGTCTGCACCCATCTCTGCAGCTCCAGTGACTCTACAGCCACAGATCCTGTGCCCCACACTACCAGATGCATACAATGGCACCCACTCTGGCAGGGAGCAATTTCTTCAATCCTGCCTCACATACATCCACCTCTGTAGGGACACCTTCAATTCCAATGCATTGAAAATAGCTTGGGTACTGTTGTACATGAAGATTGGATATGCCTCCACATATGTGCTATGAGTCTTCCATTGCCCCAGAGGTGTTAGAAGTTTTCTGGATTAGGCCACCTTTGAGAAGGACTTCTGTGTGGAGTTTCTCCCACTAGACCCTGCCAAAACTGTAGCTTTGACACTATGCAACAGGAGCAATATGGGCAAGAAAAGTGTACATTGGACAAGTACATCAACTTATTCCAGGCTCTGGTTGAGCAAGCCACCTACCCTGACAGCCTTCAATTATGCCTCACCTTCTAAGATGGCCTGCACCCTGCACTGGTGGAATGCATTGACAATCTTGCAGAGGGTCACCTGAACAATGAAGAGATTGTGTCATGGTACAAGGTAGTATGGGACCAGTGGCAACTCATGGAGATTCAGAGGGAGCTTTACTGCCCACAGTCCATGATGCACCCCACTCTGATCACCAATCTCCACCACCCTATACCTACTTGCCCAATGCCAGCCCTTACTCTGGCCATCCCCACAACATGCCCAGTGTACACCTCCATTACTGGGTGCTAACAGGTTCTCATATCTGTTAATAGAAAATGAAATCACCTTTTCCAATGCCCTTCATTCTGAGACAGAAGAACCTTAACATCCCCCTCCAGATATACAAATACCAACTCTGAAGCCCCCACCAAGCTCTCCAACACCTCTGAGTGTCTGCCAACATGGCCCTGTCTGGGCATGTCAAATGCCCTGACAGTATGTGATGGCTTCCAGCCCATCCACCAACTCTCTGCACCTTGGTGTGGAGATCAAGACAACAAACACTTGGCAGGGCCCACAGAGTCACAGATCTTCTGAATAGTGGAGCAATAGGACTGTTTTTGGACTCAGAGTTTGTCAAATGCCATGGCCTAACCATGCAGACCCTCTCCAAGCCCATTCTGGTCTATAATGTCAACAGAATGCCTAACAAAGCAGGTGCCATCAGCTCTGTGGTTAACCTGGTCCTCCACTATTGGAATCATGCAGAGCACACTGTTTGTGCTGTTACCAGTTTGGGAAGGCAGGACATGATCCTTAGTTCCATGTGGCTCTGTGAGCACAACTCTGAGGTAGATTGGACTAAGAGTGAGGTAACCATGAGCAGGTGCCCTTGGAAGTGCTCTGCCTGTGCTGTTGAGAATAGAGAAGAGCATTGGGCTCAAGTCCAAGAACACACAGCCATCCATGCATGTTGTGCCAGCCCCCTCCCCTTTGCAGATCTGGACCTCCTAGATTCCCCACCTCTGGTGTTCCCTTGTAGAGAGGCCCTCTACAAGGATGGCCAGAGCAGTGGTGGAGCCCCAGAGGAGGAGTGCAGAGAGGAGTTTGCTGGTGTACACAAGCTGGAGCTCCCAGATGAACCAGTAGAGGTGGGGGACCAGATCTACACTACTACCATATACCTGATGCCCTCAGTTGTGGAGATCCAGGCTAGCCAGACCACATCCCAGTGGCTGGCACAGGTGTTTGCTGCTAACACCACTCCCCAAGAGTTCTGAAATGTTGTGCCCCCCTACCTCCATGCATTTGAGGATGTGTTCTTGCAGGCCTTGTTTGACTTGCTTCTGGAGTGCAAGAGGTGGCACCACACCATTGAACTGCTGCCAGATTCCACACCCTCCAGCTGTAAGGTCTACCTGCTAGCACCCAAGGAACAGGACAAACTTGGCATCTTCCTGCAAGAGAACTTGGACTCCAGTTGCATTTGCCCTTCCAAGTCTCCAATGGCTTCACCAGTCTTCTTCATCAAGAAGAAGGATGGTTCACTCTGACTGGCCCAGGATTATTGGGTTCTCAATGTTATGATGGTGAAGGACCACTACCCCCTCCCCCTCATGTCTAAGCTCATATACAACCTCCAGGGTGCATGGTAGTTCACTAGACTGGACATTCAGTGGGGCTACAACAACATGTGTATCCAGGAGGGAGACAAATAGAAGGCCACCTTCCAGACCAACTGAGGATTGTTCAAACTGCTTGTAATGTTCTTCAGACTCACCAACAGCCCCACCACCTTCTAAACAATGATGAACAACATCTTTTGGGACCTCATTGCAGAGAGCCTAGTGTGTGTATACCTTGACAACATTCTCATCTACACCAAGACATTGGAAGAACACTGTTGGATCACTTGCCATGGCTTGGAATGCCTCTGCCAGCACCAGCTCTACCTCAAACCAGAGAAGTGTGAGTTCAAGCAGACCCAGATCAAGTATCTTGGTCTGATCATCTCACACAGAGCCACAGAGATGGACCCAGTGAAGGTAGCAAATGTGGCAGAGTGGCCAGAGCCCAAGAACAAAAAGGAAGTTTAGGCATTCCTTGGCTTTGCAAACTTCTACTAGGGATTCATTCAGGACTTCTTGCACTATGCCCACCTGCTATTTGACCTCACTGGGAAGGACATTGTGTGGAGTTGGGGAGCTCCAGAGCAGGCAGCTTTCAATGCCCTCAAGTGTGCCATGACCTCCAGACCCATCCTCCTCTTCCCAGACAACAACTCCCCCTTCTAAGTGGAAGCCACCAGCTCTGACTTTGCTACTGGGGCCATTCTTTCATAGCAATGTCTGGAGGATGGGAAGTGGCATCCAGTGGCCTTTTACTCCAAGAGCCTAAAAGCAATAAAGCAAAACTATGAGATCCCATGATAAGGAGATGCTGGCCATCATTTGGGCATTTGAGGAGTGGCAGCACTTCCTGAAAGGCATGTGGCACAAGTTTGAGGTCTGGACAGATCACAAGAACCTTGAGTTACTTCCAGACAGCTAAGTAGCTCAACCACTGACAAGCCTGGTGGTCCCCCTATCTTGCCAACTTTAACTTCTTGCTGCACCACAAGCCTGGCCAGAGCATGGAGAAACCAGATGCCCTGTCCCAGAGAGTGGACCACAGCACAGGGGGAGGATAACAGCAACATCATGCTCCTCAACCCCAAACTATTTATGATCTGAGCCATAGAGGGTCTAGCCATTGACAGAGAAGAGGTGGACATTCTCTGAGACATACAGTGGGGCAATTGGGACAGTCAGCAGGAGGAACTTGTTGCACAGGCTACTCTGGTGCCAAGTCAGTCCATGCAGACAAATGGGCCCTCTGGGATGGGATCCTGACCTTTAGGGATTATATCTATGTGCCCAACCTTCCAGAGCTCTGTTGGAGGATTGTGGAGCAACACCATGACTCCTGCATTGCAGAGCACCTAAATATTGAAAAACATTGGAACTAGTATTGTGGAACTACTGGTGGCCCCAGATGTCCTGATATACTGGGTCCTACACTAGTATATGCAATCTCTGTCTCTGGACCAAGCCCCAATGCCACCTTTTCTATGGACAGCTACATCTGCTGCCCATGCCTGTGGCACAATAGAGTGTGGCTTCTGTAGACTTCATTGTAGAACTCCCCAATGCCCATGGTTACAATGTGATCATGGTGGTGGTGGACCTGTATGGCAAGTGAGCACACTTCATTCCAACCCACACCACCTGCTCTGCCATGGGTACTGTGAACCTGGACTGGAGGAACATCTGGAAACTCCACAGCCTCTCCAATGCCTATGTCTCTGATGGGGGACCACAATTTATGGCAGACTTCACCAGGGAGCTCTACCAACTACTTGGCATGAAGCTCTACACCTCCACTGCCTAGCACCCACAGTTTGATGGCTAGACTGGATGCATAAACCAGGAGTTGGAGCAGTACCTCCACCTTTTCTGCAATGAGCACCAGGATGACTGGGATGAACTCATCCCCAATGCTGAGTTCCAATACAACAACCATGTTCATGCATCCACCCAGTTCTTCCCATTCTTCCTTGACACTGGACAGCACCCACACATGGACTTCAAACCCCAGGCCCAATCCTCAGAGAATGAAGCAGTAAACAAATTTGTGGACCAGAAAGATGAAGAGGTCACAGGAGGAGGCCCAAGCAGCACTGGCAAAGGCAAAGGATGATATGGCACAATATTATGACCATGAAAGGACTCCAGGGCACAAATATCAGCCTGGAGATTGAGTCTACCTGAATGCCTCCAGCATTATGACTACCCAGCCCTCAATTAAGCTGTCACACTGCCAGTTGGGACCTTTCACAGTGGAATGGCAGGTAGGGCTCCTAGTGTATCGACTCTGGCTCCCCACAGGGATGCACCAGCTTCATCCAGTGTTCAATGTGGTCAAACTGACTCCAGCCCCAAAGGATCCTATTCTGGGGTGATGTCTGCAGCTCCCACCACTCCCAGTGGTAGTCAACCACAACAAGGAGTACAAGGGGCAGGAAATCCTGGATAGTCATCTGTTCTGGAGATGGCTACAATACAATGTGAAGTGGAAGGGCTACAGGATTGAGGATATCTCCTGGGAACTACGGGAGAATGTGCACACCCCCAGACTCATCAAGGAGTTCTACAGGAGACACCCAGATGCTCCACATGCCATTTGAGGGATTTACCCTATTTTGCTGGCAGACCAAGCAATCAGGGACTTCTTTGACCCCACACATTGGGACACTGCATGCTAGAGAGGGAGTGATTCAGAAGACTTCCATTTCTGACCTCCACAACCTATTCCAGTGACTCTGCAGCTTGTTCTCCATCTCCAGGGCTTGTTCCAGAACCCAGGAGTTCTCTGTATTACCTCACCAATCATTGGCCTAGGGTTAGGATTAGCTCCAGCCTGCTGTACAGTAGTTTCCATGCCTCTGCCACCCACTGATGCACTGTGCCAAGCAGTGGGGATCCTTAGACTTGTTCTCTTCAGATTCCTCTCTGCTAGGTGATTAGTTACTGATTGTATCATTGTCTACTCTACTAATATACTTTGAATTCCCCTCTGCTAGCTGCATGACTCCAATCCACTACTCTGGAGGTCACCCTTACAGTTGTGTATTCAATGTGTTTGGACTGTTTCTTATCCCTTGAAACAATGTATTGTGATGAGTACTGAGGATTCAGAAATGGAGCTCAGTATTAGGCTCTCAAACACCTGATATATCAATGTCATGTTCTATGGACTGTAACAGTCACTTGATGTAGTGGTAGGTCTTGCTCACATTTGTAGGAGGGTCTATGGGTGAGGTCCCAAGTTCAAAGTCCACAAGTTGTAAGTTCATAATATTCAATGTAGTCAGTGATGATTACTACTAACCCTTCAATTACTAGGTAATTTAAATACTGACTAATGATTCGCAAGTGGTGAGTAATAGAATGAGTAGCAAGTAATTCGATGGGTAGTCATAGTAAGTCATAGAAATTGGTAGTAAGTCTGTAGCCAGTAATAGAAAAACTAGTAAGTAATAGAATAAGGAAGTAAGTAATTGTCAGGTTCTGCTGACTACAGAGGCTCAGCTACACTGGGCAAGTCCTTACTAGGTGGATGTGGTGTCCTGTGCTTATAACCTGGCATTCCAGAGGTGGTGCAGGCTATAGGAACTTGTGAGGAGAAGCCAAGGAAAGCAGTCCAAGCAAGTCCAGAGTGTTCTGGGGAAGTCTAAGACCAAGTATATTAGACATTGGGCTTGGGCAGGCATTAGGAACAGGTTTGTGGGCATGTAGATAGACTGCAGAGTAGATGGAGGCTTTGCAAGTAATGGGAGCAGAGCCAGAGCTTGATGGGAGATCAATCAAGACTGATGGGCTCCAGGGCTGAGTGAGGAGTGAGGTCTGGAGTTGTCATAAGGATGTTTGAAGGTTATACTGCATGCATAGAGTTTTGTAATGATGTTGGAGATAAAAGGGACTTAGGGAAATCAAGGAAACAGAGACAGTTGAGACAAGACAGAGACAAGATGAGATGGAACTGAGGAAAGAAATAGATTTGAGGCTAAAAATAGAAACAGAGAAGAAACAGAGAGAGATACAAGACACAAGTAACCAGTTAATGCAATATCAATGCTACTCTATGTCTTTATATACCAGCCACTAGACCTTCTCCAGGAGTTGAGGGTTGCAATGGCAGGGCTTGTCAGAGCCATGCAGGGTGGACAGGTGTCAGTTCTGATTGTAGGGCAGGCCATGGCAACATTCTGATGAGGACACAGTCCACCCTGCAGTCATCAGGGAACTCTGGAGGGATTGCGTGGACTGCAGGGGTGGTTGAACAACATGCATCTGAGTCAGGGGAAGTGTTGGAGGGGCTTGGGGGTCTCATGGGTGAGAGGGGGAGCTGAGGAGGCCCACAGGGGATGTGTTTGGATTTGCCAGGAGGTCATTGGGGTCTGTTGGAGAAGTGTTGAAGTTAGCTGGGGCAGGTGCTGTGGATCAGCAAAGGTTGGGGTAAGTTGGAGGAGGATTGTGGAGTGCTCTGGGGAAGCAGGGTGGCCTGGGGGGGGTCCAGAGGCATGGGAGTGGGTCATGACAGTAATAGGTACAAGTCAAGTTGTGTGTAAGGGAAAGTAGTAGGTAATATAGACCAGATTAATAAAACAGATTAACTCTTTTCACATTTCACATCAAGCAAGCCTGATCAGTTCTGTCATAGCTCAGGCCTGATTAGACTTGGATCTGATTAGACACATCACCTAATCAGTTTGGCACCTGATCAGGCAACCCACCTAATTAGGCTGGTGTCTGATATGGCCATGCTTGTCTAATCAGGCCTGATAATTGGGTGTGTCTAAAGTAACCTGATCAGGCCTGATTCCATCTGATCCAGTTTCCAGCATTTTTCTGACATACTAGATCATAAATAAATTTATATTTCTGAGAGGTTTGAAGGCTATGTCAGCAAGCAAATAGAATCTATTTGGTCGCCTTTGCTCTCTCGCACAGATCCCGAGAGGGAAACCGCACTCCAGCCGGCACAGGCGAAGTACCTTACAAGATAAGTGCTATGAGAAGCAAATGACATAAGAGGGGAAAGTGGATAAGAGGGGCGGGAGAATCAAAAAGCCGAGTCCAAAGGACTGACGAGCTCTGTGTGAGTAAGGAAAGGAAGCAGGACGTGGACTAAGACAGACCTGACGAGCTCTGTGTGAGTAAGGAAAGGAAGCAGGACAAGAGAAAGTTAAGCGTAGCTAGAACTAATATACAATGTCCACACAATGGTAGAAAGAAGACAATGAGGCCATTGTTGACGAGCGACAAAGCAAGTGTGATATGGCCAAAGGGGTGCGACACGACGCGTCGAGGGTTGATCGAGGGTTGAGTCGCTTACATAGACCTTGATCAAAGGCTTTTGATTGATTCATCTATGTCGGCTCATGACTGACTGTGAATAGGAGAATGTGAGTGAGGAGAAGAGGTGGAGTTGGAGTTCCTTTTGGTTCGAAGCATGACTTAGACAGTCCCGTGTGATTGCGAGCAAATAGAATCTATTTGGTTGCCCTTGCTCTCTTGCACGGATCCCAAGAGGGAAACCGCACTCAAGCCACAGGAGCAAACAGAAGAGACAGAGGCTCGAAATTGATCGCGTGAGGAGCGGCCAAGTGGAGACATGCAGAAAGACCCAGAATTTGCTCCCGCAGTATGTCAATATACAGTTTGTAGGTGTCGCTGCACCAACGTCCAAGGAGCTGAATCTCATGGTCAGCATAACCTACTGCAGCAGCAGCCGTGGCCGCACCCCGGCGGAAGGTGTGGCCTGAGAACCCTGATGGATTGAAACTGCACTCCAAGAGGCGCTGCTTGAGTGTTGACACAAAGACATTGCATGTGAGGGGAGAGATGTTGGGGTTTGCAAATAGGGGGGAATCATGTGGTTTGGGGTCGACAGTGAACATGGTGTGGAGCGCTGAGACAGGACAGGTGAAGGAGCTGGTGGAGGCCCTGGTGAGCAGGATGGAAGTGCCTCTACAGAACGGGTCTGTTTTGGAGGCAGGGAGGTCAATTCTGACATGTGAGGGGGAATCCAAGGAGGGGAGGAATGTGACGCATCCTCGTGTAAGGTGGGATGCAGGGCTGAACTTCTCACCATGCCCAAGGGTGAACTCGCTGCAGCAAAGGAATCCAGCCCAGGCAGACTTACATGCTGCATCGAAGGATGCTTGGAAGGGTTTAGAGATGTTGCCGGCAACACATGAGAGCTTCTGGAGAATGTCAAGGGTGATAGGCCGTTTGGGGTTGCGCTCACGCTCCCTGTGATAGCGCTTGATACCCCTGATAACTCTGCAGACTGTCTCAGACTCACATGCACCAAAGGGGAGTCCTTCATCAATGTGGAGGGAACGAACAGCGGCAAGGTAGCCTTTAATGGTCTTGGGCTGCAGCGCACGGTCCCCAAGGGAGCAGACCCATTCCACAATGGCTCAATCAGTGGCTGGGAGATAGCGGCCTGGCTTGTCGAGAACACTGGGGTTGAGGTGGCAAAAATCAATAAAGGACTTCTGGCCAGTGGAGTAATTCTTTCTAGTGCTGGAGGCCAGTCCATGCCATAGGTAGAATGCTGCTTGAGGTGAGAGGTTAGCGTGCGCATCGTACCAATGAGGTGGAATCTCCGTGATGAGGGTGTGTGGGGAAGGTGTGGTGCAAGCTCGAATAGCTTGCTGTACTGAAAACGGGAAGCAGCATCAGCAAGTGTATTCTCTTCAGTGGGAATCCAAGCAGAAGAGAAAGAAAAACCGAGGCAAGCTGCAAGCATGACGATGGTCCTTAAGACCCACATGCTATGGACTGAGTTCGCTGTTCCTGAGTTAAGCCACGCTACGACGGCAGAGTTGTCGCAGAAGAATGTGATGTGATGCCCACTCCAAGCGTCCCCCCAGCATAGAATTGCATGGAGGATGGCAAATATTTCCTTGAACTGTATATCACGTTTATAGAACCGCCTGGGGACACACGCTGAGAACCACCGATCCATGATGACTCCTCCAATGCCCTTCCTCCCACTCGCGTCAGTGTAGATGGATAAAGAGGGCCGCAATGGAGATATGAGCATCACACCGTTCCAATGAGTGCTGAATGTCCTCCACCAACGAATGTCCAATGCCACAGACTTAGGGATGTGGCGCGACGAAAATGGAAAGGCAAATGAGGTTGAAAAGTCAAAAATGTGGCAAAAGAAAGTCCGAGAATGAGGTATAACCTGCGAAGCAAACTGCAGAAAACCAGTAAGTTCCTGTAATTCATGGAGAGAACACTTCCGCTTGGAGGACCAGACATGCAGAAGATCTGCCAAAAAAGCCCTCTTATCAAGTGGGAGCCGCACCTCCATTGCCTCGGAATCAATCTCAAGTCCCAGGAACTCTAGTTTGGTCATCGGCCAAATTGTCTGAGTCTTGGAAGGAGAGCCCCAGCTCCCTACCAAGACTCAAAACCCATTCGACGGCAGCATTCGGCGTTTCAGAGGGTACAGATGGGGAGAACATGAGGAGGAAATCGTCCAGATAGTGGCGGAGGGAAGCAGGAATGTGGCGCTGGATAATCCAGTGCAAAGCCTTGGCAAAGAGGTTAAAGATGTAGGGTGCAGATTTGAGACCAAACGCCAATACTATGAGGTGATAGAGACGTGAGCCCCATCTAAAACCCAGAAGATGCCAATCCTCGGCTTGCACTGGGACATGTCAAAAGGCATCCTTAAGATCTAGCTTAGCCATCAAAGTGCCACGACCAAGGAGACGGATATTCTCAATGGCCCTGAGGAACATGCCATAGACAATGTGGCCTTCAGAGTCTGGGATCCCATCGTTCACCAAAGAACCATCCAGCCATGAGAGGTGGTTGATCAAGCGCAGCTTCCCCAGATTCCTTTTGCGGCTGACAGCACCTAGCAGTGAACATCTAAAATCTGGAAGGGGCAGGGAATTGAAGGGACCTGCAGCATGGGATTGCTCAACGAGTGAATTAACAGATGTCTCGACGAATTTGCTGGACTCAATGGTGGACTTGAGGTTTTTACACAATTGTGGACGTTGTTCACCGATGAAGCCAATATCAGCACCAAATCTAATTATATTGAGGATGCAAGATACAAATTTGGGATCGGGATAGTCATGCAGGTAGTAATGCCATGCGTCAAAGACCAGGGGTGATGGTATTGGGGAGCAGGCAATATGCAGCATTGGAACAAGGTTACAGTGCAGGTCGGAGTTGGGCCGTGGAGGTGGTGGTGGACCTGGAGGGAAAAGGTGAGAGTTGGCGAGGTTAGGTGAGAATTCAGAGGATGGAGCCAAAACCGGAATAAAAACCTGTTTGGCGGGCTCCAAGCCCGCCAAAGCATGACCTCAGGCCTTCTTGCAGTCCTTCTCAGAGTGGTCTTTGCTGCATCTGCGGCACTTATGGATGCGGCCGTCAGGGCAAGGAGATGTACTGCAAGTGCCTTTATTGAAAGCAAAACAGGTTTCTGTGCTAATGTCACGCTTGCGCTTTCCCACAGTTTTGCGTGATGCAGCCAGTGCCCTTGCATTGCCCAGGCAGAATTCTGTCAGGAGCAAGTCATCTGGCCTGGCCCAGCCAGTGTAAGAACCTGCAAGCATCTCTTGGCGGCGGTTGAGGTGGAAGTGAATATGGTACTGCAATACTGCCGCCCATTCGTACTTTTGATTGAGGCTCGCAAGATGTGACAGGTATCTTGCTGCCCCATGGCCAATTACAAACGTAGCATTAGCATCACCAGAAGAGGCCACAAAAGGTTGGAGCACTGAGAAGTATGTGGAGAGAGGTATGAGCAGGGCGTGGAAGGATGGATAATCTTTTGTGCCGGTAATCCGGGGACCGTTTGTGTCAGTGCGCTCCATCTCGGTGCGCCGGAACTTAGATGTGGGATTGAGCTTGCATAGGTCCATGGGGCGGAACTCGTGGTGGGCAATGTCCAGCAGCATACTTGCTTCGATGGCAGGAAAAAGGGCTGGTAATGACTTACCAGCGGAAGCCTGGTCTGTTGACATGAATGCTGGGAAAGCTGCGTGGGGGATCGGTTGTGTTCCGCCAGTGAGAGACAATGTGAGGCCAGGCAATTGGTTAGCCAGAGCGGCAAAAGCACGAAACATTGTCATCATGCCCGCTAGCGCAGCATCGCTGCTCTGTGGCTGTGACTCCATGGGTTCGGGGCTAGACCCTGGCTGGTTGTCGTCAGGCATGAAGGTTGGTGACGAAGGAGAAGGCGTGAGGGATGTGAGAGGTGATGATGGCGATAAGAGAGGTGGGGATGAGCGGTAGTTTGCTGGGGCAAACCGACCGTTTGGGAGACGAGGACGACCCGAACTATGCGTAGTGCCTGCCTGAAAAAAAAAAGGTGTCCTGCAGAATCAAAAAGCCGAGTCCAAAGGACTGACGAGCTCTGTGTGAGTAAGGAAAGGAAGCAGGACGTGGACTAAGACAGACCTGATGAGCTCTGTGTGAGTAAGGAAAGGAAGCAGGACGAGAGAAAGTTAAGTGTAGCTAGAACTAATATACGATGTCCACACAATGGTAGAAAGAAGACAATGAGGCCATTGTCGACGAGCGACAAAGCAAGTGTGATATGGCCAAAGGGGTGCGACGCGATGCGTCGAGGGTCGATCGAGGGTCGAGTCGCTTACATAGACCTCGATCAAAGGCTTTTGATCGATTCATCTGATCCAGTTTCCAGCATTTTTCTGACATACTAGATCATAAATAAATTTATATTGCTGAGAGGTTTGAAGGCTATGTCAACAACTGTTCAATACTGTATGCTGGGCATGGTAATCAAAGGGTGACATAATATTTGCACTTTTACACCATTGTTTAGACACGGGATACCACCCAAGACCCTGATGCAGAGCAGTAGCAGTGGCACTAAGGAAACCAAACAAACCAGACTATTTGGAGCCCAAAGCCTCCAGGCTCATACAGCTACTGGAATGCCTAGGCAAAGTTCTGGAGGGAATCATGGCTAGAAGGATAAGCTACATGGTCAGAAAGGGGGACCTTGTCCCCCTCACCCAGTTCAGGGGTCGGCCATGCAGCTTGACAAACAATGCTTTAATGACTCACATTGCAGACATACAGGCGGCTAGGAACTGTGGTACAGTAACATCAGTGCTAACGTTTGATATCTCAGGATCCTTCGATAACGTCAATCATGCAAGACTGCTCCGAGAACTACGAAGGAAAGGCATCCCACTACCCATAGTCAAATGGGTGGCAACCTTTCTGAGCAACAGGCAGGCGGCGGTTTGCCTCTTGAATCCGTAGCAGCATGAAACCGGTAAAAAGTGGTATCCCACAGGGTTCACCAGTCCCGCCAATATTATCAATAGTCTATGGTAGTGGACTCCTCGAACTGATGGAAGCGAGACAGTCGAGGCCAGTCAACTCAGAACGGCCAATATCAAGGGGTAGCCAACCAACAGACACAACGCTTAGTATGTATATCGACGACAGTACACTGATGACATCGTCAAATTCTCTAGACGTCAACGTAAGGCAGCTACGTGGAGCCTTTGCCCAGGGGACAGAGCAACAAAAAAAATTGGCTAAAAATTTCATCTCCCGACACACGACAGTATTTGACTATTTCATGTGAATGACAGCTGGCTGGCAGCTGGTTGCTAGCGTCGACCGACAGAATCCGCAAGGATGGCAAGCGAAAAAGGAATTTTAGACTCATTTAGTACAGGGCAGTTCCCGTTCATACCATGTCACGGTTTGACTGAGGACTAGTAGCAATAGAGGTGAGTTGAGAGATCTTTCTCTTTCCTCCTCCTCTCCTCCTCCCCTTCCTTTTCGCGATTTTATTTTATTATTTTTATTTATGCCACCAGCACTATTACCAAGCGGACCCTCGCTGGATATGACATATTTAACACGTGACCACCCCTTTAATCAATGCTGCTGACAGCCGCAACGTGCCTGGCCTAGTTCCGGACTAACAGCATCACAGCATTCTCAAAGACAGTCCGAAATAAAGGTGCATTATTGCAGGAAGGTGGAACTAAGGAATGAATGAATGAATGAATGAACTCCGTTTATACCGTCGGCAAGCCATAATACAGGGCTAGGAGGCGGGGGTAAAGTAGTGACTCCACTCTGATAGTAAGTACTGGTAGTCAGTATACTGTGTCGTTCTCCATGAAATCATTGTTGTTAGAACTCTCCCCGCAGACCTTTGTGTGGTGGATTTAAGGCGCGGTCACGTCGCAAATAACTCGAGTAAAACATTGGATGTTGGGTGTAGTTTCGGGGAACAAGGTGGGTGGCTTGTGACGGGCCTTCTTGTGGAACTCAGGAAGATGCCGAATTAGGCGAGGAATATTCAGTTGTGCATCAGGAGACGGTTGGAATGAAGAAGCATGTGTATTTAAATCCGAAAGATGGATACAATCCAACGAAAAAATGACGCCCACTGATATTGACAATACTTCTTCTCACTCCAACCTCTATACTGCCATCATATTTGATCTCGGTGACGTGCTCTTCACTTGGTCTCTCTCTTCAAACCCTCCTCTTCCAGAAAAACTGCTTCGTAGGATTCTGTCTTCTTCTCACTGGTTCGAGTATGAAAAGGGCAATATTAACGAAGCCGAGGTATACTCCCTGGTTGCAAGGGATTTTCTAGTCGATCCTGCTGCATTGAAGAACACCTTGCAAGTTGCGCAGGACTCTTTGCAGAGCAACAAGAAAATGCTGGGCGTTATTCAGGAACTCAAGAAAGCCGGCCTCTTGATTTATGCTATGTCCAACATATCAGCACCCTACTGGGAGATTTTGGAAAGAAAGGCGACCCCATCACAGTGGGCACTTTTTGATCACGTATTCACATCGTATGTTTCCTCCTTCGACTCTATCTATGTTGGACGCTGCTTAACTAGAAGTCTATTCTCAGTGCTTCTGCCCACCAACGTAAACCGAATCTCGGTTTCTTCAAGCATGTTATCGAGAGGACTGGGATTGATCCTTCGTGCACCATTTTTGTTGATGACAAGCTGGAGAATGTCTTGACAGCTCGATCCTTTGGAATGCATGGTATTATTTTTGACAACGAGTCAAAAGTTATCAAAGACCTCAAGAATCTTTGCTACGATCCTGTTCTGCGTGGAAAGAGATTTTTAACCTCACACAAGAAGAATCTGAAGACCGTGACCTCGAATGGCATTGAATTTATGGATGTCTGTTTCTTGAGTATTACGTTCTTCAAATGCCACATCTAACTGATGATTTATATCAGGACTATTCTCAACTTGTGATCCTCCTAGCTACAGGCGATGAGTAAGTCATGATGCTTCTGATTTTCATAGGATCGGAATTGTTGATATAGTTGAAAAAGCTCTCTTGTCGATTATGTCAAGTCTCCTGGACAATTCAATGTTTTCCCGGATGGCACGTTGTTCACAACTGAAGTCTATCCGTGAGTTTAATTTTACGGTTGCAGAAAACCTGAATGTGACATTTCCAATAGGAATGACCTCGATACAACCGCTATCGGCCTTACCGTCACGGACCATGTTGATGCGGGCACAAAACATAAGATTATGGATGAAATGCTCGAGTATCGGGACTCCGATGGGATCATTCAAGTATATTTTGACCATTCCCGTCCTCGCATTGGTAAGACTTGCCTCTACAAATTGAGCTGATTGATGGTTGTTACTGACTTACAACCTCTTATATAGATCCAGTAGTCTGTATCAATGTGTTGAACCTCTTTTGCGAAAATGGGAGAGGTCATGAACTTCCCGAGACACTTGACTGGGTCGAACAAGTTCTTATACATCGCGCGTACATCTCAGGGACAACCTATTATATTGGGGCCGACGTATTCTTGTTCTTCCTGTCCCGCCTCCTCCAAAATTCTGCGGAAGTTCGTCGACGTCTCGGATCGATATTCAAAGAACGGGTTATAGAACGTTTTGGCGTCAAAGGGGATTCCCTTTCTCTTTCTGCTCGAATGATTGCTGCAACGGTAGCAGGCGTTATAGATGAAGGTGCTTTGAAGAATCTTCTATCAATGCAGTGCGAGGATGGTTCATGGGATGATAGTTGGTTTTGGAGATGGGGAATGTCTCCGATCATGGCGAAGAATGATGGCGTAACCACTGCCCTCGCTATTTGGGCTATTGAACGGGTCCAATCATTGCGCAAGGAATAGTCAGAAACGAACAGATGTATTCAAAATGCTCTTCCCCACAATCAGGGAGGTTTTGGCCATATACGATCTTGGCCTGATCGGGGTGCTCCGAAAATTCCTCAGATAGCGGAGGAACGGGATAATATTGACCCTGCTTTTGAGATGATGGAAAGCAAAACATAACAGCTACGGCTGGAGTCCTCTACCCAAGTCAGTTACCTTTCCAATTTTCTCTCTGCTAGGAATTTGTATGATATATATCAGTATACCTGTCCTCAACTCAGCCTCATATGGCACGCGCGTAGAAGTTGTTGGTACATATGTGCCGCTCACTAACATCGAGAGCTACCGATCGATCGATCCCCTCCTCACGGGGGTCTCAGCTATCTATGATATTTGCCAGATGACGAGAATTATTCCGCAGAATATGGAGGTGCACAACAAGCTGGAAATCAAGGTGTTAATCCTGAAATCCTTAACAATATGAGCCACTTCATCCATGCTATTGAGGAGATGCAGGATAATATATCATTGCAAACTTTGAATGAGACTAGCTAGCATATATTTTGCAAAAGAAATTTATAAAAAAAAATGCCTCACATGTCAGCAGATTGTACTGAAGACTAATTGAAACAAAATTTCTTGGTAAATTTTATACAAGCTTTGGCTTAGAAAGAGTGTACATTGATGTAGTTAAGTGTTGATGCAGAAAACAGCCAAAAGATAAGACTGTCTGTTGAATAATGTGAGTGAACATCTCCCATTTGTTTGATGATGTCCTCACTTTTTGACACCATGTGTTCAACATGATTTCTTGATTTCCACATAACACAATGGTCATGTGACTTGGTCACATGTGGTATAGGCCCTTAGGCTAGGGTTGTGTCAAACACTCCAAGGGGAGTAACTTATCTGGTAACTTACTAGGTCAAGATGTCAGGTGTCTTAAAATTACAGGACATCAAAAGAATATATTGAGTGGAGTATCACATTTGTCACAACCCACTCCCAGACCTCCAGACCCCTTCCTAAGCCACCCCACTTCCCCAGAGTTCCCCCCCCCCCCACCAACACTTCCTCAACTCACCCAACCTTTGTACATCCACAGCACCCACCCTGGCTAAATCCAACACTTCTCTGGCAAACCCTGATGGCCCTCTGGCTGACCCCAATGTGTTCCCTGCAGGCCCCAACACTTCCCCTTCCCCTCCTGAGCCCCTGGAACCTGCCCCCCCACAGCACTGTCCCTGACCCCAGCATACATCACTGAGCTGTCACCACAGCTCACCCAACCCAGTCCAGAACATCACAATGACCCTGGGGCAGCCCATGTTCCCATCTGATCCCATCAGTATATCACCATGGCCTGCCAACTAATCATAACTGACAACCATCAGCTCTGTGTGGCCCTGACAAGCCCTGCCATTAGACCTGCTATCCCTGGAAGAGTTCTAGTAGCTAGTATATAAGTCATAGAGTAGCATCCCATACTCTAGGCTTGATATTGAATTACCCATGGTTACTTGTCACATTTCTTCTCTGTTTCTGTCCCTAGTCTTGTGTCTCTCATCTCAATTCTATTTCATTCTTGTCTCTGTCTTTTCTTGACTCCATCTCACCTTGTGTATCTCTGTTTCCTTTACCATTCCTAAGTTCCTTTCAACTCTAATGTCACTACAAACTCCATGCACACATCATGACCATCCAACATTCATAAGTTAACTCTGGACCTTGTGCTATGCTTGGCCCCAAAACTCATCACCCTTAACTGATCCCCCATCAAACTCTGGCTCCACTCCCATCACTTGCATAGCCTCTGCTTGCCCCAGAATCTGTATATTTGCCTATGGACTTGTCCCTAATGCACTTCCAAACCCAAGCTCTATTATACCTAGTCTTAGACTTCCTTGGGCCACTCTGGACTTTCTCAGACTGCTTCCTTGACTTATCCTTGCAAGTATCTGAAGTCCAGACCACCCTAGAGCACTAGGTTATAAGCACAAGACATTGCATCTACCTAGTAAGGACTTGCCCATTTAAGCTGAGCCCCCATGGTCAGCAGAACCTGACATAATAGCAAGGCTCCACCTTACTCCATCCTCAATGTCTGCAATTAACCCCATATACTTCCACTGGAAATCTAACCCATGTCTATGGTTGGCCAGTACTTGAAACCCACTATGCTTTGCTCTGTCTCACCCTGATTGCAAAGGCACATTAAGTTGCAGATGAGGCACCAACATCTCCTCCATCCCAGTCACACTCTCACAAAATAGTTTTCTCTCTGGACACCCTCTCAGCTTACCCCCCATTGCTCTCCCCATGTACCCCCCTCCTCCAGACCTTTCTGCCTGTCTCTGCCAGCTCTGTTCCCAATCAATTTGACCATGGCACAACCAATGATTTCATCAACAAATCCCCAGCAATGATTGCTCAATTGATCAACAACTTTGCTGGTGCCTCACCACCCTCACCCTCCCCAAGTTCTTCAACAGCAATCCTACCCCTGCCAGAAGTAATCACTTGCTGCTTGGGAGCAACTATCACCTCACCAACAGACAGCAACAACTATTAGCCACCGAAGCCACACACTTCCACCCCCTCCTTTCTAACTTCTCCTGGCTCCACCAACCATCCCCAAAATTACTGGCCCAACCCCACCCTTCTCCTCAACCAGAGTGACCACCCAACTCTGGACCAGCCCCTTTGACACCTCACCTCCCACCAAGGGCACAAAAGACAATACTAACATCCCCCTGGACCCCTCACAGCTCTGTTTGAAGTCCATGCATCACCAATATCTGGCTTGACAACTCTCCAATAGTTCCCCTCCCATCAACATCAACAGCAAAGCCTCCAGCCTTTGCCAGCAACAATTTGAACTCTATGCAACCCCCTCAACCAACCCCCAGGACTTCAACTCTCTGACACAAGCCCTGCCTTCACTAGAACCACCCCCTTCCCTGACAACACCTCCCTCCTCAACAATGATTCAAGATTCCAAGACCAGTGCCCCATCAACCAACCCCCAAATCCAACCTCTGGAGTCAACTAGGACTACTCTGGCCACCAGGACATTGACCCTGCCCAACAGTCAACTGGAAAAGCCCTGCCATGAAATTCCAAAGCTTGGATAAACCCCCACAACCCCCTTTCCTTCTACCTCCAGTCCCCTAAGACTCCAATGTCTCTGACCCAACTCCAGCAGCTCTGTAGCAGCTGTGGTACCCTGACCAACAATGCCAGATGGCTCTGGGCATCCTACTCAACTTCAGACCCTGTGACCACTACTACAACACCTGCCCCCATTGATCCAGAACCCTTGGCTTCCAAATTATTGGCACTGTCCCCTCCACATGCATTTTACAAGATGGGACTCCTGCCTGTCAACTAAAAATCATGCTGTCCTGACCAGAATAACATCCAAGCACAGGAACTACCCTACTGAAACAAAAGACAGAAGAAAGAGATTCTATATGAAGTAGTTCCCCTGGAGTATCATGAACTTGCTAACATGTTCTCTGAAGGAAGCAAAGACTCCTCCACCACCACTCTGGACCCCACCATCACAACCTCAACAGTCAGTTACCTTGATCCAGAAACCTTGACAACTGAAAATGTGCCCCTGCCCTGGTCCCCTCAGAATGCACCTTGAAGGCTTCCCTGCCAAATTGATTTAGAAACAACCAACAACTCTACGTAGCTCTAGACTCCACCATCACAACTCCAAGCCCCACTACCACTCCAACCCTCAACCATCAATCTGGAGATTCTCTGCATAGAAGACACACTCCATCCCCTTGGACACCCTTTCAAGGCTTCCCCCAACATCTTGCAGAATCAATATAAAGACCTGTAGTGCCCTAACCCACAATTCCAGGCAACCCCAGGCTCCGCCACACAACTCAGGACCCTGGCACCACAACTCTGGATCCCACCACCCCAACTCTGATGCCCAACCCCACCAAACTGGAAACCCCCAATGCCAAAACTATCAGCACTGTCCCCACCACATGCAATCCACAAGACTAAACCCCTGCCTATCAACTACAAATCACTCCACTCTTGCCAGAGGATGCTTACATGCAGAGACTACCCCATCAGAACACCAGAGGAACAAGCCCCATAAGAAGTATTTTCTCTGGAGTACTATAAGTTTGCTGATGCATTCTCCAAAGAAAGAGTAAAGCACCCCTCCACACCCATTGTAGAATTGAACTTGAGGGAGGCCACTCCCATCCCTTTGACAAGATCTATAACCTGTCAAAAATTGGACTCTGGACCATCAAAACACTACCTCACAACATGCTCAGCAAGGCAACATGTACCCCAGTCCCCACTGCCAGAATCACAACCCAGCTGCTAAAAAGAAACAAATGGGTCTCTCTGACTGCGCCCCAACTACCAGGGACTCAACAAAGTCCTCAAAAGAAGCAGTATCCACTTCCCCTGATCAGAAATTTTGTTAACACCTCTGCAGTGCCAAGACCTCCTTCTGCTCTAGCTCCAATGATGTCCAGACTGCTCCAGAACATGAATGGAAAACCACCCTCCACACCCACCATGACCCCTTCAAGTACCTAGCAATGCCTTGGAATGACTAGCTTCCCTGCCACCCTCCAGTATTTGTGGATGACCTCCTCCACAACATGAATAATGTTCTTGTGTACTTGGATGACAGTCTGACCAACTCAAACTCTTGGGGGAACAACTTAAACATGTCTGCCACATCCCAGAAAAACTCTGGAAGTACCACCACCATCACCAAACAGCTCCACCTCTAAAGAAGTTCAAGATACCTCTTGCTTCCAGACCTAGACAATGGCAGTGACTGTTCGAGAACACATAAAGGCAGGACAAAAATGGAAAGCAGTGCCAATGTGACATATATGAACACAGTGTTGGAAGTCCAGACTAGGATACTAGTAAGACTGAATATTAATATCTCAGTCCGGTAGAAATGACTTTATTAGACTGTACCTAGTAAGACCGAATATTGATGCTAGATACAATCAGGATGTGTGATGGTGTATGCTAACAAGTGTTCACTCACCCGCAGTGTGGTAGAAATGACTGAGGGGCTGTCTATAGATAGGAATTATATATACTAGTATGTGAACAATGGAACATTGTTTGCAGCATGGTGCTTGCCATATACAATCAGTGTCTATGATGGCACTATCACTGTTTGGACCGGTGGCCAAATTCCAACACACAGTGCGAGTCAAAGCTGAGTAAAAGAGTCAGGATCGTATTACCTATGTTGCATAGGAGGGTCATGCTGAGATAGAAGCTATTCTAGTGTTACAGCATTCAAATGGCCAGTAATTTCCCGCTCATTATCAAATTTGACGGGACATCACATGCATCACAAGTGAGCTCATCAAGAGCTCATTAACTTAACCCTGGACAAATTTCGCATTGTATTTCCCTTTGCTATAACATTGTTCATTCTTCTGATCCCCCCTGTTCCAGAGATCCTGGTGACTCATGATCATGGGGTCAGATAAGCACTGATCCTGACATGCCTCAGAACTTGAAGATTCGAAGCGATAGTGTCTCATGTTCGGGCGCCGACTCTGATTCCTCTTGAACCATAAAGTCGAGCACAGACTGCGTGATAAGGTCGTGGATAACATGCGATATCATATGTACTATCGGAATGACAGGCTCATAGGACTTCTCGCCCTTCGTCATGGATGTCCGGTGACGGGCCATTGTCGGTGTGGAAGCATATGAAAGCATGATCAAAAAGTATCGATTGACACAGATTCAGATTGAATTGCGGCATAACCTAGGATGGTGTCTTATCCGTTCGATACAACAAGGCAGAAGGAGTAGATCGGAGCCATACCTCGCTAATTGTACCAGAGTATAGTTGCGTGTCTTGGGTATCGATAGCTAGAAGTGGCTCAGGCAACTCATCTCTCTAGACTACCAAAGGCGTATGATAGGTCTGCCAAGCAAAACGCGCTAAGCAGGGAACAACAGGACGTAAGTATGTGGGGCGAAACACAAGCAAGTGTGAAAAGAGCATAATATCTCGGCGCGCAATTACGGCGACACGACGGTACTTAGTTGCCTTACATTCGATCGGCATCAGACGTGACATCATGCAATCTTGATCTGATCACTGGATCAAGCTCAAGTTGTGACGAAACAAACACATTTGCATGTGTCGTAATCAAAGGACCACAAGTGTTAATTCAACTAATATCGGAGCCCTACGTCAAATAATCTTCATTTTGGTGAGTTAGGTTCACTACCACGGGGAGGGGGAGAATGACTGACTGACCCGTTCTATTTAGGCATTTGCAGCATCAGTCTGGGCCGGTAGATGGGCGCTGGAAGTGACAGATGGGCCTTGTCTGCAATGAATAGCTTGGGTTTCGCGATGTACTTGATAAGAAGATATTGAACAACGTACGTCCACACCACCGTTGTAGTTCTGTCGACTAAGTAGGGAAATTCGTCTATGACAGTATGATACACTTTGATATCCGTATACACATGCTCGCTCGGAGGTATGGTCTAAAACGCAGTTTTGAGGATGTCGTCAATCAAGACATAAACATGAAACATACGGCTGCTTTCGATGCAAGCGAGAAGGTGAGTATGGCGGTGAGGATCCGTCTCAACATGACTTTCAAAATTCGAAGTGAGATTGGGACCTTTTAAAGTGATCTCTTGTCCTTTTGAAGTCTGGCATTTACCTCCTGTTGTTCGGCTCCCGCAAGTCTCGTTCCGGCTTGGCCCGGTCCGGGCCACGACTTGCACTGTATGACCGATGATTCTATAATTCAATTATCAATATGGAGGAAGCTCGGTTGTTAGTTGCTTAAGTTTGAACGTTCCTCTGAATACCATTTCAGACGGTCATCTGTGCACCGGATAGCCACCAACATGGGCGACTTCGGAAAACTTACAGTGCATGTCACCATTTCTCCGACAGCTCCATTCAGGTACCTAGAAATTCTTGTAGAATTCTTCCCATTTTCTTCAGGAAAGGAACCACTAGAAAATTTCTGCAATGAGAAAATTCCCACGATGTTTCACTTTTTCAAGGCAGGTACAAAGTTGTGTGTACTCTTTGTGCCTGAGGCCTGAGGTTGGAAATTTCAATTTACAGATTAGTATCTGTCTTTCCGCACTTAAAACAATGCCTATGCCTAAAGGACGCAAGTGTGCCGCCGCATGTCATCGCGAAGCTGTCAAACGCTAATGTCAACCCTGATGCGAAATGATGGCATGCACTGTATCTAATTGATCAAGCGTTAGTAATTTGACTTCTCGATTTGCTCAGTGTCGACTCTCAAAGCAGAACAGTCTTAGGGTGTACAAAGCCGTATTTCACATAGAGACAAATCTCGGCAGAATACCCTATTCTATTCACAGCATGCCCCTTTCTACAACGTTACTGCTCAGTCGTGAGCGAGAAGCTACACCCCTGTATGCTCTCTTTGACCACTTGGACGTCTTCCATCGCATGCGTTGTTGCGAGCACAGCTCAAGATCTTGTTGAGTCGGTCCCTCTGGCAGGCTCAGTCTTACCCGAACGGGTTTGGATTGACCTACCTGCCCACGTTACATTACTACCATTGTACGGTAGTCGACATGTACTGTCGACGATGCATCCTCTACTACAACTCCGTTCAGCACATTCCAAGACTTCCATTTAGAATCCGCTCGCACCCGAACTATACGTAAATTCCATCCTAACTTCCTGAATTCCTTTCTGATTGACGCTGCAATCAGCTCTAGAAGGAGTCCGTTGCTGCACAGAATACAGCCCAGCCGTCCGGGTCGGCTTTACCACACCCACAGGGGTCGAATATCCTGCTCCAATGGAACTTGACGATCTTCAAGACCATCTACTTACTACATCCGATGGAGCTTCAGGCATGTAGGTTAGCATCCATGCTTTCCGCTGCCGGATGACTCAGGCTTCATGGCTTAAAAACACCAGGTGTCATCAACCTCTCCTGTTCGTATCCAGACACCAAAAATCTGTCCATGTTGAATTTGATTTCTCTCATCCTCTTCCCCTTTGCTGTGACCGTTTCCGCTACTATCGGCCCTACAGCAAACCTATACATTATCAACAGCGATGTCGCTCCGGATGGTTTTAATCGTTCGTATGTCAAGTCGTTTTTATTTGTCTTAATTACTGAGAGTCTCCCCGCCTTTAGAGCTGTTCTTGCTAGTGGTACGGGAACAGATGCTCCCTTCCCTGGTGCACTCATAACTGCAAAGAAGGTGACAAGTGTTTCTACATGGTTATATCTAGCCTGACTGAGCTATGATGAAGGGTGATCGCATGAGCATCAACGTCGTCAACTCATTGAGTGATACTACAATGCTTACGGGTACCAGCATTGTGAGTCATTTTCTTTGTCCTCACTTCCCTTTTCATCTCACCTGGTTAGCATTGGCACGGCTTCTTCCAAAGGAGATCGGCTTGGGCAGATGGCCCCGTAGGTGTCACTCAATGCCCTATATTGGCAGGAAATTCGTTCTTGTACGAGTTCGATCTCGATGATCAGGCCGGAACGTTTTGGTATCATTCCCATTTATGTACGAAACCTTAACTCCTTATCAACACTTCGTATTGATTGTTCGTACCAACAGCTACCCAATACTGCGATGGCCTACGTGGTCCAATTGTAATTTACGATCCTTTCGATCCATTCCGCCTACTGTGAGTACCCACATAAAGTTCCAAGAGAATGCTCGCTCACATAAAATACCAAGATACGATGTCGATGATGGTTCGTTGTAACTCTTCTCCCCGTTTCAATGTTTTCCTACTGGATTTCCTTTCAGAGAACACCGTCATCACTCTTGCCGACTGGTTCGCTCACTATTTCCTTCTTCCGAAATCTTAACAACTTTGCATTCCGCAGGTATCACACCCCCGCTCCTTCCGCCGGACTGGTTCCAACCCCTGATGCCACCCTCATCAACGGTCTTGGGCGTACCTCGGGCGGAGATGCTACTCCTCTAGCTGTCATCAACGTTATTCGAGGCAAGCGTTATCGCTTCCGGCTCGTTGCAATTTCTTGTGACGCAAATTTCATTTTCTCCATTGACGGTCACAATATGGTATGACAACTTTCTTATTCTTGGTAATACAACGTAGATCGTGCTTCACAGACGATCATCGAAGTCGACGGTGTTAATCACCGACCATTAATGGTGGACTCGATTCAGATTTTTGCTGGCCAACGTTACTCCGTTATAGTCAGAGCGGACAAGCCAATCAGCAACTACTGGATTCGTGCACAACCAAATGTCGGGGATATTGATTTTGACGGTGGTCTCAACTCGGCGATCCTTCGATACCGTGGAGCCGCCATAGAGGAACCCACGACCAGCTCTAATCTATCTAATCCTTTGGTTGAAACAAATCTTCATCCGTTGAACCGACCTGGTGCTCCCGGAGGGAACCGTACTGCTGATGTCTCCTACGTTCTCGACATTCAATTTGGATCTGACAGGAAATTTACTGTCAACGGCGCCACATTCACCACCCCGACCGCTCCTGTGTTGTTGCAGATTATGAGCGGGGCCCAATCAGCGACTGACCTTCTTCCTTCAGGCAGTGTCTATGTTTTACCTCCCAATAAGGTTATTGAATTAATTATTCCTGGTGGAGCTGTTGGATCACCGGTCAGTCTCAAGTTGGTAAAGACAAATGGATTTGATTGATCTGCATATCAGCACCCCTTCCATTTGCATGGAGTAGGTTCACTTGATCATATTCAATGATGTTTTCGGCCTTACTCCCTTTGTTTTCATAGCACACATTCGATGTCATCCGAAGCGCTGGAAGTTCTGTCTACAACTACGCGAACCCGGTTCGAATTCCACCTGAATTTTACTCTTCTTCCCATTGATTTGTATTCAGGTTCGCCGTGATGTTGTCTCGGTTGGACAAGCTGGCGACAATGTTACTATTCGCTTCAAAACTGACAATCCTGGCCCGTGGTTCCTGCATTGGCATGTTCTCCTGTAAATTTTCTCTTGACATCCATTAATGTTACTTCAACAGTCATATTGATTGGCATCTCGAGATGTTAGTCTTCTTTCACTTTCCCGAAGCGTGTGTTAATTGCTCTCTTTAGCGGATTGGCAATCGTCTTTGCTGAAGACATACCCACTATTGCCAAATCAAGTCCGCCTCGTGAGTGACAACCTGAGCTATCTTGTCTTTGCTCTGAAATTGTTCCCTAGCTGCATGGAATGACCTGTGTCCACTTTATAACAACGCTATGGGTTCGAATAATTGATGCCACTATTCATCATTCTTATCTCTGGTTCTTGGAAGACCTGTCTCTTTCATTCAAGCTTGCGGTGCTTTGATGCATGTCGTGCTTCAGACCTTTAAATTGGGTAATGAATATTATTTGAACTATACATTTTCGGCTTTCTGGAGTCGTCATATTCAATGCGTATCGTTAAACCTTAGAGATTGAATACTCGAACGATGAATCAAGTCCCCGAGAAATCGCCTCAGAAACTGAGAAAATACCTACCACACGGGGGTATACTCGGACACTCCGAGCTCTCCCCCCAATAGCGCGCAAGCCAAGGTTATTATTTCCTTCGAATTTGTTCTCTGTTTCATCACTTCCATTCAATGCAATTTCAAGTGCATCCGATGTCTTATCAAAAGATTCTGACAAACGGTGATCGTAGGATCTCATTCTCTCCAGCAGCATTACTTTATTGCTGGAAACTAGCCGTATCCTGGTAAGAACATCGGGAAAAATTCGATGTTCGCCATTGCCCATGAGAACGCCTATTCTTTGTCTTCTGTGGTCAGTATCTGGTGAAGAAATGACTCTTGTCGTATCATCCGTACAATAAATACAGCTTGATATTCAACAAAGATCAAGGACGCTTGAGGTCACTTACAAGGAACATCACCGGGGGCATTCCATATGTCCATATACTCCTCTTGGCAGGAGTCTGGGCATTGGTGGCTACGGCCATCGATCATTGCACGAGTGATAAGGCACAATTCGAGAGTTTGCCTTTGTTGACTGCCCCAAATTGTCCACTCGAATTCAGAACAGATTCGAAATAGTCTGGAAGATATATACATGCTCATGGACCCAATCCTGAAACAGTACAATCCTGTGGTCTAACGCCATTATTCAGCCATGTATGATGAATGGATTGAGACTTCTGAATGACGTATGCGTCTATGATTCCATTCCAATATGTAACACCATTCGCATTTTTAGCTGGAAGCGCCCACGTGGGAATTCGCATAACAATGTCGACCACTGTAGTTGAAGATGCGCTCATGGAGCTCATGATTGATTGCTCCAGTACAAGTCCTCAGGATGGTTTCTCCAAAGGATATATCGAAAACCAATACCAAACAACAGTCGCCAAGGGGTCCATCACGTTGATGCAACAGAAGAAAAATTTGACCTTCTGTTTGCAGAGACGACTATTCCTAGTGCATACGTATAATGTATCATGACGGCGGCATCTCACATCCCATACGTGGTCATTGCTTGTGGTGCCTCCTATAAAGGATTGATATGGATTATCTTCATTGATAAGCCCAGGTCAAACTTTAGCTCGAGCCTGAGCGGCTTTTTCAGCCTGGCCCCGTTTCTGTCGTCTTATTCTGCTTGCAATAGTGAATATAGTTTGCTCAAACATATTTCAAGTGCGACGAACTCTGTTAGAAAATCACCTCATGAACAAGTGATAAAACATTGAGTCTGAGGGCTTCCGACTCGCCTCACCGCGCCATATATAGTTGTCTATAACTTTGTATTCGAGGATAACAACGCTCTTACCAGTGATCTTGACATTGAACAAAGGGAGAGGGAGAGGGTTACCCCTGCGGAAACGAGTTACCTCTGTTTAAACATCCACACCTAGCAGTAGACTCCCTCGATTTTCTTGCATAAGTTGTGTTTCTGCAAAAGGGGCCCTCGCTACATACCATTTCGTTCTGCTTCCTTGGCGGTGCTGACACCCGTAGGCATCCTCATCAATTACGGACAGAAGTTTCGTCGAAAGAGATGACCACTCAGATGCGTGACGTCATTATGAACCGGAACAAGCCGGGGTAACATGTTCAAGCCCTCACCTCCGCGGCCGGCAAGTTTCCATGACGCCTCCGCCATGTGCATGGCTGACAATCGGAGCTAATTCATTGTCAAGTCTACCCCATTCAGACGGATATCCCATTTCAATCTTGAGTAAAAGTATTATTATCAAGGGGCTCATCTCATGTACATCATCCGATAATCATCACTGAGCAGATTGACTATATGGACTCACTTGAAGGGCCTCACCCGAACAACAACAAGCGTCATTCACTATTGGTGCGGAAACACGGGGAATGGGTAAGCGTGGACACAAAGATCGATAGTCTCGACTGATCATGTCGACATCAGAGTTCTTCTCACATTCCACGAACCTGTGTTGATGCCAGCCAACAGAGACCCGTCCTCGTGCTCCCCGTGTTCTTATTTTCACGGTGATTTCGGAATCTGGGGTGCACAGCACGACATAGGTTATGTACAATACAATGTACGTATGTACCCACCGCCTGCCGATTATAGTATTGATATTTGATACTATACACCACGTGCCCACCACCTCCACTCAAAATCAAGACAATAGCACAACAAGGGGCTCGATAAGAAAAGTCCTACGATGTACTCATCTTCGATTATGATCGCTTTTGTCCCCATTTACGAAAGATCCTTATACCCTTGACGGGTTGATGGGTTGTGATCGGGTTGCTGACAGCAGATGGGTAACATGCGCTCTAGCTTATTCAACGCCCTAGCAACTTGGACACGAAACCCCAGTGCTCCATTACATTTTCTGCTCAGAACGTGATGCCGAATGATCTATCTTCGTACACGATCTTTCAGGCCATCTCCGAACAACCAGTACATTCGGGAAGATATAAAAGAACGCCACGGACGACCACCCTACCCCAATTCCCCAGTTTCCTTCCTTTCTTCTCTATCTTCCTTCGAGCCTAGTGCTCTCCAGTTTTTTCCCTCCACTCTCTCTACACTTTATTCATTCATTCTCCCCACTCTCCCATTCAAGCTCTCTCCCTACCTATACATCACGACCTTTTCTACATACGACCTACAACAATGGCCAGAATCTCCGTACCCTTCGTCCTTTCCGCGCTCGCTGTTATGGCATCAGCAGCACCGGTATCAGTCCAGCTCCAGAAGCGCATCGCCCAAACAATCGCTGATTCCACGAGTGACTGGGAACAAGCCTGTGTACGTCCCTCCATCTCCCATAATAATATTATCAACAGACAAACCTGACCTGGACCATCCGATCTATCTTTTTGTTCTTGTGTTCCGCGTACAGCTCACGGCAGGCGGAGGGCAGAAATGCAACCCGATCTCCCAGGTAGCGTTTACGAGCTTACTAGCCGCTGGCAAGAACTGCGATCAGCAGGATGCGGCTGATCAGATGATCGATCTCGCCAAGACGCTTAATAATGATCCAGAGATGATAAGGCTCACACAGATATTCGTTCAACAGCCTCGGAACGCCGTAAGCAATTATAATAGAATTCAATTCCATCACCTACCCTGAAAAACACTTTTTTTCTTTGAATAGCCCGACAGCCTTCAGGTGCCCTACTGCCAGGTTGCTCCGAAGAACGCCGAGCTAGAGGGCCTGTTCCACTGTCAATTCTCCAGCTCTGATTTCACCAAGTTCAGCGGCGACCAGACAGGAAATGTCCCGCTTGGTCTCTCGGCTGTTAACCCACCCGGCTCGTGCCCCGCCAAACCAGACGGACCCGTACCAGATGGTGTACAGCTTAATACGCTCGTGACGAATCCTGTGGCGAAGTGAGTCGTTGTTGGGGGGGTTGTCCCTTCTTTGAGTGATATAGGTATTGATTGATGTTGTGTGCGTGGTAGTGGCAATGCGCCTGGCGCGGCTGGTGCGTCGAGTGCTGCTGCACCTCCTGTTTCGTCTGCGGTTGCACCGTCGGTTCCTGCAGCTGCGTCCCCGTCCGCTCCTGCATCGACCGCAGCACTCGCCGCATCGGGCGGTTTCCAACTTCGTACGTATATTTCCCCATTTATCTCCTTCTGCCATTTTTCACATTCCCCCTTAGAAAACGGCCAAGACGCCATCGCCCAAAATAACCAGTTTGCAGGTCTCACGCCCACCTCTGCATGCACGGATGGTCAACAAGCATGCGTGAATGGTGGGTTTGCGCAGTGCGTAGGTGGCAAGTTTGTGATTACGCAGTGTGCGGGAGGGACAACGTGTGCTGCGCTGCCTCTTGTTAATAAACCTGGGACTGTGCGTTACCTTTTTTGTTGCTGCGATGTTGGACTTATGGTGCTGTGCAGTCCATAGCGTGCACGACTGCTGCGGATCGGGATGCTCGCATTGCTGCCACCGGTGCAACTTCAGCTTGAAGATCAGATTATGGGATGATGCCAATGGAACGTGTACTTTTATCAGATTGTTGTATGTATAGATAGCTTGCCCTTTATCAGATTGTTGTATGATTAGATAGCTTGCCCTTGGCAGATGAATGTGAAATGATCGGCGAGCGGTGCTCGTCGGGGATCGGGCCGGGGCCGGTCGAGTCGATAATGACGTCAGCATCTGGATGTACTTATCGATTCGTCGACGTTCAAAGTCCGCCATCCTCGTCTCCTCTGCCAATGCCTCCTTCAGAGTATTCCTTCCGTCTCCAGAAAGGTGCGTCCCACGGTCCACTCATCTCGCCCATCTACACAATTTGCAGGCATCACGGGCGGCTTTGCACCTCCGACCCCCGACTACATCTACACCCTCACAAAGCCATCCAACGCCACAAATCTCCTCGTCACATCTGCAGTCCGCCACGCCGGGTCTCCACAGCTCCAAGACGCCCTACCCAGATCCCTCCCTGCTGCAGATTACGATGCGCTCATCGATGAACTGCACTCCATACTGAAGGAACTGCCGATGGAGTCTCCGCCGGGCAGCGAGGATATCTATGGGCTCGATACGAGCATCGCGTGGGGTAGTGACGATCTTGAATGGTGCAACGGTGGTCCGCAAGGATGTGGAGGCGGAACCAGTGAGGTTCAGGCGACAGACGAACAGAAGGCAAAGTTTAGACGCGCGGTGGACATCGTCAATGAGTTGACGTCGAAGGAGTCCAAGTAGTCGGAGATGATTCTTTGGGATTGCTGGTACCCCCTGCCCAAGTCATGCAGATTAAAGGCGTCCTCCTCGCCCTCGCATCCTGATTATTGTGATACTCTTGAGTTATGTGTTGTTGACGTTAGATAGTATACTTCAAGACGAGATTGAGTGCAAAGGCCATACATAATTCAATACCATGAAGGATTCGAAGCATGCCGGAGGTTCTGGCATGAATACTGTGGATGCGGATAAGAAGCTGTCGAGCGGTGGTATTTGAGAAGTACTGGTCCGAAGTGACCTTGATCTAAAAACCTCACAACTAATATGTATACTAGTGAAGCCTTCAAACATTACCGATATACTAATGGTTTCTTCTTACCATTCAAAGATTTGCTCATTTGATTCTGTCCCACCCATTCTCCCACCTATATGCTCTTTACAGCCTTCACATCTTACACATTCACCTTGTGCAGTAGTCTGCCCACATATCCAACCTCAGCAAGGAGGAGGTCCTTTGGCACTTCCTAGCAAACTTCATCCTAACCTTGAGATGCTTAAATGAAAAAAATTGCTTCGTCACCTGAAAAGGTCCTCAAAAAACTCAAGTGAATACATTTCTGGACATTATGAGGCACATACAAATTAAACCTGACATCTTTCCATTTCTGGACCACGGCATCTCAGGCTTTGTCTCATTTGTACATTCTTGTCTGTGCACTGATCTTATGCCTCTATTGACGCCCAGGGAAGCTCCTGCTGACCCTTGTCTGGAGATTTTCCAAAGTCTGATACAATGTTGTGAATTTATGTTCAAGACTATCAAATACCTCGATCAAAAGGGCTCAAATGACCCTTCATAACGCCTATTCTTTGTCAAATGTTCAAAAAATTTGCCCAACTTGGCCTCAAATCCATCATATTACAGACAAGGATTCATCTGTAGAGGCTTCATCTCTTTGCCAGATCTGCTATTGCACAGACAAGAGTTGACAGAAGCTCCCCAGGGCCTCTCTATCTCTATCAGTCTACCAATGTGCATTGATCTTACACCTCTACCAACTCTTCACCAATACTCATCTTCTCTATCATTTATCTCTCTGTTGGTTGAGCCTCTCTCTGCTTTTGTCAACTTGTCCGCTCTGCTTCTCAATATCCCCAAACACACCTCACAACACTACAATACAGCCCTTCTCTACAATGTGAATCTGCTGCTAGAACCACATCCGACATCTACATTCTATCATCATCAAACATATGAGCTGCGCTGCCAACATTGAGTCTGATCAGAATTTTCTATGACTCACTCATATATATGTAGCAAGAGATGAGCTGGTTATCATTTCCTACATAGTCAGCAATGACTGGCATGGCTAACTCGAGGTTGAGTTCAAGTCAAATAATTCAGATGGTGTCTGAGAGAGCAAAGTTTTTGTCCTATGACTTAGAGTACTTGAATATGTAATTCTTATAAACAGTTGATTATAACAACTGACTAACAGCAAAAAGATTATGATTTTTTTTTTTTTGGTTTAGTCTTGTAGCTTTGGAGTCGGGGACTGTGCCGCTAGAATTGATACTATTTACATGTGTAATTAATTGTATCTGTAGGATTGGGGGAAGAGACTGAAGATGTTCATTTGATGGGCTCGGAGTCCCCAGATAAAATAAGACAGCGTGTTCATGGACTTGCTTAAACTGAGCAAATGTACTGATGAACTCGGGCGCACTTTTTAAATCCTCCTTCTTGAACAGATCTTTCGAGCTCAAATGTTGACTTGCTTTGGGGTTCTGAGTGACATGGATCAATCTTGGGAAGGATCACAGTCTACAACTATTGACTTGTTGTGGAACCCCTTTTGCCTGATATATAGCAAATGCCTCTCATGAGCATTGTGTGCAAAAACTCGAAGGATCACCAGTCTATGTATATTGACTGTCATGGAACTGTTTGCCTGATCCAGGGGAATTGCCTCTCGTGAGCACGGTGCACAAAACAGCGCAGTCAACTGTTCATGGATGGTCAGGGCTCACAGGCAGGGACTGCGCCTGAGCTACTGTTCTCTATATAAACCTGCTGTGTTCATCCGCTAGAGATGAACCTCTGTCCCGACCTCTCTTGCCATAATGCTGCTTTCGATCTACTTATCTCTGCTATTTCTCTGCCGACCTTGGCCATCCCACATCAGACATCAGAAAGGGGCTTTTACACATTTGGCAATATGGACCCCAAATAAGAGAACCAGAGATACAATTGGGATGATCTTACATGCCAGACAAGCTGTTATTGATATTTTGAGAGGTGAAAATGTGTGAAGATTTTTTATACATACGTATTGCTTTTTTGGGGATAGGGTCATGATTACATAAACCATAGAAATACTGTGACCTCGATCAGAGCAAAAGACCATTGATAGAAAAAGTCAATGCTGCGATGATTGCATAAACTATAGAAAACTTGCCAAACCATGATATTCAGACCAAGCTATTATGTTTTCCATCCACCATGACAATACCTCTATCAACAGTTGTGGACAGGATATCGAAGTTAATAAGAAAGAAAAACATGATGGTTCAGCAAGTAGAAAGGAGAGATCATCCATAGTTATGGATGTGAGCTGTATTACGGATGTGAGCTGTGATAGTTCAAGAGTACTAATACATCCCACATGAAATCCCTTCCAAACCAATAAGAGAAGAAGTAAGTGAGTGGAGAGTCCAATGGACAAACATATACAAATGGTTGTATTGTCAAGTTGATGCTTATTCAGATGTAAGATAAAAAAAGAACAAAATAAGATAATAAGATAAAGATAAAGATAAGGAACAAACAGATACAAGTGGTTGTACGGATTTGCGGTCGAAGTTCGAAGATTTACTCCCACCCGGGCCGAAAATTCTTTTTCCGTCCGAAGCACAGTCGCCAGCCAATGGCTCGAGCTCTGTCCTACTACTTCCGTAAGAAGCACACGGTGCAACATCTGACTGCGAATTGATAGTACAATTTTAGCGCACGCAGCCCGATGTACTGGTCCAACTTGAAAAGACTGAAGTTCTATGCCCAACACATATCTATTATGGGAACACGGAAACGAAATTAGTTGCAGTTCGCAAACTCGCTGCCAGGGTCGACTCGGAGCTTGCATACGGAGAGAGAATGATCAACCACTCCGGATATGACCAAATCAGAGTTCATTATATATACGATTGGATAACGACGACGACCAGCCCAGGTTTTGCTGGGCAGACTAGACTTATTTCCTCTGAGTCCCGGAGGAAAAGTTTCACTCTTTAAGGAAATAACGCATGCCGCAGTGAGAGAACTAGATGCGCACCGTGAGTGGCTCATATCCATTCAAGGGAGACAAGCGCAACTACTGGATGCGACATGTCGCCATATTAAAATCATGAAAATTTTCGAGTCCTCAATACACTTTGGTGCAAAGTAGATCAGATAACAGAACAGGATTACTTTATGGTTTGCGCACGGCTGCAAGCAAATATATACTATTATACAAATACGGCAGGTGGGATTATTTTCGAGGTTCTGTGCGAGTAAGTTGGTACATTCATGTCAATTTGATCGTAAGTAGTGTCAAGTGATCGTGCTAGCACAGAGTGGGCGTTGCTTCTAGCGCCATTGCGGATCATATAATAAGTCTGTGCCAGCCTCAGCGAGGATACGTTCCACGCATTCCATAATTCCCGATGGGTCTCCACGCTGACGGACAAATTTCTGCCCTGGTCGCACTTATAAAAGACACGGCAAATACAATTGAATCTTATTGCAAGAACTCTTCACTCCCACCTATCCCCTCTCTGGATAGCTCGGATTCTCATCCGTTGGACTCGGCGTTCACCTCAGCTCCACTGGGTGATGCCGTTCGGGTACTTGAGGGTGCTTGTGCTCAGTTGTGCGCAACCCTCGCGCGGCCGAGTCATACTGTACTCAATGTATGCCTGATCTGTTTCCTACTTCTCATAAAGCTTTGTGATTCTCGATTAAGTTCATCTCCTATCACAGAGAGCATTCCAGGTGCGGTTTCTGCTTTGATCTTCTTAGAGTTGTTCTCTCTGTGTATTTAAACTACCTCGCAGTTCTTCGAACCTACTTGTTTGAACGTCGTGATCGCCTTCAAGATAGCGGATATTCTTCAAGGGCACCCGTTCGGGATGCATGTTAAGGAAATTGGTGAAAAGGCGGGTGTTGATCATGAGCCACTTGGCCAAATCATGCGTCTACTGGCTACCAAACATATTTTCCGAGAAGGTATGTAATTCTATAACAAACTTCGAAATGCCATTCTTACATTACATGGGTCCTTCGTTTTACAGTCACAGCAGATTGCTTCGCGAACAATCGTCTAAGCCTTCAACTTCTCTCTTCAAACCCTTTAGTAAGTTATATATCCTTTTGGTGAGTAACAACTTTGCAACCCACGATGAGATTCTTTTTCTGACCTACTGACTAATCAAATCCGAAGCAATGAGATCAACAAGCCAGCATGGACGGTTGTGGAGGTTTTAACGAATTCAAATCAGGGAAAAATCGAGCGATCACCATGGAATAAGCTGTCCGGGTTCGAAAGATCTATGTTCGAATATTTTGAGGCGGTACTGTTGTTTCCTGTGAAATTTGCAGATGGTCGTGACACCTGAAATTGGCAGGGAACTGTGGAGGGTAAGAATCAAGGAGCACAGTTTGGTCTTGGGTTGCGTGGATGGAATGATGCGGTACAGGCAGCAGCTGTTATTTCAGGTACAGTCTTGTTCTATTCTTTCCTGTGCTCTCCCGTGGATGTGTAGATGCGGTGGCTAACGTAGTACAATAGACTTCCCTTGGGTACGATATCCTCCTGGCACGATTGTCAACGATCTCGGCGGGGGCATTGGGACCATGGCTATGGAGCTGATCAAAGCCTTCCCAAATCTTCAACTCAAGCTCCAGGATCGGCCCGATAGGATTCATCAAGCGGAGACGGAAGTTTGGCCGGAGCTCTTGCCCTCAGCAATTGCTGAAAAACGTATTGAATTCAAGGCTATAGATTTTTTTGTTGATTCCCCAATTGAAGGGTGTGATGTGTACTACGTGAGTATTGAAAGTCAAATATTCTTTGTGAGCTTCCTGATCACAACGGAGCGCAGTTGAAGAACGTATTGTGAGTGCCTTCTAAAACTGTCCATTAGAGCCGTGAAAATATTTGAAAAATCCTATTGAAATCAGACTGAATTGGCCAGATGAAAAATGTATTCAGATTCTTCGCAATATCCGCGCAGTCCTCAAACCCAGTGCTTGCCTCCTGGTCCGTGAGTGACCTTTCTGAAAAGCCTGTAGACATGCTTATTCCTCTTCATAACACAGACGACTTCATCCTTCAGCACACGCATCGTCATCACACTCAGGCTGGCACTCCCCAGGTCGATTCTGCGCTAAGGTTGAAAGAGGCACCTGAGCCACTACTTCCCAACTATGGTGCAGGCAATGTCCACCAGTATGATCTAGACATTGCTCTGATGGTCTTGATGAACACGAGACAGCGCACATTGGAGGAATTCGCCAACATTGCTAAGAAGGCTGATCTTCGATTTGTCAAGGTGTGGCAGACAGGTGAAATGGCTGTGCTTGAATTTCGGCCAATACTCCAAGCTCTGTAGTTTTTACGGAGTCTACGATATACATTTGGATGTTGATACTTACTAGTATGACTTGCTTGTTGTTTGAACTTGAAAGTAGCAACAAATTCATTTGAAGCCAACCCTGACATTTTAATGCATCATTCTGCATAATTACAATAAAAATATAATGCAGTAACTAAAATTCAGTACTGCACAAAAGTAATGCAACACCATTAATGTGATACTAGTGCATCATTGATGCATTAGGAACAAAAAAGAAGCATTACAATGGGATTGAACCAACAGCATCATTTGTAGAAGTCTACAATGGATAACACCATCAACCATTACACCAAACAGTAACAAGAATGCTAGGATATTCCAAGAGTTCTGTAGAGTGTGGGGCTTCAGAAGATATTTTGGCAGCATGTATGCTATTGAGACAGGACAGAGCTTCCTCTGTCATAGGAACACTTATGTTCTTGTGCAAGAGAAAAGTGATATTTGGTGCTGAAAATTGTCAGTTTTCACAATTTCATTAATAAAAATTTCATCAATAAAAATAATCATACCTGTCTCATCACCATCAAAACTGGCTAGAGTAGAATCGGGATTCTTTGACACTAGATCCAAGTTCTCTTCTGGTGCAGGGTTCCCCTCTGGTGCAGGTTGAACACAGCATAGAATTGGGCATCAGCCTACTCAAACTTTTGTTGTGTGATCCTTTCATCTTCTTTGAGGATGGACAAGACAAGTACTACTTCCTAAATTTTCTGAGATGCTAGCTTTCTCTCTGGGTCAAGGTTTTTTTTGAGTTGCATATGCTAGGGCATTCCCAATAATGAGAAAAATATCGATGCTGTAACTGCTAACCCCAACTCTGACTGGGATGAGCCTTGAAGAAATTATCTTCTATATGAGATTGGTTGGTGATAGGAGGGGGGGGACCACTTGAATTTATGGCAGCCAAATGGTTGTGAGAGGGATTGGCTGATGCTCCATGGAAGAAAAGGTGTGTTGACAGGCAAATAGGCAAGAAAGAGATTAGATAAAATCTCCATCAACTTCAAGTATAGACATTGTTTAGTAGATATGAAGGAAGTAGATATGAAGGAGGAAGCTTGTTCACAGAGTGAAGGTTAAGCTTCCAACTCAATATCATTTCACACAAGCAGGTATGGAATCAGAAGCTCCAGAGGTCTGAGAAGAAAATAGAAGTGTTACCAAAGTATCATGAAAATGGTGGATGGTGCAGTATTTGACTGTACTAATTAACTACAGTCTTTCTATCAAGAATGATGATGGTGATACTTTAAGCAGTGGATAGGAGTGAACTGGAATATCATTATATGGAGTCTGGCATGATTACTGTACCAGACAGGCATTATAAGAATCTCCAGATTGAGTGGAAGATTTTGGTCCAAGACTAGTGTATGTGATATTGCACTGCAGAGTGTGGTAGTATGGGAGGAAATGATGATGGAGCCCCAATCAAAATGATGAGACCTTCAGCTCCCATCATTATGCCTCCATATAACAGAGCACCCATTACCCCCTTAGTATCCTATCCAGTAATACTTATTTAATTATAGATTATAAGGTAGCATCACATGATGCTACCCTCAAATACCCATAACATGATTATGTAAGGCACCTTACATCATACTCCATAGACTAGACCAATCAACTGGTCTTGATTTATGAAGTGTGAACAGTAAGCTGTGCTACTCATAACAGAAATGTTACATTTTTTTAAATCGAATGAGCATGTGCTCATTTGTGGAGTGAGAAGCTGAACTTCCAAAAGAGAAGTTCACTGCAATGGATTATGATCAGAATGTTAAAATTTTAATATTCACCTTCTGCAATGGGGACAGTGGTGACCATGGAAGGTCAGGTGGTCAGGCCTAGGTCCAAAGCAGGGTTTGATGGAACAGTACAAGCTGTTCCACATGTACCAGTGGATGTTGCCACATCACACCATGGCATGGGGAAGGAGAATGGAGTGATGCAAGGAGGACTGCCAACAGTCACTTTTGTTTGACCACTGTTGGATGGTTGGATGAGCTCCACAATGGAGGGCACTTAAGTGCCCTCTGCTTGTACTCAATGGTAGATCTGGAGGGTGCAGCAGGGGCAGCAAGCAAGGAGAAGACCCCCTTTCATGTGCCTACCATGCTGCAAGTGGAAGGATTGAGATCCCTGGCAGGGGCTGCAGGAGGTCTTGGTGACTCTTCAATGGTGACTACACTGCTGAGGGGTGGAGAAGAACCTCTCCACAGGGCCTGCAGCTCTGTTTGCTAGTGAGTGGGATCTATGCTGGGTCTATGCACAGTGAGTCCCTCAGCATTCTTGAGATGATTCCAGAGAATGTTGGTGACACCTTGGATACTGATGGTGAAGCAAACCTAGATGACATCCTCCATAGAAGGGTGTTTGTATTATGGCAAGACCAGGGTGAAGTACCAAAGACCTTAGCCCAGCAACATTTAGCTGCAAGAGTAGCTAAACATATTGCAATTCAGCAGTCACTGGGTGAGGGAATCATCCCAACTGACCTTGTAAGGTTCATGGAACCTTATTTGCTGTTTTGAGCACAGGAGGTAGCAGACTACCTCCTGTGGAAAAAGGTATGGGGATTGCAGGCATTGTCCACAATGCCATTGCCATTTGTAGGTGAGGCTTGATTACCCCCACTGTCTCTGATCAATGAAGTGTTAACCCTATTACAAGTGCTGCAGCAGCCTGGAGAGACACCATGTGATTATGTGAAATGACAGGCTGCAGTAGACTATCAGAGACAGGCTATAATGGGTATAATTGTGGCTCTGTACCTAGCTTCTACAGAAGGTGGGTTGGTGATTATAACTGAGCAACCTGTTGTGTGTAGGAGAACTGCTGGGTCAATGCATAGAGCATTGACTTGGGAGTACAGAATTGCATTACAGCGATTCTGCAATGGCAATCTTGAGGACTTTGGGCAGTTCTATGTAGAAGACTAAGGGGCAGTGTTTCAGGAGGATACTGCCTATGATGCATGGCCAGAGGATTAGCTTCTACTCAAATGTACAAGGCCCATAAAAAGGGAAGGCAAGATTCTCACTCTCCCCTAGCAGATGAGCATGTTGGGACTATGAGTAGCCCCACTGTGTGTCATCAGCCAACTGACTAGGAAGGGAACATCCCTCTGAGTTGGTCTGGCAACCAAGCAATATCCAATAGAAATCATTTGAGGCCTGCATCCACTCTGCCCTTGACACCTTGTTGTGGACTGCCTGGGCCAGGTGGAGGTGGTGGGGGACCCAGAAGAGGACTGCCCTTTCCTGGTTGAGGACCATCATAGCTCCCAGGAGGAGGTACACCAGATCTTAATGGATCAGGTAATGGTCCTGTAAGGGCAACCTCTAGAGGCTGTGGCTCAATTACACAACTGGCAGAGGGAGATCCAAAGTCTATTCAGTATCTACAAGAAGTTTTAGAGTTCAAGCTACTCACCTGGCAGAGGGAGATCCAAAGAGAACAAGTCTAAGGATCCCCAATGCCAGTGTTCAGAGAATTTACTCTAGAGCTTTTGAAAACAACACCCAACAACAACCAAATCCAGAGTCCAATCAAAAGTGGAAATCCATTGTAAATGGCCTCAATCTCCAAACTCTCTGTATGTGACTACATACCAATATAACCAAAAGATAGCCCTTAGTCAGAAGTACTGGTGGTCCAAAGATGGGAGGCCTACAATGAGTGGTAGGCTCGGAATACATGAAACAATCTGGGGGTCTGGTAAGAGGCCATGTGGAAGGGATGACACTTGTCAGAATTATGGACAGAGAACTGATGCAGCCTGATGGTTAAAACTGGAGCCAGCAGATAGGGAAGTGAAAGGAAAATAAAGGAAAACCATAAGGAGGGAGGACAGAGCAAAGGTGGACTGGGGCATCCCCTGACAGGTCCAGCAGATGAAGAGGATGATGGGGGTCATAGAGCTGGTGGGAGGAGGACTACAGCTCTCCCAGAGAGACAGCCACAGGTTTTTCAATGCCACCATAACATCATGGATTATTCACCACTCCTGGAGTGGAGGAGGCCCATAAGTATCACTACCAGACAATGCATGATTGTCTATGGGCACTGGTCAAGCAAATGCTTGCTGTTTGATTAGTGATTACAGACAGGCTCAAGCTTAGGAGGAGTGATCTGTCAAAGACAATCACCCTATATGCAGGATCTCCCAAGTTCAGTGAACTTGAGGACTGGCTAAGAAGCATCTGCATGTCTTGTGCAGTAGCCCAATATGGTGGAGATGGTGCAAACATGAGAAAGTCCTGATTTTAATTGACTTCCTTGCTGTGGGCACACTGAAATGGTACCTACAACATGTAATACATATCAACAGGGCCCAGTCCCACTGGAGATTTGAGGACATGATCCTCAGACTGTACAATTGATTTATACAGCCCTTGACAATGCAGGATGCATGCAACATGTTCCATGACACAGTGTATGCAGCCAATGAGGGAGTGCAAGGATTTTATGATGCTTTGCTTGACTATGCTCAAAACATGACTGTGTTCTCTGACAAATTCACCATTTGTGAGCAGTTTTTGGAGGGGATACCTTTCTACATGCTTGTGGCATCAATATGCAATGGTGGGCTCACTCCCAAAGTGAATATGGTTGAGGAGTTTGTCTCAGAGGCAAAGGGCTACAAGAATAGCATTAAAACTGCTGCACACTACTTAGAGTGCAGCACAAAGAGTTGGTCAGAATGGCAGCTGTTGTTAGCAGCAGCACAGTCTCCAAAGCTTGGAACTGCCTTGGCTAAGTGGGTAGAGGTGGTCCATCACTATGGCCATCCACAACTGTCTAGGTTGGTGAAGAGGCCTGCTGTATGCATGGCCTTGAGTTCTATCCAAGTGCAAGTCAGTCCATGCCCAGGGCCTTCCTTACCTGCATGTGCAGTACATGCAGTGAGAAAACATCTACTCCACCTTGGTGGAACACATCAACAACCTGGCAGAGGGCTGCCCCAATGACAAAAAGATTGCATCATGGTATGAGGTGGCCCAAGACCAATGGCAACTCATGGAGATCCAGAGGGAGCTCCACCACCCCCATTCCAGAATATGTTCTGCTCTAGTCAGCAACCTCCACCACCCCATGCCTACTCACCCAGTGCTGGTCCTCACTCCAGCCATCTCACATCCCCTACCACTGGGGATCCCTATGGACATGGATGCAGCCCAACAACTCCACGTGGCCCTGCTGTTGTGCCAGAGATGCAAGAAGCCTGGGCACTTTGCATGGTACTGTCTCCTGGGTCTAGAGGTATGCTACCTCTCCACGGTGGAGCAGGAGGAACTTCTCCTGCAGCTCCTGGCCACAAAAGATACTGCTAGAGCTCCGTTGCTGGATGAGCCCATGCCAGAGCTGATCCTGGAGGAAGCCAGCATGTGCTCCTCACCTCTGGAGCTGGAGGGGGATTTTTAGTCAAGCAACGGATGAGGTGTATGCCTCCATTGCTAGGTGCTGACAGGTTCTCTTGTCTGTTGATAGACAATGAAACTGCCTTTTCTGATGCCCTTTATTCTGAGATAGAAGAACCTTGAAGCCTCCTTGCAGATGTACAAACACTAACTCTGGAACCCCTGCCAAGCTCTCTGATACTTCTGAAGGTCTGTTAGCACAGTCCCACCTGGGCACATCAAATGCCCTAACAGTACATGATGGCCTCCAGTGCGTCCACCCACTCTCTGTGCCTTGATGTGGAGATTAAGACCATGGACACTCAGCAGACCCACAGAGTCACAGCCCTCCTGGACAGCAGAGCAACAGGACTTTTTTTGGATTCAGAGTTTGTCAAATAACATGGCCTCACTACACAGCCCCTCCCCAAGCCCATTCCTGTCTACAACATCAATGGAACACCCAACAAAGCTCGCACTATTAGCTCCATAGTTGACCTGGTTCTCTGCTATTGAAATCATGCAGAGTGTGCTGTATTTGCCATTACCAGCTTGGGAAGGCAAGACATGATCCTTGGGTTCACGTAGCTCCAAGAGCATAACCCTGAGGTCAATTGGATCAAAGGGGAGGTCACCATGAGCAGGTGCCCCTGGAAGTGCTCCACCTACGCCATGGAGGACCAGGCAGAGCATCAGACCCAAGTTCAAGAGCATGCAGCCATCTGCGCATGTTGTGCGGGCCCTCTCCCTGTTGCTGATCTAGACCTTCTGGACCCCCCACCTCTGGCATTCCCTTGTAGGGAGGCCCTCTATGAGGACATTTGGAGCAATGGTGGAGCTCTAGAGGAGGAGCAGGGAGGGGAGTTTGGTGGTGTATACCAGCCAGAGCTCCCCAACAAAGCAGTAGAGGTGGGGGATTGAATCTATGTTACCACCATTCACTCCCATCCTCTATTGCAGAGATCCGGACTAGCCAGACTATGTGCCAGAGATTGGCCCAGGCTTTTGCTGCTAATACTGCACCCTGAGAGTTCCAGGATGTGGTACTCCCCTACCTGCATGTGTTTGAGGACATGTTTTCCAAAGCCTCCTTTGACTCCCTTCTGGAGCGCAAGAGGTGGGACCATGCCATCAAACTGTTACTGGACTCCACACCCTCCAGCTGCAAGGTCTACCTGCTAGCACCCTGGGAGCAGGACAGGCTTGATGCATTCTTGCAGGAGAACTTGGACTCTGGTCACATCCATCTGTCCAAGTCTCTGATGCTTCTTTATTAAAAAGGAGGATGGCTCCCTCCAACTGGTGCAGGACTATCAGGTACTCAATGCCATGACAGTGAAGAACTACTACCCCCTCCCACTCATCTCCAAGCTCATCAACAACCTCCAGGGAGTGAGATACTTCACTAAACTGGACATCCAGTGGGGTTACAACAATGTGCATATTCAGGAAGGAGATGAGTGGAAGGCTGCCTTCTAGACCAACTGGGGATTGTTTGAGCTGCTCGTTATGTTCTTTGGACTCACCAATAGCCCCACCACCTTCCAGACCATGATGAACAACATCTTCTGGGACCTCATCACAGAGGGTGTAGTGTGCGTGTACCTCAACAACATTCTCATCTACACCAAAACACTGGAGGAAGACTGTTAAATCACTCGTCTCATCTTGGAGCACCTCCACCAGCACCAGCTCTACTTCAAGCCAGAGAAGTGTGAGTTTGAACAAACCCAGATTGAGTATCTTGGCCTGATCATCTCCCACAGAACTGCAGAAATGGACCTGGGGAAGGTAGCATGTGTGGCAGAGTGGCTGGAGCCCAAGAACAAGAAGGAGGTGCAGGCATTCCTTGGATTCATGAACTTCTATCAGAAGTTCATCCAGGACTTCTCACATCACGCCTGCCCACTATTTGACCTCATAGAGAAGGATGTTACATGGAGGTGGGGACCTCTGGAGCAGACAGCCTTTGACACTCTCAAGCATGCTGTGACCTCTGGACCCGTCCCTCTATTTCTAGACAACAACTCCCCCTTTCATGTGGAGGCCTACAGCTCTAACTTTGCTACTGGGCTGTGCTCTTGCAGCAATCTCTAGAGGACAGGAAGTGGCATCTGGTGGCCTTTTACTCTAAGAGCTTGAATGTGGTGGAGCAGAACTACAAGATCCACAACAAAGAGATGCTAGCCATCATCTGGTTGTTCAAAGAGTGGTGGCACTTCCTGAAGGGCACATGGCACAAGTTTGAGGTCTGGACTGACCAGAAGAACCTCAAATATTTCTGGACAGCCAAAAAGCTCAACTGCCAACAGGCCTGGTGGTCCCTCTACCTTGCCAACTTTGACTTCTCCCTGCACCACAAGCCTGGCTGGAGCATGGGAAAGCTGGATGCCCTGTCCTAGAAAGCAGACCACAGCACAGATGAAGGAGATAACAGCAACATTGTGCTCCTCTGCCCCAAGCTGTTTGCAATCAGGGCCATGGAGAGTCTTGCCATCAATGGAGTGGAGATGGAGATCCTCCAGGACATATGGTGGGGCAATCGGGACAGTAAGCAGGAGGAGCTTGTGGGACAGGCTGGTTAGACACTGAAGTTGAGGCACACTACTGGTGTCAAGGTGGTCTGTGCAGACAAATGGGCCCTCCAAGATGAAATCTTGACCTTCTGAGACTGCATCTATATCTCCAATGTTCCAGAGCTCTGTCAGAGGATTGTGGAGCAACACTACAACTCCCACATCACAGGGCATCCTGGGCAGTGGAAGACACTAGAGCTGGTATTGTGGAACTACTGGTGGCCCCAGATGTTCTGGTATATTGGGTTCTACACTAGCACCTGTGATCTCTGCCTCTGGACTAAGCCCCAGCACCAACTCCCCTATGAATTGTCACACCTGCTGCTGGTGCCCACAGAACAATGGAGCTTAGCATGCATAGATTTCATTGTAGAGCTCCCTGATGCCCATAGCTACAATGCAATCATGGTGGTGGTGGACCTGTACAGCAAGAGAGCACACTTCATTCCAACCCACACTACCTGCTCTGTTATGGGTGCTGCAAACCTGTACCAGAGAAACATCTGGAAGCTCCATGGCCTCTCCAATGCCTATGTCTCAGATCAAGAACCACAATTTGTGGTGGAGTTTACCTGCAAGCTCTACCAACTGCTTGGAGTAAGGCTCCACACCACCATGGACTACTACCCTCAGTCCAACAGTCAGACAGAGTGTGTAAATCAGGAGTTGGAACAGTATTTCTGCCTCTTCTGCAATGAACACCAGGACGACTGGGATGAACTCCTTCCTGACACCAAATTCCAGTACAACAACCATGGTTATGCGTCCACCCAGTTCTCCCCATTCTTCATTGACACTGGACAGCACCCATGCATGGGTTTTGAACTCTGGGCCTGACCCTTGGAGAATGAGGCAGTAGATGAATTCATGGACCAGATGAAGAGGTCACAGAAGGAGGCCTGAGTGGCACTGTCAAAAGCAAAGGACAACATGGCACAGTACTACAACCGCAGAAGGACCCTGGAGTGCAGATATCAGCCTGGAGATTGAGTCTACCTGGATGCCTCTGACATTATGACCACCCGACCATCAAAAAAGCTGTTACACTGCCAGTTGGGGCCATTCATGGTGGAACAACAGGTAGGACCCTTGGCCTATTGACTCAGACTCCCCACAGGGATGTGCCAGCTTCATCTGGTATTCAATGTGGTCAAACTAACCCTGGCCCCTAAAGACCCAATCCTCAGGCAACATCTACTGCCTCCACCACCCTCCATGGTGATCAACAACAATGAAGAGTATGAGGTGGAAGAAATCCTGGACAGCCATTTATTCCAGAGATGACTACAGTACAAGGTGAAGTGGAAAGGCAATGGAGTCAAGGATATATCCTGGGAGCCATGAGAGAATGTACATGCCCCTGGACTTGTCAAGGAGTTCCACTGGAGACATCCAGATGCCCCATGCACCATACAAGGGATCTACTTCATCTTGCCCACAGACCAGGCAATCTGGGACTTTTTCTACCCCATGCATTGAGATGCCACATGCTAGAGGGGGGGTGATGTCAGGGGACTTCCATTTCCAACCTCCATAACTGGTTCCAGCACCTCCACAGCTTGTCCAATGCCTTTGTAGCACTTTTCAGGACTGCAGAGATCTCTGGAGCACTGCAGAGTTCTCCGTATTACCTCAGTGACAATTGCCCTAGGGTTAGGAGTAACTCCAGTCACCTGTATAGCAGTTCCCATGCCTCTGCCACCATTGATGCACCATGCCAAGCAGTGGGGATCCTTAGACTTGTTTTCTTTGGATTCCCCTCTACTAGATGATTAGTTACTAATTGTATCATTGTCTACTCCACTAATATACTTTGGATTCCCCTCTGCTAGCTGTGTGACTCCGATCCACTGCTCCAGAGGTTGCTCTTACAGCCATGGCCTGCCCACTGATTGTAACTGACAGCTGTTGACTCTACATGACCCCAATGAGCCCTGCCACCAGACCTGCTATTCCCAGAGCTGTCCCAGTAGTTGGTATATAAGTCATAGAGTAACATCCTATACTCTAGTCTTGATATTGCTTTACTTGGTTACCTGTGTCTTGTGTTTCTTTTTGTTATGTTTCCTGGTCTCATCTCTATTTCTATCTTTAGTCTTGAATCTATCTTTTTCTCAGTTCTGTCTTGTCTTGTCTTGTCTGTCTCTGTTTCCTTTATTGTTCCTAAGTTCCAGTCAACTCTGACATCATTACAAACTCTGTGCACATGCTACAACAATTCAAACATTCATATGATAACTCCAGATCTCACTCTATGCTTGGCTCCAGAATCCATCACACTTAATTAATCCCCCATAAAACTCTGGCTCCACTCCCATCACTTGCAAAGCCTCTGCTTACCACACAGCCCAAATACCCACTCATAAACTTGTACCTAATGCCTGCCCAAGCTCAATGTTTAATATACCTGGTCTTAGACTTCTTTAGACCACCTCAGACTTGCTTGGACTACTCCCCCTAGCTTCCCCTTGCAAGCATCTAAGGTATGAACCATCCACAGAGTGCTAGATTATGAGTGCAAGACATTGTATCTGCCTAGTAAGGACTCATCCAGTTAGGCCAAGCCCCTGTGGTCAATAGAACCTGACATAATATCAAGACTCCCCCTTACTCCATTGCTGATGTCTGCATACAACCCTGCATACAACTTCACCAGCTACTCAACCAATGTCTACAGTAGGCTAGTACCTGAAAATTACTATGCCCTCTTCCATCTAGGCCCCCCTATAGATTAGTATGTTCATTTTCATTGGACCCCAGATCCTAAACCAGACATTCTATGCTCCTTCCATCAGCCAGAGAATATCCCTGGGCTGGCTCTGCCCCCCAATGTTTCCCACCAATGAAAATTACCCCTGCATGTACCCCAGAGGATTTATTAGAGCACTCTCAGCACCACTCAACCCTGCCTACCTCCCACCCACTCACTATGATGCTTACTCCATCCCTGCTGCAGCCCTAACTCCTCCAGGACAACCAGATAACTATTCTCCCTCTCAACTGCCATTCCCCAATCAAATCCCCCCTTTCCCTAAACAGCAACAAGTTGAAGCCTACATCCAGCAGCACAACAAAGTCCTCCATTCCCTTTGCCTCTCCTCCATGGAGTTTACAAGATGTGCTTGCACCCTCCTTGTTGGCTTAGGTTACTATAACACCTCCACAACTTTGGAGGTCTGGACAGATTGCCTTCTCAACTTCCATAAATGCTACTTGTAAGGAAACCTCCCCAAAACTATGCAAGGCACCTTGAGAATTGACACCAATCTCTGGAACAAGCTCTATGCCCTAGTCAAAGAAATCCACACCAGCCCAAACTCTCATCAGTTTGAAGATCCTCTGGACCCTGCCCACTCCTTCCACATACAACAAGAAGAACCCACTGGAGCACAAAGCAAAGCTCTGCCCATTCCCCATCAGCAAAAAGAGCTCAACACTGCATTCAACATCTTAAGAAACCTCAACCCTGCTGGAGGACTCTTTGACCAACCTGCTGCCCACACCTTGGCCCTCTCCACTCATTCTCAGGCACACTCTGTCCCCAGCACCTTCTGCATCTGGGACTAACCTGCTGCCCCTGAGCCCCACACTTAGAGGCCCCCTCCATGCATCAACAATGACTACCAAACTCTCTCCTACATCAACAAGCCTGGCAACTCCAGCAAAGAACCTGCCCCTTGCAACAGCCCTCTCCAAGACAGACCTCCTCACTTTGACCTTCACACACCCCATGGAAATGTTCTCCAAATGTTCCCCAGCCCTGCCAAAATGCCCCAGCTCCTCCACATCAACCTATGGGCTGTCAGGGGACTTCCATTTCCAACCTCTGTAACTTGTTCCAGCATCTTTGCAGCTTGTTTGACATCTTCAGAGCTCATTCCAGAACCCTGAAGATCTCCAGAGACCTGCAGAACTTTCTGTATTACCTTACCAATCATTTTCCTAGGGCTAAGGCTAACTCCAGCCTTCTGTACAGTTGTTTCCATGCCTCTGCTACCTGCTGATGTGCCACACCAAGCAGCAGGAATCCTTAGACTTGTTCTCTTTGGATTCCTCTCTGCTAGGTGATTAGTTACTGTTTGTATCTTTGTCTACTTGCTAATATACTTTGGATTCCCCTCTGCTAGCTGTGTGACTCAGATCTGCCACCCTAGAGGTTTCCCTTACAGCAGAACAAGTCTCCTAAAACTGGTCTGGAAGCCCCTCATAGCTGCAGGAAACCTCCAAGCCTCTATCTGTCACTTTCCCACCAGGATTAAGCACTGCAGAGTTCTATGTCCCAGCCTACCAACCTAGACACCCCTGCAGGGCTCTGGCCCCACAGGACAAAGCCTGGACCTGCCTGCTACACCTAGAAGACCAGGTGCAACTCATGCAATCATCTCTTACCCACCATACAACTGAACTGTCCACTCTCTATCCAACCACAGATCTTATCTCTCAATCACTCCAAGCATTGCTTGAGTGCCTGTCCCCTACCTCCACACCTCCCCTGCTCATGGAACTTACCCCAACCACTTCTGGATCTGTCTCTGTGGCTCTGGTGACCCTACTGCTGCAGATCCTGTGCCCTGCACTACTAGATGCATATGATCATGCCTGCTCCAGCAGAGAATGTTTCCTCCAATCCTGCCTCACATACATCCACCTTAGTAGGGATGCCTTCAACTACAACATGTTGAAAATAGTCTGGATACTATTGTAGATGAAGACTGAATGTGCCTCCACCTATGCATTACAAGTTTTCCATTGCCCTAGAGGTGTTGGAAGTTCTCTGGACTGGGCTGCTTTTGAAAAGGACTTCTGGGCAGAGTTTCTCCTGCTTGACCCCACCAAAACCACTGCCTTGATGCTATGTGACTGGAAGCAATATGGGCAAGGGAAGCAAACCCTGGACAAGTACATTGACTCCTTCCAGGCACTGGTTGAGCAAGCCACCTACCCCAATGACCTTCAGTTATGCCTCATGTTCTGGGATGGCTTGCACCCCACACTGATGGAACACATTTACAATCTTGTAAAGGCCTGCCTAGATGATGAAAGGATTGCTTTGTGGTACAAGGTAGCCTAGGATCAGTGGCAACTCATGGAGATTCAACAGGAGCTCTGCCACATGCACTCCACACTGCGCCCCACACTGATTATTAACCTCCAATAGCCTATGCCTGCTTGCCCAGTGCCTGCCCCCTCTCTGAGCATTCCTGTGCTGTGCCCCTTGCCACCAGGCATTCTCATGGACATGGATGCAGCCCAATAGCTCCATGCTGCACCATTACTATGTCAGAGATGCAAGAAGTCCAGGCACTTTAAATGACACTACTCCTTGGATCTGGAAGTGCATTACCTCTTCATAGTGGAGCAGGAGGAACTCCTCCTGCAACTGCTGGCTATGAAGGATGCTGCAAGAGCTCCATTGCTAGATGAGCCAACACTGGAGTTGATTCCAGAGGAGATCAGTGCTTGCATGTCATCCCTGAAACTTGAGGAGGATTTTTAGTAGAGCAACAAATGAGGTGTATGCCTCCATTGCTGGATACTAACAGGTTCTCATGTCTGTAGCTAGAAAATGAAATTGCCTCTTCCAATGCCCCTCACTCTGAGATAAAAGAACCTCAACATTCTTCTCCAGACATACAAATATCAAGTCCAGAGCCTCAGCTAAGTTCCCAATGTCAGCTAGGGTCTGCTAGCACCACTCTGCCTGGATGTGCCAAATGCCCTGGCAGTATGTAATGGCTTCAAGCCTATCCACCAACTCTGTACACCTTGATGTGGAGATAGAGACCACAGACACCCAGCAAACCTGCGGAATCACCACTCTCCTAGATAGTGGAGTGACAGGACTGTTCTTGAACTCAGAGTTTGTCAAGTGCCACAGCCTGACCATGCAGCAACTCCCTAAGCCCATTCCAGTCTTCAACATTGACAGAATGCCTAATGAAGCAGGCACCATCAGCTTCATAGTCAACCTCATCCTCTATTATTGAAACCATGTGGAGTGTGCAGTTTTTGATGTCACCAACTTGGGCAGACAGGACATCATTCTTTGCTTCACATGGCTCCACAAGTGTAACTCCAAAGTAGACTGGACCAAGAGTGAGGTAATAATGAGCAGGTGCTCTTGGAGGTGCTCTGCCTGTGCCACTGAGGCAAAGGAAGAATGATGAGCTCAAGTTTGGAAGCATGCAGCCATCTATGTGTGTCACATGGGGCCTCTCCACTTCACCAATCTGAACCTCCTTGATCCCCTGCCCCTGGCATTCCCCTATAAGGAGGCCCTCTATAAGGACAACTGGAGTAGTTGCAGAGCCCTGGAGGAAGAAGGCAGAGAGGATTTAGCAGTGTACAGAAACTGGAGCTGCCAGAGGAAGCAGTAGAGCTGGGGGACCAGATCTATGCTACTGCCTTATGTCCACTGCCCTCTGTCATGGAGATCCATGCTAGCCAGACCACATCTTAGTGGCTGGCCAAGGCATTTGTGGCTAACTCTGCACCCTGGGAGTTCTAGGATATTGTACCCTCATATCTCCATGTATTCAAGGATGTGTTCTCCAAGGCCTTGTTTGACTCACTCTTAGAGCACAAGCAGTAGGACCACACCATTGAGCTATTTCCTGACTCCCCACCCACCAACTGTAAGGTCCACCCATGAACTCAATGGCTTCCTGCAAGAGAATCTAGACTCTAGTCACATACACCCTTCCAAATCTCCAATGGCTTTCCCAGTCTTCTTCATCAAGAAGGAAGATGGCTTGCTCTGACTGGTTCAGGATTATCAGGTTCTCAATGTCATGACTGAAAAGAACTGCTACCCCCTCCCCCTCATTTCCAAGCTCATCAACAACTTCTAGGGTGTGCAATACTTCACTAAACTCAATGTCTGGTGGGAGTATAACAATGTGCATATTCAGGAGGGAGACAAATGGAAGGCTGCCTTCTGGAACAAGTGGGGACTATTCAAACCTCTTGTTATGTTCTTTGGACTCACCAACAGCCCAACCACCTTCCAGACAATGATGAACAACATCTTCTGGGACCTCATTGCAGAAGGTGTAGTGTGTGTATACCTCAACAACATTCTCATCCACATCAAAATGCTGGAAGAGCACTGCCACATTACCTGCCTTGGTTTGGAATGTCTCTGCCAGCACCAGCTCTATGTCAAACTGGAGAAGTGCAAGTTTGAGCAGACCCAAATTAAGTATCTTGGCCTAATCATCTTGCACAGAGCTGTAGAGATGAACCCAGTGAAGGTAGCAGGTGTGGCAGAGTGGCTGGAGCCCAAGAACAAGAAGGAGGTGCAGGTGTTCCTAGGCTTCATGAACTTCTACCAGAGATTCATCCAGGACTTCTCACATCACGCCCACCCACTATTAAACCTTACTGAGAAGGATGTTGTGTGGAGTTGGGGGCCTCTGGAGCAGACAGCCTTCAATGCCCTCAAGTGTGCTATAACCTTGAGACCCATCCTCCTTTATCTGGACCCTTCCAGGTAGAAGCTAACAGATCCAACTTTGCCAAGTCCCTGGAGGATGGGAAGTGGCATCCAGTGGTCTTCTACTCCAAGAGCCTGAATGCAGTAGAGCAGAACTATGAGATCCATGATAAGGAAATGCTGGCCATCATCCAGTTGTTTGAGGAGTGGTGGCACTTCCTGAAAGGCACATGGCATAAGTTTGAGGTCTGAATAGATCACAAGAACCTCAAGTACTTCCAGACAGCCAGGAAGCTCAACCACCAACAGGCCCCATGGTCCCTCTACCTAGCCAATTTTGACTTCCCACTGCACCACAAGCCTGGCTGAAGTATGGGGAAACCAGATGCTCTGTCCCAGAGAGCCGACCATGGCACTGGGAAAGAAGACAACAGCAACATTGTGCTCCTCCAGCCTGAACTGTTTACAATCCAAGCCATGGAGGGTCTAGCCATTGAGGGAGCAAAGGTAGACATCCTCTGGAATGTCTGGTGAAGCAACTGGAATGGTCAGCAGAAGGAACTCATTGCTCAGGCAGCTCAGGTGCTAAAGTTGGGATGAACTATGGGCACCAAATCAGTCTGCATGGATGAATAGGCCCTCTGGGATGGGACCTTGACCTTCTGGGATTGTATCTATGTGCCCAACATTCCAGAGCTCTACCAGAGGATTGTAGAGCAACACCACAACTCCCACATTGCTGAGCACCCCAGACATTGGAAAATGTTGAAGTTGGTATCATGGAATTACTGATGGCCCCAAATGTCCCAGTATATTGGGTCCTACATTAGTACATGTGATCTCTGTCTCTGGACCAAGCCCCAGCACTACCTTCCCTCTGGACAGCTACACCTGTTGCCATGCCTGCAGAGCAATGGAGTGTTGCCTCTGTGGACTTCAACAGTTACAATACAATCATGGTGGTGGTGGGCCTGTATGGCAAGTAAGTGCACTTCACTCTGACTCACACCACTTGTTCTGCTATAAGCACCACAACCTGTACTGGAGAAACATCTGGAAGCTCTACAGCCTCTCTAATGCCTATATCTCCAACTGGGGGCCACAATTCGTAGCAGACTACACCACAAAACTCTACCAACTACTCAACATGAAGCTTCACACCTTTGGAGCAGTACTTCCACCTCTTCTGCAACAAGCACCAGGATGACTGGAACAAACTCCTCCCTAATGCCGAGTTCCAATACAACAACTACGTTCACACTTCCATCCAATTTTCCTCATTCTTCCTTGACATTGGTCAACACCCATGCATAGGCTTCTAACCCCAGGCCCAGTTCTTATAGAATGAAGCAGTAAATGAGTTTGTGGACTAGATGAAGGAGTCACAGGAGGAGGCCCAAGCAGCTCTGGCAGAGGCAAAGTATGATTGTAAGGGCAACCTCTGGAGGCTGTAGCTCAATCACACAACTGGCCAAGAGAAATCCAAAGTCTATTTAGTACTGTATAGTGTCTACTGAGATAACTACTCACCTGGCAAAGGGAAATCCAAAGAGAACAGGTCTGAGGATTCCCTAGACCAGGTGTGATACTTCAGGTGCTTCAGAAGCATGAGAAAGAACTGTACAGTATGACAGAGCAAAAAGACAAAGTGATGTGTCAGCAATTGGTCAGCAGTTACATAAGCTGGTGGCAGTGTCAAAGGAACCACACTTGTCTGCATTGCAGACAGAGAACCAGTGCAGCCTGAGGGCTGAAACAAAGACCAATAAATAGAAAAAAGGAAGGAGAATGAAGGAAAACTATAGTGGGGAAAATCTGGCAAGAACTGGAGAAGGAGAAGGGGAACCAAGTGAAATGTCCCCTGATCCCCTGACATAACCCCTCCTCTAGCATGCAGTGTCTTGATGCACTGAGTGGAAGAAGTCACAAATTGCCTGGTCAGCTGGTGAAATAGGGTAGATGCTTCAAATGGCTTTTGGGGCATTGGGATGCCTATGGTAGAAGTCCTGGACCAGGCCTGATGCATAAACATTAGCCTGTGGTTCCCAAGAGGTGTCCTCAATGCCATATCCCTTCCATTTCACCTTGAACTGCAACTTCTCTTGGAATACCCTGCTATTCAAGATTTCCTCCACTTCATACTCCTCCTCATTGTTGACCAGGACTGGTGGCTTAGGGTGGCAGCCCAGGATTGGACCCTCTGGAGCTGGAAACAACTTGACCACATTGAAGACTGGGTGTAGTTGGCATAGGCCTGCCAGGAGTTTAAGTCAGTATGCCAACTACCTTCCTCTCCACTGTAAATGGACCAAGATGACAGGGTGACAGCTTCTGTGATGGCCTTGTTATCTTAATGTCTGAGCTATCCAAGAAGTACACATGGTTCCCAGGCTTGTAAACTGATTGTACTGTGCCATATCTTCCTTGACCTTCACCAATGCAGCTTTTGCCTCCTCCTGTGCCCTCATCAAATCCACAAACTCATTGACAGAGTTGTTCTCTGAGGGGTGTGCCTGAGGTTTGAATCCCATGTGAGGGTGCCTGCCAGTGTACAGAAAGAATGGGGTCATCTGCATAAAAGAGTGGACATAGTTGTTGTATTGGAATTCTGCATCCAGCAGCAGCTCATTCCAGTCATCCTGCCTCTCATTACAAAAGAGGCAAAGATACTGCTCCAGTTCCTGGTTAACATGTTCTGTCTGCCCATCCAACTGAGGGTAATAGGCCATGGTGGTATGGAGCTTTATGCCTAGCAGGCGATACAGTTTTTGAGTGAATTCTGCCACAAACTGGGGGCCCCAGTCTGAGACATACCCATCTGACAGACCATGGAGTTTCCAGACATTCTTGCAGTATAGGCTGGCTGCTCCCAAGGCAGAGCATGTGGTGTGGGTGGGTATGAAGTGAGCCCATTTGCCATAGAGGTCCACCACTACCATCACAGCAATGTACCCATGAGCATCTGGGAGTTCCACAATGAAATCCACTGATGCAACACTCCAGCAAGCAGCTGGAATAGGAAGTGGGTGGAGCTGGCCATGAGTGCTTAGCAGCAAGGTTTGGTGTGGAGACAGAGGTCACAGGTGCTAGTGCAAGTGCCTATATATTGGAAGATCTGTGGCCACCAATAGTTCCAGGATACCAGCTCCAGCATCTTCCACCTTCCAGGGTGTCCAGCTACCCAAGAGTTGTGATGCTGTTCTACAATGCACTGGCAAAGTTCTGGAATGTTAGGCACATAAATGCATCCTCTGAAGGTCAAAAGCCCATCCTGAAGACCCCACTCATCTGCATGCACTGACCTGACTCCACTTGCCCATCAAGCTTGTAGGGCCTGTGCAGCTTGGGCAACTGCATCCTCCTGTGCATCCTCCCAGTTCCCTCTTTGGATGTCTCTAAGGATGTTTGCTTCATCCCCTTGAACCACAATCCCTTCTAGTGCATGGATGGCAAAGAGCTCAGGCTTGAGAAGGACAATGTTGTCATTATCTCCTGCTCCTGTGCCATGGTTAGCCTGCTTGGACAGTGCATCTGGTTTGCCCATGCTCCATCCCAGTTTGTGGTGCAGTGAGAAATCAAAGTTGGCCAGATACAGAGACCACTGAGCTTGATGTTGATTGAGTTTCTTAGTGGAATAGAAGTACTCCAGGTATTTGTGGTCTGTCCAGACTTCAAACTTATGCTGTGCATGTGAGGAGACAAGCACAACTGCAGACAAACCTGGCTAGAGCAAACAAGCACAAGTGACAAGTGAGCATCAAAGGAGCAGGAAGTGGCTAAGAAGCAGACAAGGGGTAAGTCCAGCGAGCTAAGCTAAGGTAACAATGCTGGGGCTCTCACAGTCAATTCACTAGATAGACCTAGGGAATGCTGCTATTGATCGGTCAAAGGATATTCTATCCTTGTGACTGGCTTATATACTACATCCATGGCTATGCTATGACTAATGCTATATGTGGTAAGTGGCCTGGGTATGCTAAGCAGTAATGACTATCAATACATCGAAAGGAGAAATAGAGTCCAATGACTACAAAGGGCTAACTAATGCTGACTGGAAGGTGCAGGGGCTTGGCAGCCAGTCAGTCAGATATGCTAGAGATGATGCTCTACCTGTAACTAAGGCCATATAGAGTTGCAGTGACCCATAAAGGAGTCATTCCCTTACAGTGCATCCTCAAGCAAATGCTGCCATTCTTCAAAAGACTGGATAATTGCCAGCATCTCCTTGACATGGATCTCATAGTTCCATTCCACTGCATGAAGGCTTTTGGAGTAGAAGGCTACTGGATGTTATTTGCCATCCTCCTTTGACTGCTAAAAGAGGGCTGCCCCTGTAGCAAAGTCAGAGCTATCCACTTCCACACAGAATGGAGAGTCATTATCAGGGAATAGAAGGACAGGTTTTGAGGTCACAGCTTGCTTGAGAGCATCAAAGGCAGCTTGCTGTCAGGGCTCCCACTGCCATGCTGTATCCTTGAACTTCCTTGTTGTTCCTTGGCTCAGGCCACTCCACTACACCTGCCACTTTAATGGGGTCCATCCTAGCCATTCCATGTGAAATGATCAAACCCAGGTACTCCATCCTAGTCTGTTCAAATTCACACTTCTCAGGCTTTAAATAGAGCTGGTGTTGGTGGAGGCATTCCAAGACAATGCATGTGACCTGGCAATGCTCCTCCAGAGTTTTTGTGTAGATGAGGATATTGTCAAGATATATGCAGACAACACCTTCTGCAATCAGATCATGGAAAATGTCATTCATCATAGTCTGAAAGGTGGCTGGGCCATTGGTGAGACCAAAGAACATCACTAGAAGTTCAAAGAGTCCATGATTAGTTTGGAATGCTGCCTTCCACTCATCCCCTTCTTTGATGCATACATGGTTGTAGCCCCAATGGACATCCAACTTTGTGAAGTAGCATGCACCTTGGAGGTTGTTGACTAGTTCTGAGATGAGTGGCAAAGGATAGCAGTTCTTCACTGTCATTGCATTCTGAACACAATAATCCTGAACCAGACAAAGAGACCCATCCTTCTTCTTAATAAAAAGGACTGGGGAGGCCATTGGAGACTTGGAGGGTTGTGTTTGTCCTGAGCTAAGATTCTCCTGCAAGAAAGTGTCCAGCTCATCCTGCTCATGGGGTGCAAGTGGATAGACCTTGCAACTGGAGGGCTCAGCATCTGGCATCAGCTCAATTGCATGATCCCACTGCTTGTGCTCTGGAAGTGAATCAAAGGATGCCTTGGAGAATACATCTCCAAAGTCATAGAGATGATTGGGAATGGTGCTATGAAAAGGCTTGGGCTGTGAATTTGCTGCAAATGCCTCAGCCAGATGTTGAAAAGTAGTCTGACTGGCCTGAATCTCAGCCACTGTAGGAGGGGGACAAAGGGTTGTAGTGTAGATCCTATCACCCACCTCTATGGTTTCATCTGGAGACTTTGCATCTGGAGTACTAATCCATTCTCCTTCACCTCCCTCTTCCTCTGGGGATTCACACCCAACACCTTGGACATCCTCATAGAGGGCCTCTCTATGAGGGTATGCCAGAGGAGGGGGACTCAGGAGGTCAAGATTGGCATAAGGGAGATGCCCAGTGCAACAGGCATGCACAGCAGCACACTCACAAACCTTGGCTCTTTGCTCCTTGTGGGCTTCTTCTGCACAGGTAATGCAGCAATGGGGGCAATGACTCATCTTCACCTCACCCTCAGTCCAGTCAATCTCTGGGTTGTGTTCATGTAGCCAGGTGAACCCCAAGATCATGTCTTACTTTTCCAAACTAGTGATGAAGTGATGGCAAAAGCAGCTTGCTCTGAGTGGTCTTGGTAGCAGAGGATCAGGTCCACCATGGAGCAAATAGAGCCAGCTTCATTGAGCATGCCATCAACATTATACATATGGATAGGACAGGATAGGGGGCAAGTGATGAGGTGGTGTTATTGCACATAGTCTGTGTTGAGGAAGGGTCCTGTTGCCCCACTGTCAAGGAGGGCCACCACACTTTGGGTCTGCTGGGTGTCTGTGATCTCAATTTCTACCTGTAGCTTCAGGGAGTTGGTTGAAGGGGTGGAAGCAACAACACAACAACAGGGGAGACAGCATTCCCATGCAGGGATCCAGAGGTGTGGGCTAGGAGGTGTGTTTTCAGCTGAGACTTTAGCTAAAGAGGGAGTTTGTATGTCTGAGGAGGGGCTTATTGTTTTGGGTGTAGTATCAACAATGGCAACAGATATATTTGATTCTACAAACAGGGAGGCAAAACAATTAGAACTAGGCAACAGGGGCATACAGTTCATCCATTGCCCTTTTAAAAATCCTCAGACTCTGTAGGAACCTCCTCCAATACAGTGGCCACTTCATCAGAGTGGACAGCTATAGGTGCATCTAGAGAGGGGTTCCTGTTGTGTCCTGGGCTGCAAGGAGTTTGATGAGCAGTCCTTCTTGCTCTGATGCTGACAGGTAGTGGACTTCCAGTCCTTGGGGACAGTAGCAGGCAAGGTGACCAGCCTACCCACAGTGTCAACACAACTGCTGTCAGGAGGCATTTACATCCATTGGAATACCTTGGGGTAGGGAGTGCAAGGGGGCAACATGAAGTGTGAAGGGGGGAGCTGCACCTGCTTGTGGGGACACTAGTGCAGGTGTGGGAGGGGGAGCTTGGAGGGTCAACCCTCCACAAGAGAAAGGAAAGGTCAAGGATTGCATCTACCACAACTCACATTGCAGTTCCATGAGCTGCCACTGCTCACATGACACCTTGTTTCAGGTATTGACATGCTCATCATCTGGATGCCCCTCTGCCATACTGTTGATGCAATCCATAAGAGAGAGGTGAAGTCCATCCTGAAATGAGTATCATTCTTGGGCCCCATACAACATGTAGAAGCATAGTGGTAATTTGTCCTCATAAATTTTTGAACAAATGCATCTGGATGAGCATCCAACTCGCTGACAGGCATATACATATCCTTCATCCTCATGCCATGCTCACGCATCTTCTCCCCAATCCTTTTGGTGAACTTGATCCTCTTGCACATCACATCATAGTCAGCAGGGTCAGTAAAGTAGCCGAGATCGCATGCTGGACATTCGAGAGGGTCCTCAGAAGCAAGAGAAACAGTGCCGCGGGAAGCAGGTCTCAGAAGAACAACCATGAGGAACAGAGCACCCTCCTCAAGGTGAATGGGAGGCTCAGAGATGTTCCAGTGGATGGGCTGAATTTTGATATCCGGGAGCTCTGGTACATGAGCTAACTTGGTGGGTATTACATGACCTGAGTCGTCAATATGGGCTGAGTGTACGAGGATCGAAAGCTGTGTGACCGGAGACAGGAAAAGACCTTCACCAAAGGCAATGTAACGGAATAATTCAAGGATAGCTCTCGGGGACTTCTCTGGATGACATGAAGAGACTCGTCCATAGGTACACTGTAGATGATACCTGTCGACATGTGGTCCTGCTGAATCAAAGACGTCAGTCACTTAGTAACCTTCGACCGAGCATGACCAATAATACCAAGCTCTCCCCAACACCAGCCAGCGCTTTCTTCAGAGGTTGTTTCACTTTGTGACGTGGACCTATCCCACTTTGGAAAGTTCAGTATCTAGTATCTTCTGCACTAGTCAATTCCCTAACCTGAGAAGTAGGATTTGAGGATTTCCAATTGCGCCGGCACACAGAATCACCTCGCGGAGAGCACGAGCATGGTATGTCTTTTTGTCCTCTCCGCCGCTCGGAAGCTCACTCCACTGACAGAAGGATAATTAGGATCACCATCTACGTCTAATGCTGTCACTGCCGCTCTTGTGCAAAGGTGCAGTTGTGATTTTCGTTCTGAAGCAACCTTTTGGGGCAAAAAAGCGTGAAAGGTAGAATTACGATGACTGCTCAAGTCAATCGTGAAGTCCAATTTGCCACAGACATTCATGGAAGTCTCTGGGGCATTCATATGCAGGCTATAAGGCAGACCAAGAGAAGTACAAGCATCGACACAGCTAAATCAAAGAAGTGAGGACTAAGCATCACCAAAAAATGCGACACGTAGTTACCCATGTGCAGAGGGAAAGTAAAGATCGCCCGTATCACGTACGATCCGTTCGCCTGCAGAACCATGTCAGTAATGTAATGGCGGACAATCTAGCCCAAGCGGTCACCGTGTGCGCCATGATGATTCCGCTCAGGAGTGCCTGCAAACCTTTTGGATTTCTTGAAGTATCCTTCGATTTCTTTGTAACTCCATCCCTTGCGGCCGCAGGCGCTCCATAAGTCATAGTCCTGAGGATATCCTCGCCTGTAAGCCATGCTGTGATTGACGAACCACCTCCAAAGGCCCATTCCAGTGACCATGGTCAATCGAGGATTGTTAGTCAAGTTTGTTAAAGGCGTGAAAGACCAGGTATAAGCGGCATCCTCGTCGCCCAGAAAGTTAGTTGAAAGGAGTGGCACCCGCGTTGTCCAGCCTCGACGAGCATTCCCTCGCTCTAAGAGAAGGACCTTGACGCCAGGATCTTCGCTGAGACAGCTGGCCAAGACGCAGCCGGCCGTTCCACCTGCCTAAAGTTTCAGCTGCTGATTTTGATGGAACGAGAACGGGTAAGACATACCACCAACAACGATATAATCGTAGTAACCTTGTTCAGATGACTTCGATTCAGAGATGCCTGCAGCATCGAGTTTGGTCAATGGGTAGCTGGTGAATGGGGACATGCTTATGTGATCCCATCAACAAATAACATCGTATATCTTTTCTTTTATAACCTCAGCGAAGGCAAACCGTGGAAATTACCTCTCTAAGGGTTACAGTCCCCTTTCATAACCCCCTTTGAGCTGCTCTTGTTGAGTTGATCTATTGATGGCCGCCCTTGCCGGGACGTGTCGACAAATGCACCAACGGTATCCGTCTTCCTTTTCTCCGTCTTCCTCTTCTCTATCTCATTATTTTGTCACAAGTACTAGTGATTCTGTTTCTTCATATTGCAGTCTTAATTCACGTTCTATGGCCAAGTTATAGTTATGAAGATCGACCTACTAGATTGTATTAGGCATAGGCGTCAACACAGTGTTTTCCCTGTATTTCCGACCTCTAAGTTTTCTTCAGCTTTCGAATTGTGCTCATCTCTCTCATCATTGGTTTTGTTATCAATTTCCCCTCTGCCCTAACATGTCTCATGATGGGTGACGGAGGAGACAGGCTAAGCTTGCATGAAATGTTCATTTTCCTGAAGCTATGATTGGCGGGACCGAGATCTAGGAATAGGAAGTCAGCCAGGTGAAATGTGACGATTATTACACGTCCTGACTAGCCCGGCGATTCAACCAATCAAGTAAACAAAAGCAACTCAAAGAACGTTATGAAAGGGGCTGTAACCCAGCATGCCTATCTTTTGACTACTACGTGGTTCGCGGCTTGATAGGCTTCTTTCATGCTGGTAGCCGTACCTGCTGGAGATTAAAGGTGCTGTAATAATATTGCTACTTGACGGTCACATTAACATTAATTGGGTGATTGACACTCGATGGTTGAGAGCTCGTCGCAACGGTCCATGTACCTAAAATAAAGTGAATGTGGCACTACGGCGACAGCATACGTATGCGATATCTGCTCTGTCTCAAATACTGATAATATTGGCAATGATGCAACATATCATAGAAGTTGTGGAGACTGAGCACTAAGTTGTCCCGTCTTCTTCGGTGAAGTAAAAATGATGGGACAGGCTTCTTGGAGTATTCGGGAAGAGGTCATCTCGGGATAACTTTTGAGTACGAGGGTCGAATTCAAATCTAATGTCGACTCTGGCTGCGATCCTTCTACCACTTCCTCTAGCGAACTACTTGGTAGTTATCTCATGACCCATTCAACCAGCTCTCATACACTGTCTGCTGAGTACATCCTTCAGCGTCCTCTACAATATATTATTGTGTTAACGGTCGACGGCTTAATTTTGATGATCAAGAAACAAGTTGTGGGAACAAAAAGGAGTGAACGCGAACCATGGATATGATGCCCTTCGGAGGCAGAACAAAGATCGCATTCAATGCATGACGCGGCGTGACGATTGACGGTTCTCGTTGAACCGTCGAGATCCTAAGCATGACGCGTCTAGCTTTCACCTCACACCCACCACAAGACATCGTGTGTAGACGATAGCGACAAATTGATTATGGTTATCTAACATGTTGAGGAGCGCAGGGAACAAGCACGAAACTTCTATGTAACTTACGTGTTTCAACATGGTTCGATCTGTTCCTCTGATCAAGATCTCGATCAAGACTTCGATCAGAACTATTGATCATTGCGAGGTGGGTCCGACTTAATCCGGAATTGAAGGAGGCTCAGAAAAGTCCAGTTTGTAGCTTGGTTGTTCTCGATATATCGGAATCTTCCATCCAGATGTGATATGTAGTGCATCCGGGATACAGGCGATGGTAGCGGAGAAGCATTTGTTTGGCATACCTGTCCCCATCAACCCGTTGATTAGTCAAGCTCGGTTCCATTATGGAATAGTTTCCTTCGTGGTTTTACATTTGTTGATTTGCTTCTTGATATTGCCAATATTGGTACAGCCGCAGGAACACCTTCCACGGCAATTCTAAAACTCTGGAACCATGGGAGACGAAGCAGCCACATGGCTTATAGACAGGTAAATCTTTCCGGGGATATATTGCAATTCCAATCAGCACACTACTTTTGGAACATACGGTGATTGCACTCAACCGAAACAGTCCTGGGGGAAAGCGAACGGCATTGTGATAAGGACCCTGGATTTTGGACCAGTGCTCGAATCTCTCATGTCGGCTCTCCCTCCACCCCCACCTCCTGGAACAAACTACTTGGCAGTCATTGTACCAGGTCTCACGTTAAGCCTGCTTGGTGCATTTTTCGGTGGTCTATTGATACCGTTGTTAATCTTCCTGTTCCTCTTCACCAACCGTGCTGCTCGTCGGCATCCAGTATTCATCGTGAATGTGACAATCGTAGTCTTTGGTCTCGCATTAGCCGCGCTCAATGTCTCCGAGCAATGGAAGGATATGGCCACACCTAATGAGTCCCCGGGAAACTCTCTGATATTCGCTAACATCATATTTGATATTGTTTCCCCCTTGTTTATCAACTCTATCCTTCTCTTCCGCCTGCTTGCGTTCTATCCAAGGATAACGACTCCACGCAGCACAATTGTAAAGGTGCTGATCTTCCCAGTTCTGGTCAAGTGTGGACGTTTCATTTCTGTCACCTTGTCCCTTCATGAAATGAACCAGACAAATGGCAATGACAGCATCACTACCCTTGCAACGCAACTTTGGTTCCGAAATCCATATATGATTTCGGAGTGGTCTCTTCAGATCGCAGGCAACCTGTAAGTGTTGTTATGGGCAAAGTGTTCACTGATTTGCTGCTCACTTGGACTATATTCTAGATACTCAACATTGTTCTTCTCTTATAAACTTAAAAAGTTTCATAGCTGAGGCGAGAATCTTTTCTTGGTGCGAAATAATGAGTCCAGAGTTATTGTCAACTTTTTGGAAGCCTTTGATTTAACAAAGTAACTTCATGGATTAGAGTCGTTGCTGGCCCGGCTTCGTGGCATCTTCATCATTGCCCTAGCAAATTTTATCTTCCCACTATTCATGGACATCACTCAGCTGATCCTAATTATTCGGGACCAAGATTATGCACATGGCACTGAAGTGCTCTTTGCAAACTTGTATGTTAGCATGTTCGGCGTCCTCTTTGCTACCGTTGCGAGTGGACATGCTTGGGGCCGGAGCCACGGCAAAAGCGACCAATTCGCATTTGAAACCACCATTAGCGAAGAGCCTGGTTATGTTAGAAGTGGCACAGATGCTTCTGCGGCTAGTAGTGATACCAGAGTTTCAGGGAGCAAAAAGTTACAGCAGCCTCATAATGGCTTCTCGCAGGGTAACGGGAGGATCCCGTCGGGCCCAGACTGTAGCATCAGACATGCTATTTGTGTGGAGCAGGTGGTGCTCAAATCGGATGAGACGTGATGTCGAGCCCTTCCAACAAATGTGATATGGAAGTGTGGTTGCGTGTTTGGTGAGTGGTAGCATGATTGAGTGGCTCTGTAGTTCCATACAAATCCCATATAAGGAATAGCAGAATTGGGCAGATAAATGTATAATATTGACCTGTATTTACACTGTATCAACAGAGGCTTTTATATACTTCCAGCGTATTTGAGAATAATGCAGTGCAGTAAGATTTTGGGAAAAACTTAGTTGATGCCAATGCAGTTAAAATGATGGCGCATCATAAATTTTCCTGTGTAAATACCTGTGATGAATGCCATTACTCATGATGTCTGGCACCAAAGTGATGAAATGAATTATTTTATTACAATAACCGGGACCTGAACCAGCATCCTTACATCCCCACAATGCATAACAAAATCCTTGCAGATTTGACTACTGACAAACAATTCCAATTTGAATCTGTTATCTAATCAACACATACATATATAGATGGCCAAAGTTGTTTTATTTTTCCATCTGTTACAATCACTGACACGTGGCATTGTAAGTATGCTTTGGTAGAGCACAATTATGAGGATGTAACACAACTTATATTTGTCATCAAGAAACAGAAGGATAGGTCCATCATTTGTTCAGAATGCCACCTTCTTCTCATCACCTTTCTTAATGTACATATTATTGTAGCCCAAGTGGACATCCAACTCGGTGAAGTAGCAGGCATCATGTAGATTATTGGCAAGTTCAGAAATGAGTGGAAGAAGGTAGCAGTTCTTCACCATCATCACATTCAAAACTCATTAGTTCTAAACAAGACAAAGAGACCCATCCTTCTTCTTAGTAAACAGAACTGGAGAGGCCATTGGAGACTTGGAGAGTTGTATTTGCCCAGAGCTGAGGTTCTCCTGCAGGAACACATCCAGCTCACACTGTTCACAGGGTGCAAGTGGATAGACCTTGCAGGTAGAGGGCTCTATGCCAAGTAACAGTTCAATTGCATGATCCCATTGCTTGTGCACTGGGAGCAAATTGAATGATGACTTGTGGAATACATCCTCAGAATCCTGAAGGTGATGAGGAATGTTACTATGGAAGGGCTTTGACTGAGGATTTGCTGCAAAAGCCTCAGCTGGTTGTTGAGAGGTTGTCACGACCCGCTTCCTAGACACTGTTTCCAACCCCTCCCGATCTCCCGCCTAACTCCCCTGAACCTCACCCACACTTTCGCACCCACACTGGATAACTCCGACGCTTCTCCGGAAAACCCCGATGGCAACTCCAACACCCCTCCGTAGCCATCAACACTCCCCCTGAAACCTTCCCCCACCATTCCTGTCCACGTCATACATTCCCAACCCCCTACCCTAGTCCACCCGACCCGTTCCAGGGTATCATGACATCCCCGGAATGGCCCGCATCCCAACTGATCCCATCAGAATACCGCCGCAGCCCGCCCTTGGATCGTACCCAACACCCATTGACCCCACACAGCTCCGTCAACTCCTGCCACCATATCCACCACCCTCCGGGGTTCCCAGTAGTCAGTATATAAGTCATAGAACAACTCCTCGAACTTTAGTCTTGATATTACATTTTACCGGTTTCCTATGTTTCGTCTCTCATCTCATCTCTGTTTCTGTTTTTAAGTTTTGAATCTATCTTTTTTCCTCAGTCTCATCTCATCTTTGCCTCGTCTCAACTGTACATATTTCCTTTGTCCTTCTAAGTTCCTCTTGCTTCCTACGTCAGTATGAACTCCACGCATGCGCCACAACCCAAACATTCTTACAACAACTCCAACCCTCGCTCCCTGCTCGGCCCTGGAACCCATCAAGCCCTGGTAATCCCCTATCCAGCTCCGGCCCCACCCCCATCACCCGAGAAGCCTCCGCTCGCCCCACAATCTATTTGCGCACCCATGAACTAGCCCTGACACCTGCCCTGGGCCAACGACCAGTACCTTTGGTCTTAGACTCCTCCAGACCATTCAGGACTCACTCAGGCTGCTTTCCCCAGGAACCCCCCCCTCGCCCGCTTTCCCCACCTCCACTCCAACTCCAGACGCCCGGTTATAAGCGCAGGACATCGTGTCCGCCTAGTAAGGACTTGCCAGTGTACTGAGCCCCCGTCGTCAGCGGAACCTGACATAATATCAAGACTCCCCCTTACCCTGTTCTTGATGTCTGCATTTAACCCCGCGTACAACCCCATTGGTTATCCTACCAACGCCTATGGCTGACCCCTACCGGAAAATCCCTACGCCCCATTCTACCCCGGTCCCTTTGTGGATCAGTACGTGCCCCGTCACTGGACCCCTGACCCGGGCGTTCTACACCCCCTCCATTAGCCAGGGAATACCCCCAGGCTGGTGTCACCCCCCCACATTCCACACTGATGGCAATAATCCCCATATCAACCCCAGAGGATACTCTGCAGCACCCCCCAACCCCGCTTACCTTCCCCCTGCCAATTACTATGTGTACCCAATCCCTGCTGCAGCCCCAGTCCCTCCGGAGCCCATGGATAACTATTCCCCCCCTGCCCACTGTTCGTCATTCAAACTCCTCCTTCTCCTAGGCAGCAAAGGGTCAAAGCCTACACCCAGCAACGTGACGAAGTCCTCTGCTTCCTCCACTTGTCCCCCGCGGAATTCACAAGGCATACCCACACCCTCCTCACCAGCCTAGGCTACCCCGACGCCTCCGCAACTCCGGAGGTCTGGGCAGATCGACTCCTCGACTTCCACAAACGCTACCTGCAAGGGAACCTCCCGGAGAATACGCAAGGCACCCTGGGCATCAATGATAACTTACGGAACGAGCTCTGCGCCTTGGTCAAAGAAATCCACACTAGCCTGAACCCCCGCCCCTTCAAAGACCCTCTGGATCCCGCCCGCTCCTTCCATGTGCAATGCGAGGAACCCGTTGGAACACGAAGCGAAGCCCCACCTTCTGTTCCCTGTCAGCAGGAAGAACTCAACGCGGCCTCCAGCATCTTGAGGAACCTCAACCCCATGGGGGGGTTGTTCGACCAACCCGCCACCCACACCTTGGCCCTCTCCGCCTGGCCCTGGGCCAGCTCTGTACCCAGCACCTTCCAAACCTGGGACCAACCCACCGCTCCCAAACTCCGTTCCCAATGACCGCCCCTATGGCGGACCCCCTGGAGGATGGGGCCTGGCAATGGACAACTTTCCCCCCCAGCATGGAAACGGAAATCACTACTACTACTACTACAATGCCGGACCCCCACCTCGGACTCAAAATTCACAAGACGATACCCACGACGCACTGGCCCAGGAGGGAAAACTCGACATCCAGAAGCCCAAACCCTTCACTGGCCGTGACCCTTGGAAGTGGTGAATCTTCCTGACTCAGTGTTTAACTATGTTCCAAGCTAAGCCCATTACCTTTCAGCTTGAAAGCTCATGAGTAGCCTTTGCCGCATCATACTTACAGGGCATCACCTTCGACCACTACACCGCGCTACTCTGGTTTGACCCAAACAATCCTGTACTCTCCAATTGGCTTGCCTTCACCCAAGAGTTCTCGAGTAAGTTTGGCATCTTTGACACTGTAGCAGAGGCAGAGGAAAATCTCTTCAACCTCCGAATGCGCGACAACGAATGCTTCATGACCTTTATTGTACGATTCGAATGAGAGGCCTATGAGACCAGCTGGAATTACAACACCCTCCGGTTCGCCCTCCGTTGTTCCCTACCCCAACGGATCAAGGACATCCTTCGTCTTGTGCCCAAGCAAACCACCTATGACGGGTACAAGGCGCTCGTTACCCAGGTTGACCAACATTACTGGGAAGACCACAGCAAAAACATGGCGTCCTGGACCCCTTGGAACCCCTCCGGTAACACCAACTGGCAGGTCGGAGCTACCAATGGCATTTGATCCTCAATCCCCGCTAACCCCGCTAACCCCACACCCTGCTTCCCTCCGGGCTGAGGAGTCCCCAACACCAACCGACCCCTGGGGCAGTGCCCACCTGCCCAGCTCAATGCCACTGACCTCCATGATGCCCCAGTACCCCTGGATACCAACCCCGATGACCACGGCGACATCCCGGACCCCGCCAACGATCAAGAAGCCCTATGCGCAAACAGAATCCAGGACAGCCTGTGGATCGACGTGCTGGAGGAAACGCAGGAGAAACGATGGAAGGAAGGCATGTGCATCCTATGTGGTGAGCAGGGGCACTTTATTTGCAGTTGTCCTAAATGACAGGTGATGGGACGCACCGTGTGGACGATCGACGGAGAAGACTGTAACTACCAGTTCACAGAAAACGAGTTGGCGGTTTAGGTCTGGAAGAAGCACTAGACCACGGACCATATCCCAACGTCTTCTCCGCCCCAGCCACACTCCTCCGCACAATGGTACTCGCCCTGGACAACCCCCCAGCACACCTCCCCTCCCACTCCTCTACAAACCTCCTCCTCCACACCACTTTCCCCTTCACCCACAAACCTGTCCCCACACTAGTTGACAGTGGTGCCACCGATAACTTCGTTGACGAATCCCTGGCAGCGCTCACCCCACAACCTCTCCGCTGCCTCCCCGCCCTGATCCCCCTCAAACTCTTTGACGGAGACTCTACCCCAGCAGGAGATATCACTCACTGCCTAGAAACAATCCTGACCTTTGCCGATGGACAACAGCAAGAACTCCAACTACTCGTCACAAAATTACACCCCTCCGCCCCCATCATCCTAGGGTTCTCATGGCTCCGCTCCACCAACTCCCACGTCGATTGGCCCAGCCTCACCCTATGCCTCGACTGGGACAACCCCACTGACCCCGGATTGGTACCCTTCGATGTCTCACCCCCCTCTGAGAGCTCCGAAACTACGATCGACCAACCCCGGATCCCCCCGCAACTTTGCTCTAGGTCTGCACGATCATTCGTCATTTATGTCTGACTTGGTGACTCGCCCAAGGTACTCCCCGCCCTCGTAGACAGCGGCACCTCCGGCATCTTCGTCAGCAACCAGCTCGACCTCTGATGCAACGACCTCAACAAACCCCTTGAGCTCCAACTCTTCAACAGGAGCCCCGCCACGACCAGAATCATGCAGTACCATGACAACACCCTCACCCTCGATAACAACCTGCAATTCCAGGCCCGGCTCCTCGTTACCCAACTACCCCCGTTAACCCTGATTGTGCTCGGACTCCCATGGCTGCAAGACGTTAATCCCGACATCAACTATAAGAACCTCACCATGCAATTCCCTGGCCCCGAAGCAAGCTTAGCGGCCGCCATCCACCTCCACCTCCAGTCCATCTCTGATCCCGACGTTCCCCATCCTGACACCATCACCTCCAGGACGACTCAGGATCCCCCAACCCCCGACATGCCCCGAAATTGATACAAGGGCCCGCGCTACCCTGACCAGCAATGCCCGAAGCCCCCGACCGACCCCGACGTCACCCTGGACCTGACTGTTACACCTACAGTACCCAACCCCGTCAACCCTGGAGACCTCGACATCAAAATCATTGGCGCTGTCCCCTTCGCGTGCCTCCTACTAGAAGGCACCCCCGCCTTCCAGTTGCAAGTCATGCCAGCCCTACCTGAGGAATACCTCCGTGCGGGGACTACCGCGCCAGAAATCAAGATGGAGGAGCAGATCCTATCCAAAGTAGTTCCCCGAGAGTATCATGAGTTCGCTGACGTGTTCTCCGAAGGAAGTGCCAAGGAACTCCCTCCTCACCGCTCCTACAACCACAAGATTGACTTCGAAGAAGGTACCTCACCCCCATTTGGCAAAATCTACAACATGTCCAAAATCGAGCTCCGGGCCCTGAAGGAATACCTCGACGACATGCTCGGCAAAGGTTTCATACCCCCATTGATCTCGGCGGCTGGCGCCCCAGTTCTGTTTGCCAAGAAAAAAGACGGATCCCTCCGACTCTGTGTGGACTATTGGGGACTCAACAAAGTCACCAAAAAGAACCGGTACCCCCTCCCCTTAATCGGAGACCTTGTTGATCGTCTTTGCAGCGCCAAGATTTACACAAAAATCGGCCTCCGTTCCGGCTACAACAACGTCTGGATCGCCCTGGGACATGAATGGAAGACCGCCTTTCGCACCCGCTACAGCCTCTTTGAGTATCTCATAATGCCCTTTGGAATGACTAACTCCCCCGCCACCTTCCAGTACTTCATGAACAACATCTTCCACGACATGAACGACATCTTTGTCATCGTATATCTGGACGATATCCTGATCTACTCGAACTCACTGGCGGAGCATTCGGAGCACGTCCGCCATGTCCTGGAACGACTCCGAGAATATCACCTTCACGCTAAACCTGAGAAGTGCTCGTTCCACACAGTGGAAGTCGAATATCTCGGAGTCATGGTCACCCCTGACAGTGTGCGCATGGACCCCACCAAGGTCAACGCAATACTCAACTGGCCCTCCCTGCGGAACGTCAAGGAGGTACAGTCTTTCTTGGGGTTTGCTAACTTCTATTGCCGCTTCATCGACAACTACTCCAGGATCACCAAACCCCTCAACCAACTCACATGAAAGGACACCCCCTGGGACTGGGACAGCAAGTGCCAGAGTGTATTCCTCCTCCTGAAGAAGGCCTTCACCTCCACTCCGGTCCTCCGCCATTTTGACCCCTCCCTACCAATTGTGCTTGAATGCGACGCCTCCGACTACGCTATCACCAGGATACTCTCCCAGTCGGACTTGGGGGGCAAGGATCTCCGCCCCATTGCCTTCTACACCCAATCAATGATCCCAGCAGAACTCAACTACGACATTTATGACACGGAACTCCTTGCGATTGTTGAAGCCTTTCATCAGTGGCAGGCCTACCTCGAGGGGTCCCCACACTGCATCCAAGTCTACTCCAATCACAACAACCTGCAATATTTTACAACCATGAAACAGCTCAGCCACTGCCAAGCTTGATGGTCCAAAACCCTCTCGGAGTACAATTTTACTATTCACTACCGCCCCGGGTGACTCGGTGCAAAGCCCGATGCCCTCACTCGAAGACCCGACGTGTATCCGAAGAAATTGTTCGAAACCAAATGAAATGCATTCAACCATTGAGTGGTAATCCCACCCGAACATCTACATGCCGTGCTGATTTTAAACGAAGAAGGAATCCTCCAGCAAATCAGGAATTCACCCCCGGACCCCTTCTTCAACCAGCACAACCCCTGCAACAACCCCGACGAGTTGAGTGTAGACAACCCCTTTTCGCTATCCCCGGACCACCACCTCCTGCTCCGGAGTGGACAAATCTACGCCCCGGACCACAAGTCCATTTGCCTCGACATACTCTGACAGCACCACGATCACAAACTCTGGGGGCACCCCGGAATTTGTAAGACCCTTCAACTCATCTCCCGGACTTACTTTTGGCCAGGAATGAAGAAGGACGTCACGCAATACGTAAGAGCCTGTGAACCCTGCCTACGGGCCAAAGTGCCCCGCCATCACCCCCATGGATTACTGAAACCCCTCCCCATTGGTTGCTGCCCCTGGTCCTCAATATCAATGGATCATATCATCGAACTCCCTGACTCCAAAGGTTTCGACGCAATCCTCATCATCGTCTGCTGCCTTACTAAACAAGCCCTCTTTATTCCCTGCCACACCACCAACACCACCCCAGATTTTGCCAAACTATTTCTCGAACACGTATTCTCCAAGCATGGACTTCCCGACGATATCGTCTCCGACCGCGGACCCCTATTCGTATCTCATTTTTGGCAATTGCTGTGCAAGGCACTCGAGATCAAAACCAGCCTCTCTACCGCCTACCACCTGGAGACCGATGGACAAACCGAGCATGTAAACCAGACGTTAGAACAGTATCTTTGCCTCTACATTAACTATTTACAGAACGACTGGCGCGCGGAGCTCCCCCTTGCTGAATTCACCTACAACAAAACGCCTCACTCCACCACTGGAGTTTCCCCCTTTTATGCCAATAAGGGCTACAATCCCGGACTCACGCTGTCCCTCAAAGACATCCCTTCCCACATTGCCCACAAAGTCGCCAAGGACCTCCGATCCCTCCACCAATTCCTCTGGGACGAGATCGACACTGCCAACCAAGCCTACTCCAAGCACGCTGATGCCCGTCGCAAGCCAACCCCCAACTGGCCCCCCAGCACCCTGGTCTGGCTCGACCGGCAAAATCTTAAGACCTGGAGGCCTTTAGTCAAACTCAACCACAAGCGCCTCAGCCCATTCAAGGTCCTCCGGAAGGTCTCCACCCATGCTTACAAGCTCAACCTGCCTCCGGGCCTGAAGGGCCTCCACCCGGTGTTCCACGTTTGACTCCTCAAAAGGCACGCCCCAGACCCCTTCCCCGGCTAACGTCCCAGCTGGCCGCCCCCCGTTGAAGTCGAGGATGAGTATCACTACGAGGTCGACAAGATCCTCAACTCCCAGATAGTCCACGGCCAACTCCAGTACCTGGTCCACTGGAAGGGCTACGGACCTGAGGACGACACATGGGAACCCCAAAGGAACCTCAACAGAGCCCCTGACGAACTCCAGGACTTCCACCGACAAAATCCTGCCAAGCCCCGGAACCCCTGGGACTGACCCAACACAGATGGCAGTAGTGGGCATAACCCCTGCCTCTGGATTCACCAGGGATTCAACTCCCACCAGTACTCTCCTACGTGTTTTCACTTACTCCTCTCCTTGCCCTATCTGAAACTTCCCACACTCAGCAGAAGGACCAATTGAGAAAAAATACATAGCGCAAAACGGTGAATATACATATCGGACAGGGATGGGCAGAGAATGATTTAGCAACGGAGTCCGAACTCCCCTCACTCCCCTCCCTCCGACCTAAACCCTGCTACCCTTCCCACCATGAACACTTCCAACTGCGCCACTACCATTGCCAGAACCTCAGGTTGCCCAGGAAGGGGTTCCCCCACGTCCGTCGCCATCTCCCACCACGCTCCGGGGTCTGCTGTCGCCCTCCGCCGATGTCCTGCCAACAGACACCCCATTTGCGTAACCCCTTGACCCAACTCCAGTGGAAGGTCCCCGGGCATCCTCGCCAACCCATCATGGATGGACCCCAGTGCTGCTGACGCTCTGTTGAGAAGGATGCGATGCTCCCTGGCCCAGTCTATGGAAACGGAATCAGTGCTTAGGAAACAGGAAGTGAGGCAACCACTCATGAAGCACCCCTCGCCAGCCCGAGGCCGCCTCGTTGGCAAGCCATTCCTCTTGCTGCCATGCCCTCTCCGCCACCGCCCGGACTTCCCCAGCGCTAGGACCCTGCTGGGTCTCCCGCGCCCCTGAGCCCCCTGTCTGCTGCGTCGCCACCTCCACCGCTTCCGCCTGCGCCTGCAAATGCACCGTCCACACCTCCAACTCCTGCAGACGAGACAATCACTCTGCAGCAGTCCCCACAGCAACGTCCTTATCCTTCCGTGCCAAGTCCTGTTCCCTCCGAACCCCGTCCAGCTCCCGCCAAACCCCGTCCCTCTCCTCCCATACCCCCTGAACCTCCTCCTCACGTGCGACCAACAACCGTTCCAAAGTCTCTACCCAATGCCACAGGAAGGCCTCCGCAACCGACCATGACCCACCCGCAGACTGCTCAATGGGGGCTCCAGATGTGGGAGAGTATACCACAGAACCAGGGGGCCCCCCATTACTTGCTCGCCCCGCACCCGCTTACTGGGACCCGCCTCGGGTGAAGGGGACGCTCTCCGTTTCCCTTTCTCCTGCGTGGAAGGGGCCCCCTCCCTCCGTCCACCCCGCGGGGGCCCCACCTTCATAGCAGGTGCACTGACCTGTTCCCCTCCCCCAGCTCCAGAGCCCCTCCCCGACACCTTGCCCTTCCGCCCTTCCTCCAGTTGCGCTGCGACCCAATCCCAATCCCACCCTTGCTCCGCCGCAACGCAAGTGGCATGCCAACTCAGGGTAATGGAGCACCTCTCGTGCTGTGAATGGCATGGAAGACACACTGACATATCCCACCATACCCCTGATGCAGGCTCCTCAAACTCACACTGCTCCCCTCATCGGGTGCAAGACGCACACTACAGGGGCATGTTGGTCCGGGAAACATAAAGCTAAGTAGCCACTCACTGGGGCCACTGCCTGACACCACTCAAGGGTGGGGGGACCCCTCGCCCAACCCACCGCCTCAGCAAACTGCTCTGGCATCACCTCTGCCTGTACCACCTTCAAACCCTCTGGGACAAGCCGGACCACCCCCGGACAAAGGCCAGACTTGGAGCACGTGGAAGGGGCCACGCCCACAGGTGGCTGTGTCACATCCACACCAGACGATGGCCCTGAAGGACCTACCATGGCCACGGACAACTCTGCGAAGGGCCAATCAGTATTCTGGGGCATGCGGGACAGACCGCACTCACGGCTACAGTACATTGCCTCGACCTGATGGCGATCTCGGTGACCCTCTGAATCCTCAGAGGACGACGGCTGGGATGACGGGGATGACGACCTAGATGCTGCTGGAGAATAAGCTGAAGAAGACATTACAATGAGCTGGGGGACTCCCAGGTGCGTCCACCCCTTCTAATAACTTAGGAAGGAGCCCCTGACAAATGGTGGCCGCACCTTGACTTCCTTCCCCATGCCGCCGCCGCTCGCTGCAGTTTGATCAATGTTGATCAACTTCGATTCCCATGCCCTACCAATCCCCAGCTCGCTCCCCACGTCTCGAAGGGTCTCGATGCTGAAGGGGGGGTAATGTCATGACCCGCTTTCTAGACACTGTTCCCAACCCCTCCCAATCTCCCGCCTAACTCCCCTGAACCCCACCCACACTTTCGCACCCACACTGGATAACTCCGACGCTTCTCCGGAAAACCCCGACGGCAACTCCAACACCCCTCCGTAGCCATCAACACTCCCCCTGAAACCTTCCCCCACCATTCCTGGCCACGTCATATGTTCCCAACCCCCTACCCTAGTCCACCCGACCCGTTCCAGGGTATCACGACATCCCTGGAATGGCCCGCATCCCAACTGATCCCATCAGAATACCGCCGCAGCCCGCCCTTGGATCGTACCCAACACCCATTGACCCCACACAGCTCCATCAACTCCTGCCACCATATCCACCACCCTCCGGGGTTCCCAGTAGTCAGTATATAAGTCATAGAACAACTCCTCGAACTTTAGTCTTGATATTACATTTTACCGGTTTCCTATGTTTCGTCTCTCATCTCGTCTCTGTTTCTGTTTTTAAGTTTTGAATCTATCTTTTTTCCTCAGTCTCATCTCATCTCCGCCTCGTCTCAACTGTACATATTTCCTTTGTCCTTCTAAGTTCCTCTTGCTTCCTACGTCAGTACGAACTCCACGCATGCGCCATGACCCAAACATTCTTATGACAACTCCAACCCTTGCTCCCTGCTCGGCCCTGGAACCCATCAAGCCCTGGTAATCCCCTATCCAGCTCCAGCCCCACCCTCATCACCCGAGAAGCCTCCGCTCGCCCCACAATCTATTTGCGCACCCACGAACTAGCCCTGACACCTGCCCTGGGCCAACAACCAGTACCTTTGGTCTTAGACTCCTCCGGACCATTCAGGACTTGCTCGGGCCGCTTTTCCCAGGAACCCCCCCCTCGCCCGCTTTCCCCACCTCCGCTCTAACTCCGGACGCCCAGTTATAAGCACAGGACATCGCGTCTGCCTAGTAAGGACTCGCCAGTGTACTGAGCCCCCGTCGTCACCGGAACCTGACAGAGGTTGTCTGACTGGCTTGGATCTCAGCCACCATAGGCAGGAGGTGGAACATTGTAGGTTAGATCCTATCACCTACAATGGTCTCTTCTAGAGACTCAGGGTCTGGAGCACCAGTAGATTCCTCATCTCATCTGTCTCCCTCCTAGAGCTCACACCCAACATCTTGGACATCCTCATAGAGGGCCTGCCTATGAGGGAATGCTAGAGGGGGGGGGGTGCACTACATGACAATCATGCACAGCAGCACATGCAGAGGCCTTTTCTCTGCTCTCCTCACAGGCTTCTTATCTGCAGGTTGTGCAGTGGCAAGGATAGCAACTCATCCTCACTTCAATCCTTGTCCAGTCAATTTCAGGGTTATGTAGCCAGGTAAACTCTAAAATATGTCTTGCTTTCCCAGGCTGGTAACAGCAAAGGTGGCACATTTCAAGTGATTCTGATAGCAAAGGACAAGATCCACCACAGAATGGATGGAGTCTGCTTTGTTGAGTGTGCCATCAACACTGTATACAGGAATTGAACAAGAGAGGGGGCAGGTGATGAGGCAATGTTGTTGCACATATTTTGCATCCAGGAAGCTGTTCCACTATACCTGTACCCTCAGGGAACTGGTGGAAGGAGAAGAAGCAACAATATAACAGGGAGGGAGCCAGTGTTCCTAAGCAAGGATTCAAGAACATTGATGCAGAGGTGCATTCTCAGTGAAGACCTCTACTGGAGAGGGGTTTTGGAGGTACTTATTGTTTTAGCCACAGCATCAAAAGTAGCAGCAGATATGCAGATATATTTGAATTACAGACAAGGGAGCAAAATGATTTGTGCTAGGCAACAGGGGCATAGATGTCATCTGTTGCCTCAATAAAAATTCTCCCCTGACTGACCTAAAGGACAGTTGCACTCCTGCCTCCTCAACAACTGGCTCCACTCTGGGCACATCTGGTGAAGGGCTCCCAGATGCATCCTTAGCAGTCAGGAGCTGGACTAGCAGTTCCTGACATTCCAAAGATGAAAGGTAGCATACTGAAAATCATGAGGGAGTGTTGCAATCTGATGCATAGGGACTGTCAGGTTCTGCTGACTATGGGGCCTCAGCTACACTGGGCAAGTCCTTACTAAGTGGATGTGATGTCCTGTGCTTATAACCTAGCACTCCAGGGGTGGTGCAGACTAGAGGGACTTGCGAAGGGAAGCCAAGGGAATCAGCCCAAGCAAGTCTGGAGTGGTCCAGAGAAGTCTAAGACCAAGTATATTAAATGTTGGGCTTAGGCAGGCATCAGGAACAGGTTTGTAGGCACACAAATAGAATGCAGGGTAAGTGGAGGCTTCATGAATGAAGGGAGCAGAGGCTTTGTAAACAAAGGGAGTGGAGCTGGAGTTTGACAGGGGATCAATCAAGACTGATGGGTCCTAGGGCCAAGCAAAGGGCAAGGTCCAGGGTTGTTGTAAGAATGTTTGGAGGTTGTAGCACATGTGCAGAGTTTGTACTGATGTTGGGGGGAAGGGACTTGGAAAAACAAAGGAAATAGAGACAGTTGAGGCAAGACAGAGACAAGACAAGACAGAACAGAGAAAAGAAATAGATTTGAGACTAAAGACAGAAATGGAAATAGAAAGAAACATGAGACACAAGTAACCAGTTAATGTAACATCAAGACTAGAGTACAAGGAGCTACTATACAACTTATGTACTGACTACTGGAGAACTCTAGGAGACAGTGGGTGTGGTGGTGGGGCTTGAGAGAGCCATGCAGAGTCAACAGGTGTCAGTTGTGATCAGGAGGCAGACTGCAGCAATATTCTGATGGGATCAGTTGGGGATGCAGGCCATTCCAGGGTTGTTGTGATGCTCTGGGGTGGGTTGGGCAAAGTAGGGAGGTGAGTTGGTGATGTACACTGGAGTCAGGAGCAGTGGGGGAGGGTCCCAGGGGCTCAGGGAAGTTAAGGGAAACATTGAAGGCTGTGGAGAAGGTGTCAGAGTTAGCTAGGGTGCCATTGGGGTAGTTACTCAGAGTGGGTGGTGAGGGTGTACAATAGTTGGGGAGTTTGACAGGGCATCAGGGGAAGCTCCAGAGGAGCAAGCAGGTTGGGAACAATGTTTGGAGGTCCAGAGAGTGGGTCATGACAGGGACACTATAAGCACTGATGGTGGAGACTAAAGAATGCAGAACAGTGACAGGGCCACCAGGGCAGAAAAGAAAAAGAAAAATGGAAGGAAATCACATATATGCATCAGACAGACTTGGAGCACCCTTAGTCAATTGTATAGAGACTGAGGGTCAGCAGATTGACTTATTTTACATGTTTCAGACACAAAACTTATACATATCATAAATTTGAACTTACATTGTGTTTATCAGATATGCAAAATATAGTCAATTGTATAGAGACTGAGGATTTAGACTTATGTTGTGTTTATGAGGATTCCACTTCTCAACAGGTTATGGGTTGTTGCTGTTTCAGACACTGAAGTGCAATCCTATCTCATAAACAACTTGCAAGCAATGACTGCTCACTCATCTGTGCTGGGCAGACTACCCAATACTTGATCTGATGTACTACAAAAACAATGCATTGTGTGTACTTGTAACCCCTATTTGTGGCTAGAACAACATACCATGGCACTGACTACTGAAAGTCCCAAAACTCCCACACCTCTGATGCTACTAGGATTGCCAAAATGAAACTAGTCAATAATTTGAGCAACTCAACCATCACCTCTATTGGAAGAATCACCTCAGCATGGTCTAGGCACATACTAGACAACAGTGATAAAAAGTATATGGACTGGGCATACCCCATGAAGCTTGAGCCTCCCATGGTCCAGCTATGGGATTATATCTTTGACCCACTTCCTGCCCTACACACCACTTGAGAACCACACACCCATTGTGTATGAGCTACCAACAAATGTCTGGCATGTTCATGTATTACATATGCTATATCCACATCAGAGCAGAAGCTGTGTGCACTGTGTGCAGACAAGGAGAGCCCCATCATGCTATGGAAGTACTTGAAGGAACACCATGGTGGGGCTGTCCCAGTGAAGCAGGTTTGTCTACTACAAGAGGCACTTACTACAAAGTGCTCTATGTCAGAGCCACTCATGAGGACAGTGGTCATAATAAGAAGATTGACCATGCTTTTGATGCTGGAGAGGTGACCCAGGATCTACTGAAGTCCATTGTTATGTTATGCACACTATCCAATAGATCATTCTCTCATATTTAATCAATTATCTCCTACAACTTGGGCCAGGCTGAGAGCATCACACAATATGGTCTAACTAAAATCAGACACTTCGTAGTAGGGGAGCAGACATTACTCAAGCTGATAAGACAGAAACAGCCATAGACACAATTCCCACTGCATTTATAGAAAAACCTTTTCAAAGGAGCAATGTAACATGTGCAACATGCAAGGCTCATAAGCAACCAATGCAAGTTTATATGGGACACACCACACCATGGTGTATCCTTGAAGGAGGTGCCATGGAGAGCAATTTCAGGGGACCACTAATTTCCAGGTTATCATTTTGTTTCCTTTATGCCCAAGTCAGGCTCTCATTCCCATCCTCCCATCTCAATAGTACCACTCTGGTAGTGTCACATGATCTGCAGCTTGATATTGAGGCCTTTTATGGTGGATTTTTATTTTCAGTTCATGTGACTTTGATCATGATGTTGGGCTCTGTGCATGCACAGAATCCAATGTCATGTTTCCCATGGTACATTCTACAGTTTATTTCTGCAAATTTGCAGTCCTGGCAACTAGAATACTTAGACTTGTTCTCTTTGGATCTCCCTCTGCCAGGTATGTAGTTGATTTCCACTGTGCCACTACTGTTAATAGACTTTGGATCTCCCTCTGTCAGTTGTGTGACTTAGCCACAGCCTCCAGAGGTTGCCCTTACAGCAGAACAAGTCTCCAGCTTTGGTCTTGGAGCCCCCTTTTCAATTGTTTGGAGGACTTGAAGCAACCAAAAGGTCTCTTTCCCACCAGTATCTCATAAACCCCCTGTACCCCTCCTATGACCCAAGCAACACCTCCTGCTGCTTGCCCTGGGGATCCCAACCCTGAGAACAATCCATGGAGCTGTTTGTTGGCTTTGGAGACCCAGACACAGTCTATCCAAGCTTCTCTGATTCTCCACACCTCAAAACCTGTGGGATTATGTTAAACTACCAACACCATCACTCAATCACTTCTGGAGCACCATTCCCTGCCTCTAGCAATGGCCCTTACATCCCCAGCAAGTGGCAGAAAGTTCTATTTCACCTGGCTTTGAAGGTTTAATGGCCCCCACACCTAATATTCCTCATTCAGCACTTTCTAATGCTATAAGGGCAACCTCTAGAGGCAGTAGCTCAATGACACAGCTGGCAAAAGAAGATCCAAAGTCCATTCAGTACTGTACAGTGTCTACTGACATAACTCCTTGCCTATCAGAGGGAGATCCAAAGAGAACAAGTCTGGGGATTCCCCAGGCCAGGTGTGATGCTTCAGAGGCTTCAAAAGCATGAGAAACAACCATATAGTATGACAGAAAGAAAAGATAAAAGTGATGTGTCAGCAATTTGTCAGCAATGACATCAGCTGGTGGCATTGCCACAGAGGCCACACTGGTTGAAATGATGCACAGAGAACCAGAAAATAATGCACAGAGAACCAGTGAAGCAGGAGGGTTGAAACTAGAACCAATAAATAGGAAAAAGGAAAGAGAATAAAGGAAAATAATAAGGAGGGGAATTTGACAATAATTGGAGGAAAAGGGGGGAAAAATGGGATGTCCCCTGACAAATGCCTTTGAAGGTGACTGCACAACTGGAGAGTGTTTTCTCCAGTCCTGCATCACTTATACCCAGCTAAGTGGTGAAGTTTTTGCCTCTAACACCCTCAAGATTGCCTGGGTCCTCTCTTACATGAAGGCTGACCATGCTTCAGCATACACACTGAAGGTTTCTAAATGTCAAGGAAGAGTGAAATGTTTTGCAAACTGGGAAAAGTCTGAAAAAAATTTTCCAAGCAGAGTTTTTCCCCCTAGATCCTGCTAAGACTGTCACCCTTGCCCTCCATGACCAAAATCAGTATGGTCAGGATAAGCCAACCCTTGATGAGTATATTGACTTGTTCCATGCATTGGTCAAGCAGGCCTGTTATTCTGATAGCTTGCAACTCTGCCTAATCTTCCATAAAGGGCTACACCCCACTCTCATGGACAAGATCACCAGCATAAGCTAAAGGGCACTCTGACAATGAGTGAGTAGAGACTTGATACTGGGTAGCTCAGGAGCAATGGCAGCTAATGGAGTTAAAAAGAGAACTCTGATGTATGATGCACTCCTAAGCCTCTCCTCACCCAATGGCTGTGCCATGTATTGGCTCATTATTCATGGCTTCACCTCAAACAGGTACAATCCCTCTTGCTCCCTCTCATGTTGCTCCTTTCTATGCTCCTCTCACTGCCCCCATATGTCTGGTACCTCAGGGAGTCCTGATTGATGTTGATGCTTCCTGGCAGTGGTCCTCCACTCCTTTGCTATGTCAATGCCACAGAAAGGCTGGCTACTTTTTCCATTACTGTCTCACCCAGACACACTAGAACACTGTGATACAAATGGATGTCCATCACAAAAAGCAAAAAGTATTGCATACAAGACATAGTATTTCTCTTTTTGAAGTCATTGTATTTCCTCTTACCTGATACCTTACAGGAGATGCAGGATAGTATATCAGGAATAAAGGCTATGCTCCAAATCAAAGATGCTAAAATGACTGCTCTTGAGGCAGAAAAGATCTCTATTTGGATCAATTCCAGGCCTAAGAGGCATCCTTTGCAATCTTGAATGAACAAAAGTTGGTTGTGGCTAATGATATAATCTCCAGTGAACAAGACAATTATTGATCTGCATCTCCAATTGTTGTTAGCTGTACATAATGAATTGGCATCAGTAAATGCTAATGTACATCAATTGTAAGCTAATCTCTATCATATTTGATAAGTATCCTTCCCAGGAACAAAACCTCTTAGCATTAAATTCCATGATTGAGTAATTGTTAGCAGCCAAAACTTCCCATTACTTTCATTACAGTAACTCACTCTAGGCAACAGGACAAAGCCAGAATAGATCAGTCATTTACCATGGCTTGTCAGTCCTTGACTATGACAAGGAAGAAGTGCAGTCCATTGGATGCTGAGCTGGCAGAAGCATGGGTCCATGTGCAAGCTGTGAAAGCAGAGAAAACCAAATTGCTTTCAAAGTTGAAGCTGTTCTAGCAAGTCCCAGCAACACTGAAAGCAAATTAGGATGTAATCATGCAAGGTCTGGAATTAGTGAGATTGGCATCATTATTTGTTGATGCTGATCCTCTCAAAAAGGCAACACATGATTGTTGATGAAAGTCAGAAAATCAGTACTCTCCAGCCAGAACAGGACTAACACAATGGTTTGAAGAGACAGCAAGCTAATCTGTCCAACTTGAACTTAGTTATTGCATTATTTGGGAAGAAGGTATGTTAAGCTCCTGTCTTCACCCATCTTACTTTGCTCAAATTTTCTCTGCCATATAATTTATGGCTAATGATGTTTGTTGTTTAGTACCATCTCCCACAACTGCCATCCTGCATGGAATGAGAACTTACCTATAGGTGCAATGGGAGATGACAAAGTCTCTGACATGTTGCTTGCAGGTAAATATACAATATTGAGTAGCCAGCAAGACAATGGACAATGAGCAGGGGAAAATGTGATGACATGTAGAGTGGGCAAGCTGACTGTACCTGGAATCAACTCCAGGCAAACCTGCCTCTTCTACTTGCCCAATCCATTCTATCAAATATGGTACTATAGTAAGAATTATATTAGAGTATAATAGATGCCCACAATAAAGGGTGCACCATTACAATTCTTCTATGGTGAACTGTGAGATTTATATGATACCATTTCTATTTAGATAAGCATTTCTGATAGCTAGAAGCCTATATCAACATATGTAGATATGTCTAGCAATCTATAGAACTATCTGACAGGATCAATCCTGCATGTCTGAAGTGTTCCCTAAGGCAGAAAATAATGCTAGCAAGCTCTTCATCAGAAAGCATATAAATTGGTCCTGTATAGGAAGTTATCACTTGAGGACCAGAAGAACCAGCAGAAGGACCAGCAGATATTTCATGCTCCAAGAAAGAACTTCCAGATGTTCCTTCTCCTCAAGTAGGATCTAGTATACTGTCATTCCAACTTTCTTCTTTATCTCCCATATGATACTGTCTATAAGCATTGCAGAGCACAAAAGGCTGCTCTTGAGGCTTTGCAATCCCTAGTGCTAGTAGCTGTCTTCTAACACAACTGTGACTGACACCAAAGTAATGGGCAATACTAGAAATAGAGTGCCCAGTATATGCCCAGCATAAAAAGTCAGGATCAATAGTGACTTCAGGTCTTCCCCTAGTCCCTGTTTCTGTTATATGGAGAAGTTGAGAATGCCTATAATGAGACTCTTCAATAGATTGCTGATATTGTTGTTGGGCATTATTTTGCATGATAGCAAGATTAAGCTGAATTATGGATAATTCTTTAGGAAGGAAAATAGCATGATGCTACTATGGCAAAAAAAAAACAAGTATTGAAGAGATGAGTAAGAAGAAAAGGGAGTTTTAGTACTTCATTAATTAGAGCTGCATATTCCTGAAGATCATCTCCCAGCCTACATAATACAACTAGAATTGTTGAATTATTTATGTCATTCTAATGGATGTCTGAAAGGTATGAAAAATCTAGATAGGGGTGTGGTGACCTCAGCTGGCACCATCACACATACAAGTAGATCACATGATCTGCAAGTGCAAGGCTGGGGTTTTGACTCTGGCTGGATGCACCTGTGTGGAAAGCACCTTAGACACCACATGATCCTTCAATGCAGAAGCTACCTACTATCATGTGCTTGCTAGAAAGGCTTTGTAGGTCCAACCATAGCTGCAAAAATGGCAACACCACTGGAACATGTGCACAATGACATATGGTAACCACTGGTATTGTGTCCTGACTAAAAAGGAAAGGGTTTCCCAGTGTAGAGACAGGGAGAGAGAAGACTGTACAGGTAGGCCTCAGTAGAGAAAGCCATCAAGACATGTCCTTGGAAACCCTGTAAATCCCCAGTTGTCTACAGGCCTACTCCCAGTGCCATGCCAACTCCTGGTCCAGTAACTTCAAAAAGCTGAATGTTGGGGAATTTACATGGCATAGTGCCAAACAAATAGCATCTGGAATCAGGGATGGGAGTCATGAACCATGCTGGGGGGTGAGTGGCAAAATGTGAAATTGGAATGGGACAGAATGTTAACAGTAGAGGGCAGTATGAACTCTGATAGGATCAAATGGTAGTAAGGTGGCTATGAGGCATAACTAGCAGACTTGATAAGGTCTCAGGCCAGAGTACTTTAGGAGTGTCTGTAAACCACACCTATGTACATTGTCAAGGGATGTTCCATTCTCCCTCTGTCCCATTCTCTCTCCTTATAGTTTTCCTTTTTTTTTCTCCTCTCTCCTTATCTATTGGTTCCAGTTTCAGCCCTTAAGTTGCACTGGTTCTCTGTCTATAATTCCAACAAGTGTTGCTCCATCCACAATGCCTCTTATCAGACTCCTGGATTATTTCCTTTATTCTGAGCCTGTTGCTCATTGTCAACCTCCCATCTTCAAGTCACAAGTATCTTCTATCAAGCACTATCTTTTGCCATATTTGTATGTGGTCAATGCTGGGAGTCTGGAGATCAAGGGAGGTGATGTCAGGGGACATCCCATTCTCCCTCTGTCCCATTCTTCCTCCTTATGATTTTCCTTTATTCTCCTCCTCTTTCCCTACTTATTGGTTTCAGCTTCGGCCCTTAGGCTGCACTGATTCTCTGTCCATAATTCCAACAAGTGTTGCCCCATCTACAATGCCTCTTATCAGACTCCTGGATTGTTTCTGTATTCCAAGCCTGCTATTGATTGTCAACCTCCTATCTTCATGGTCACAAGTACTTTTGACCAAGGGCTATCTTCTGGTTATATTTTTGCATGGTTATATGCCATGAGTCCAGAGATCAAGGCCATTTACAATGAATTTCTGCTTTTGGGTCAGACTCCAGATTTGATTGTTGTTGAGTGTTTTTTCCAGAAGCTCTAGAGTAAATTTTCCAAACACTAGCATCAGAAATCCTTAAACTTGTTCCTTTTGGATCTCCCTCTACCAGGTGAGTAGCTAGAACTCTAGAACTTCTTGTAAATGCTGAATAGACTTTGGATCTCCTTCTGCCAGTTGTGTGATTGAGCCACAGCCTCCAGAGGCTGCCCCTACAGGACAAGACTTGAGATTTTGTTTGAAAGCCCCCTTTCCTATTACCTGAGTTTCCTGTACAGTTCTTCAAAAGGTCTCTCCCCCACCAGTGTCTTGCTACTCCCTGTGCTCTTTCTATAACCCAACCAACCCCTCCAGCACCTCCTCCTGATGCTTCAAGCCCCCAGAATGATGGCCAGAGTGGTTCATTGTCCCTGGAGGCACAATTTCAACTTCCCCAAGCTTTCCTTACTTCCCACACTGCCAAACTCACTAACTATATCAAACCACTGAAGCAGTGTCCCTCTCCCTCCATTGTGTGATTGAGCCACAGCCTCCAGAGGTCACTCTTGCAACAGCACCCTACTGTGACCCTGCACACTTCCTTTACTTGTGGTGGGTTCACCCTCCAAGTCTCCTCTTCCATATATGCTCCAGCAAACCCCCAAGCAAGTGCAACCCTTCCTGCTCCATTCTATATTGCTTCTTTCCATGCCCCTCTACTAGCCCCCACATGTTCCCTACCTCAGGGAATCCCTATGGATGTCAATGCCTCCTGACATCAATCCTCTACTCCTCTGTTGTGTTGACACTGCAGAAAGGCTGGCCACTTTGCCCATTATTGTCCTCAAAGGTTAGAAATGTGCTACCTATCCACATCAGAGCAAGAAGAGCTGCTTGTCCAACTCCTGGCAGCCCAGAATGCAACCAGAGCCCCCTCTCCCAATGTGCCCATAACCACACCCCCTAGTGAGGTTGCCAGGGAGTTGGAGGTTGCACCTGTAGAGTTGGAAGAGGATTTTGAAGCAGGCAACACATGACCTGTATGCCCCTATTGCTTAGTGCTAATTTTGTTGCTCCCCTGTCCATAGAATCAAATATATATGTTGCTGTCTCTGATACTATGCCTGAAACAATAAGTCCCTGATTAGATGTACAAAGCTCCTCCCTCCCAGCTAAAGCCTCTGCTGGGAACACACCTCCTAACCTATGCCTCCAGATGCCTGCATGGAATGCCATCTCCTCCATTGCTACATTGTCACTTCCACCCCTTCTACCAACTCCTTGAAGCTACAGATAGAAATTGAGACAATAGACACCCAAAAGACCCAAAGTGTGGTTGCCCTGCTTGACAGTGGGCCAACAGGCCTCTTTCTTAACACAGACTATGTGTCAGGGGACATTTCACTTGTTTCCCCTTCTCCTCCTCCAGTTCTTGTCAGATTTGCTCCATTATAGTTTTCCTTTATTTTCCTTCCTTTTCCCTATTTATTGGTCCTAGTTTCAGCCCTCAGGCTGCACCAGTTCTCTGTTAATAATTCAGACAAGTGTGGCCCCTTTGACACTGCCACTGGCTTATGTAACTGCTGACCAATTGCTGACACATCACTTGTGTCTTTTTTCTCTGTCATACTGTACAGTTGTTTCTCATGCTTCTGAAGCTTCTGAAGCATCACACCTGGCCTAGGGAATCCCCAGACTTGTTCTCTTTGGATTTCCCTTTGCCAGGTGAGTAGTTATCTCAGTAGACACTGTACAGTACTGAATAGACTTTGGATTTCCCTTTGCCAGCTGTGTGATTGAGCCACAGCCTCCAGAGGTCACCCTTACAGCAGAACAAGTCTGTAGATTCAGTCTAGGAGCCCCCTTTTTGGTTACTTGAGCTTCTACTTGGTTCCTCAAAAGGTCTCTCCCCCACCAGTGTCTTAGTGCCCCTGTGCCCTTCCTATGACCCAGCCAACCCCTCCAGCACCTCCCCCTGATGCTTCAAGCCCCCAGGATGATGCCTGGAGTTGTTTGCTGTCCCTGGAGACACAGGTTCAACTTACCCAAGCCTCCCTTACTTCCCACATGGCTGAACTCACTGGACTCCATCAAACTACTAAAGCAGTGTCCCTTTCTTTACAAGCCCTTCTGGAATATCTCCCCCTTGCTCCTACCACTCCTTCAATGCCCCCAGGAGATGCAGAATGGTTTGTGTCTGCACCTAGCTCAGGCTTGTTGGCTCCAGCTGCTGCAGAACAGTTTGCATCTGCATCTGGCTTAGGCCTTTCAGCTCCTTGTTACAAACTCCCTCATCCTGCACTCCCTGATGTATATGATGGAGATCATAAGGCTGGAGAATGTTTCCTCCAGTTCTGCATTACCTATATCCAGCTGAGTGGTAAAGCCTTTACCTTGGATGCCTTGAAAATTGCCTGGGTCCTCTCCTACATAAGGCTGGTTGAGCCTCAACTTATGCACTGCATATCTTCTGATGCCTAGGAGGAGTGGAGAGTTTCTCTAGCTAGACATAGTTTAAGAAGGAGTTCTGAGCAGAGTTCTTCCCCCTTGACCCAGCCAAGACCACAGCACTTTCCCTTCAAGACCAAACTCAGTATAGTCAAGGAAAGTGGTCACTTGATGAGTACATTGACTCCTTTTGTGCCTTAGTTGAATAGGCTAGATATCTGGATGGTCTACAACTCTGCCTAACCTTCTGTGACAGACTCCACCCCTCTCTCAGGGATGGTATAGACAGCATGGCAGAGGGGCACCCAGATGATGAGCATGTTGATACCTAGTACAAGGTGGCACACAAGCAGTGGCAGCTCATGGAACTGCAGCGTGAGCTGTGGCAGACGCAACCCCCAACCTTCCCCTTTTCTCATGGAGGGTTCACTCCCTGAGCTCCCTCTTCTGCACCTGCACCAGCATCCTCATGACCAGGTGCAGCTCCTTCCTTCATGCCTCATGTTGCTTCCTGCACTCCCTGCCCCAAGGAGTCCCAATGGATGATGATGCTTCCTGACAGCAGTCCACTACCCCTTTGCTGTGTTGATGCTGTGGGAAGGCAGGTCATTTTTCCCATTACTGTCCTCAAGGGCTAGAAGTTTGCTACTTGTCAGCATCAGAGCAAGAAGAGCTGCTCATCCAACTCCTTGCAGCCCAGGATGCCACAGGAACTCCCTCTCCAGATGCACCTATAGCTGTCCATCCTGAGGAAGTGGCCAATGGATTGGAGGAGGTTCCTACAGAGTCTGAGGATTTTTAAAAGGGCAATCAATGACCAGTATGCCCCCATTCCCCAGTACTAATTGTTTTGCTCCCCTGTCCATAGAATCAAATATATCCATTGCCATTGTTAATACTATGCCCGAAGTGATAAGCCCCTCCTCAGATGTACAAACTCCCCCTCCAGCTAAAGTCTCAGCCAGAAACACACCCCCCAGCACATGCCCTTACATCTCTGTATAGGAACACCACTTTCCCCACCATTATGTTGTTGCTTCCACCCCTTCTACCAATTCTCTGAAGCTACAGGTGGAGATTGAGACAACAGACACCCAGTAGATCCAAAGTGTGGTTGCTCTCCTTGACAGTGGTGCAACAGGCCTCTTCCTTGACACTGACTACATGCAACAACACCACCTGATTACTTGCCCCCTTTCTTGTCCTATCCCTGTATACAATGTTGATAGCATGCTCAATGAAGCTGGCTCTATTTGCTCCGTGGTGGACCTGGTCCTCTATTACCAAGACCACTCAGAGTGAGCTGCTTTTGCTGTCACTAGTTTGGGAAAGCAAGACATGATCTTGGGGTTCACCTGGCTATGCAAACACAATCCAGAGATTGACTGGACTAAGGGTGAGGTGAAGATGAGTCATTGCCCATGCCACTGCATTACCTGTGCAGAAGAAGCCTGTATAAAGCAGAGAGCCAAAGTTTGTGAGCATGCTGCTGTGTGTGCCTGTCATGCTGGGCATCTCCCTTATGCTGATCTTGATCTCCTGAGTCCCCCCCCTCTAGCATTCCCTCATAAAGAAACCCTCTATGAGGATGTTCAAGGTGTTGGATGTGAATCTCCAGAAGAAGAGGAAGGAGGAGGAGAATGGACCCACACTCCAGATGCAGAGTCCCTGGATGAGAATATAGAGGTGGGTGATTGGATCTATACTACAACCCTCTGCCTCCCTCCTGTAGTGGCAGAGATTCAGACTAGTCAGACAACTTCTCAGTGTTTGGCTGAGGCATTTGCAGCAAATTCACAGCCCAAGCCTTTCCCTAGCACTGTTCCTAATCACCTCCATGACTTTGAGAATGTATTCTCCAAGGCCTCCTTTGATTCACTTCCAGAGCATAAGCAGTGGGATCATGTGATTGAGCTGATACCAGATGCAGAGCCCTCCAGTTACAAGGTCTATCCACTTGCACTCCATGAACAGGATGAGCTGGACGCTTTTCTGCAGAAGAATCTTAGCTCAGGACGAATATGACTCTCCAAGTCTCCAATGGCCTCCCCAGTCTTCTTTATTAAGAAGAAGGATGGATCTCTTTGTCTGGTTCAAGATTATCATGTCCTGAATGCAATGACAGTGAAGAACTGCTATCCTTTGCCACTTATCTCAGAACTTATCAACAACCTTCAAGGTGCATGCTATTTCACTAAGTTGGATGTCTGCTGGGGCTACAACAATGTACACATCAAAGAAGAGGATGAGTGGAAGGCAGCATTCCGAACTAATCGTGGACTTTTCAAACCTCTAGTAATGTCCTTTGGTCTCACCAATAGCTCAGCCACCTTTCAAACTATGATGAATGACATTTTCTGTGATCTGATTGTGGAAGGTGTTGTCTGCATGTATCTTGATAATATTCTCATCTACACAAAAACTCTGGAGGAGCATTGCTGGGTCATATGCATTATCTTGGAATGTCTCTGCCAACATCAGCTCTATTTAAAAACACATGGAATGGCTGAGATGGACCCCATTAAAGTGGCAGGGGTAGCAGAGTGGCCTGAGCCAAGGAACAAGAAGGAAGTTCAGGCCTTTTGTAGGTTTGTCAATTTCTATTGGAGGTTCATACAGGATTTCTCCCACCATGCATGCCCCCTCTTTGACCTCACAGTTAAGGATACTGCATGGTGGTGGGAGCCCCCACAGCAAGCTGCCTTTGATGCCCTGAAGCAATCTGTGACCTCAAAGCCAGTCCTCCTGTTCCCCAACAATGACTCTCCATTCCATGTGGAAGCAGATAGCTCAGACTTTGCTACAGGGGCAGTCCTCTCCCAGCAGTCAAAAGAGGATGGCAAATAGCATCCAGTAGCCTTCTACTCCAAGAGCCTTAATGCAGTGGAACAGAACTATGAGATCCATGACAAGGAGATGCTGGCAATTATTCAGTCCTTTGAAGAATGGCAGCATTTCCTTGAGGGTGCACAGCATAAGTTTGAAGTCTGGACAGACCATAAGAACCTGGAGTACTTCTGTTCCACTACAAAACTCAATTGACGTCAAGCTCAGTGGTCTCTGTATCTAGCCAACTTTGACTTCTCACTGCACCACAAACCAGGACAGAGCATGGGCAAACCAGATGCACTGTCCAGACAGGCTGACCATGGCACTAGAGCAGGAGATAACAACAACATTGTCCTCCTCAAGCCAGAGCTCTTTGCCATCCATGCACTAGAAGGGATTGTGGCTCAGGAAGATGAGGCAAACATCCTTAGGGACATCCAACAAGAGAACCAGGAGGGTGCATAGGAGGATGCAGTTGCCCAGGCTGCACAGGCCCTACAAGCTTGATGGGCAAGTGGAGTCAAGTCAGTGCATGCAGATGAGTGGGGTCTTCAGGATGGGCTTTTGACCTTCAGAGGATGCATTTATGTGCCTAACATTCCAGAACTTTGCCAGCGTATTGTAGAACAACATCATGACTCGTGAGTGGCTGGACATCCTGGAAGGTGGAAGATGCTAGAGCTGGTATCCCGGAACTATTGGTGGCCACAGATCTCCTGATATGTAAGCATCTACACTAGCACCTGTGACCTCTGTCTCCACACCAAACCTTGCTGCCAAGTACCTATGGGCCAGCTCCACCCACTTCCTATTCCAGCTGCTCACTGGAGTGTTGCATCAGTGGATTTCATTGTGGAGCTCCCAGATGCTCATGGGTACAATGCTGTGATGGTAGTGGTGGACCTCTATGGCAAACAGGCTCACTTCATACCTACTCACACCACATGCTCTGCCTTGGGAGCAGCCAGCCTATACTGCAAGAATGTCTGGAAACTCCATGGTCTGTCAGATGGGTATGTCTTAGACTGGGGCCCCCAGTTTGTGGCAGAATTCACTCAAAAACTGTATCGCCTGCTAGGCATAAAGCTCCATACCACCATGGCCTATTACCCTCAGTTGGATGGGCAGACAGAACATCTTAACCAAGAACTGGAACAGTATCTCTGCCTGTTTTGTAATGAGAGGCAGGATGACTGGGATGAGCTGCTACCAGATGCAGAATTCCAATACAACAACCACATTCACTCTTCCACACAGATCAAGTTTGTGAACCAGATGAGATGGGCACAGGAGGAGGCAAAAGCTGCATTGGTGAAGGCCAAGGAAGACATGGCATGGTACTATGATTACAGATGGACACCTGCTCCAGTTTACAAGCCTGGGGACAGTGTGTACTTGGATAGCTCAGACTTTAAGACAACAAGGCCATCCCTGAAGCTGTCACATCATCATCTGGGCCCCTTCATGGTGGAGAAGAAGGTAGGGCCTTTGGCATACCAACTTAAACTCCCAGCAGGCCTGCACCAACTGCATCCAGTCTTCAATGTGGTCAAGTTGTTTCCAGCTCCAGAGGATCCAATCCCAGGCCATTGCCCTAAGCCACCCCCACCACCAGTCCTGGTCAATGATGAGGAAGAGTATGAGGTGGAGGAAATCTTGGACAGCAGGGTATTCCAAGGGAAGTTGCAGTTCAAGGTGAAATGGAAGGGATATGGCATTGAGGACATCTCTTGGGAACTACAGGCTAATGTTCATGCATCAGGCTTGGTCTGGGACTTCTACCATAGGCATCCCAATGCCCCAAAAGCAATTCAAGGCATCTACTCTATTTCATTAGCTGACTAGGCAATTTGTGACTTCTTCTACTCAGTGTGTTGAGGTGCTGCATCCTAGAGGGGGGGTGATGTCAGGGGACATCTCACTTGTTTCCCCTTCTCCTTCTCCAGTTCTTGTCAGATTTGCTCTGTTATAGTTTTCCTTTATTCTCCTTCCTTGTCCCTATCTATTGGTCCTAGTTTCAGCCCTCAGGCTGCACCAGTTCTCTGTTAATAATTCAGACAAGTGTGGCCCCTTTGACACTGCCACTGGCTTATGTAACTGCTGACCAATTGCTGACACATCACTTGTGTTTTTTTTCTCTGTCATACTGTACAGTTGTTTCTTATGCTTCTGAAGCCTCTGAAGTGTCACACCTGGCCTAGGGAATTCCCAGACTTGTTCTCTTTGGATTTCCCTTTGCCAGGTGGGTAGTTATCTCAGTAGGACACTGTACAGTACTGAATAGACTTTGGATTTCCCTTTGCCAGCTGTGTGATTGAGCCACAGCCTCCAGAGGTTGCCCTTACACTATGTGCCACAATATTGTCTCACCACTTGCCAATGTTGATGGCATTCTCAATGGAGCTGGCTTTATTCATTCAGTGATTGACCCACTTCTTTCTTACCAGGATCACTCAGAGAAAGCCACTTTTTCTGTCACTAGTTTGAGGAAGCAAGACATGATCTTGAGGTTTACCTGATTATGTGAACATAACCCCAAGATTGACTGGACTAAGAGTGAGGTGAAGATGAGCTGCTGTCCTTATCATTGCATGATTTGTGCCAAAGAAGCATGCAAGGAGCACAGAGCAAAGGTTTGTAAGTATTGTCACAACCCACTCCCAGACCTCTGAACCCCTTTCTCAGCCACCCTGCTTCTGCAGAGTCCCCCTCCAACATCCCCTTGTTGACTCACCCCAACCTATGCTCACTCACAGTGCCTGCTCTGGCTAACTCTGATGCTTCTCTAGCAAACCCCAATGATTTTCTGGCAAACCCCAACATGTTCTCTGCAGGCCCCATCAATCCCCCTTCTCCTCACAAGCCCCCAGGCCCCTCCAATATCTCTCCTGACCCAGGAAAATGTCTCTCACTTGTTCCCTTGACTTACCCAACCCCTCTGGAGCTTCCAAACAGCTATGAGGCAGACTGCATTCCCATCAGTTCCCATCAGAACATCAACACAGCCAATGACCTAATCATGATCAGAACCAACACCCATCAACCCTACACAGCTCTGACAAGCCCTGCTATTGCACCCTCAATCCCTGGAGGAGGTCCAGTAGTTAGTATATAAGTCATAGAGCAGCATCCACTATACTAGTCTTGTAATTACCTGTGGTTACCTGTTTCTTGTTATGTCTCTAATCCCATGTCTCTCTCAATCTATCTTGTTTTGGTCTCTGTCTTGTCTTGACTCTGTCTTGCCTTGTCTATCTCTGTTTTCTTATGGTTGCCTAGGGTCCTTTCAACTTTAATGCCATTATGAACTCCACACATAAGTTATGACCCTCCAACATTCATAATTAGTTCTGGACCTTGCTCTAAGCTTGGCCCTGGAACCCTTCATTGTCAATTGATCTCCCATCAAACTCCAGCCCCACTCCTATTACTTGTGCAGCCTCTGCTTGCCTCACAGTCTGTATATTTACCTATGGACTTGTGCCTGATGCACCTCCAAAACCAACTCTTATTATACCTGGTCTTAGACTTCCTCAGACCACCCTGAACTTGCTTGGACTGCTTCCCTTGGCTTATCCTTGCAAGTATCTGAAGTCTGGACCACCCTGAAGTGCTAGTTTATAAACACAGGACATCATGTCTGCCTAATAAGGACTTGCTCAGTTAAGCTGAGCCCCCATGGTCAGTGGAACCTGACAAGCATGCTGCCAAGTATGCCTATTATGCCAGGCATCTTTCTACACTAATCATGACCTCCTGGATCCCCCCCCCCTTCTGGCATTCCCTCATGGAGAGGCACTTTACAAGAATGTCTGAGGCGTTGGGTGTGAACCTCAGGAGGAAGACAAATGCAAAGGGGAATCTGCCAGTGCTCTGGACCCTGAGTCTCTAGATGAGACTATTGAGGTAGGTGATAGAATCTATGCTATGATGCTCTGCCCCCCTTATATGGTAGCAGAAGTCTAGGCCAGTCAGACACATTTTCAACAACTGGCCAAGGCATTTACAGCAGACTCCCAGCTCAAGCCCTCTCATAGCATGATTCCTGGTCACCTCCACAATTTGAAGGATGTATTCCTCAAGGCATCCTTTGATTCACTCCCAGAGCACAAGAAATAAAACTATGCAATTGAGCTGATACCTGGTACAGAACCCTCCAGCTGCAAGGTCTATCTGCTGGCACCCTGTGAGCTGGACAAGCTGGATGGGTTTCCACAGGAGAACCTTCACATCCACTAAGTTCCCAATGGCCTCCCCAGTCTTTTTTATTAAGACAAAGGATGGGTCTTTTTGTCTGATTCAGGACTATCAAGTCTTAAATGCAATGATGGTGAAGAATTGCTATCCCTTACCACTCATCTCTGAACTTGTTAACAACCTTCAATGTGTATGGTACTTCATGAAGTTCAACATCTGTTAGGACTACAACAATGTGCACATCAAAGAAGGAGACAAGTAGAAAGCAACATTCCAAACCAATTGTAGACTCTTTGAACCTCTAGTGATGTTCTTTGGTCTCACCAACAGCCCAGCAACCTTCCAGACTATAATGAATGACATCCTCTATGATCTGATTGTAGAAGGTGTTGTTTGCATATATCTTGAAAATATTCTCATCTACACCAAAACCTTGGAGGAGCATTGCTAGGTCACACATATTGTCTTGGAATGCCTCTGCCAACACCAGCTTTATCTGAGGCCTGAGAAGTGTGAGTTTGAACAGACTAGGGTGGAGTACCTAGGTTTGATCATCTTGCATGGAATGACTGAGATCAGCCCCATTAAAGTACCAGGTATAGCAGAGTGGCCTGATCCAAGGAACAAGAAGAATTACAAGCTTGTCTAGGGTTTGTTAATTTCTATTGGAATTTCATACAGCATTTCTCCTACCATTCCCATTCCCTCTTTGACCTCACTGTCAAGGACACTGTCATGTTCTGCTGACCATTGGGGCTCAGCTTAACTGGGTGAATCCTTAGTAGGCAGACATGATGTCCTGTGTTTATACCCTAGTGCTCCAGGGAAGTCCAGACTTCAGGAACTTGCAAGGGTAAGCCAGGGGAGTGGTCTGAGCAAGTCTGGGGTGGTCCATAGGAGTCTAAGACAAGATGCAAAGAAGGGTCAGGTTTGGGAAAGACCCAGGTACAAGTCCAGAGGCAAATATAGAGGGTGTGGAACAAGCAGAGGGAATGCAAGTGATGGGAGCAGGGCTAGAGATTGATGGGGGATCAATCAATATTTATGAATATTTATGGGTTCTGGGGCCAAGCATAGGGCAAGGTTTAGAGATAATTATAAATGTTTGAGGGTCATAATGTATGTGCAGAGTTTGTAACAGCATTAGAGTTGAAAGGAACTTAGACAACAATAAAGGAAACTGAGGCAAATGAGACAAGATGAAGTCAAGACAAGAATGAATAGAATTGAGATGAGACACAAGACTATAAGAGATGATAGACAGAAATAGAGACAAGAGAGGACCTGGAAATATAACAGGACACAAATGTAACAGAAGATTATCAGCAGGTAATATCAAGACTAGGGTAATAAATGCTACTCTACAACTTATATACTAGCTACTAGAACTCCTCTGAGGATAGTGGGTCTAGTGGTGCTTGTTGGGGCCACACAGAGTTGACAGGTGTTGGTTATGATTAGTTGGTTAGCTGTGGTGATATACTGATGGGATCTGATGGGAATGCAGGCTGCCCTGGAGTTGTCATGATGTTTCATACTTGGTCAGGTAAGCTGTGGTGACAAGTCAGTGATGTATGCCAGAATCAGGAACAATGTTGGGGGGGGGGGGGGGGGGGTTCCAGGGGTTCAGGAGGGGAAGGGGAAGTGTTGGGGCCTGCAAGGAATGCATCAGGGTTTGCCAGGGGGCTGTTGGGGTTTGCCAAGGAAATGTCAGAGTTAGCCAGGGCAGGCACCTCAGGTGAGTCAAGGGGGTGTTGGGGGGGGGGGGGACTCCAGGGTGGCTTGGGAAGAGATCTGGCAGTCTGGGAGTGGGTTGTGATAAACACAGCAAGGTAGTGGAAGTCCTTGCAGCAAACTGCCTTTAGTGGCCTCAAGCAAGCTGTTACCTCAAAGACCATCCTGACTCTCCCTTCCATGTTGAAGCCACTAGCTCTGACTTTGCTACAGGAGCAGTCTTATTCTAGCAGTCAAAGAAGAATAGCAAGTGACATCCTGTAGCCTTCTACTCCAAAAGCCTTAATACAGTAGAACAGAACTATGAGATCCATGACAAGGATATGCTTGCCATTATTTGGTCCTTTGAGGAATGGCAGCATTTCCCTGAGGGTGCATGGCATAAGTCTGAAGTCTGGACAGACCATAAGAACCTCAAGTATTTCTATATGGCTAAGAAGCTGAATTGACACCAAGCTCAGTGGTCCCTGTATCTGGCCAAATTTGACTTCTTGCTGCATAGTTGGAAATCTAGACAGACCACAAGAACCTCAAGTAGTTCTATATGGCTAAGAAGCTCAATTGATGCCAAGCTCAGTGGTCCCTGTATGTGGCCAACTTTGACTTCTCACTGCATCACAAACCTGGATGAAGCATGGACAAACTAGATGCATTGTCTAGGCAGGCTTACCATAGCACTGGGGCACTGGATAATGACAACATCATCATCCTCAAGCCTGAGCTCTTTGCTATTTGTGCTCTAGAAGGGATTGTGGTTCAAGGGGATGAGGCAAATATTCTCAAGAACATCCAAAGAGGAAATTGCAAGGGTGCACAAGAGGATGTGGTTGCCCAGGCTGCTCAGGCCTTACAGGCCTGACAACCAAGCAGAGTGAAGTCAGTGCATGTAGACAAGTGGGGCCTTCAAGGCTTCTACCCTTCTGAGGATGCATCTACATGCCTCTCCTAACATTCTGGAACTCCATTGATGCATTGTAGAGCAACACCATGACTCTCATGTAGCTGGGAACTCTGGTAGGTAGAAGATTCTGGAGCTGGTGTCTTGCAACTACTGGTGGCCTTGGATATCCCAATATGTAGGCACCTACACCAGCACCTGTGATTTCTGTCTCCACACCAAGCCTCACCAACAGTCACCCATGGGTCAGCTCCACCCTCTTCCTATCCCAGCTGCTCACTGAAGTTTTGCATCATGGGACTTCATCATTCAACTCCTGGATGCTCATGGATACAATGCTGTAATGGTAGTGGTTTACCTCTATGGTAAACAGGCCCACTTTATCTCTATCCACATCATGTGCTCTCCCCTTGAAGTGGCCATCCTGTACTGCCTGATGGGAGTGAAGCTCCATACCACCACAGCCTATCACCCTCAGTCAGATGGGCAGATAGAATGTGTTAACCAGGAACTGGAAGAGGATCTCCACCCATTTTGTAATGAGAGGCAAAATGACTGGAATGAGCTTCTGCCAGATGCTGAGCTTGAGCACAACAACCACATTCATTCTTCCACTCAGATGACTCCATTCTTCCTAGCATGGGCAGACATGCTTGCATGAAATTTGAACTGTGGGCACATCCCTCAGCAAATAACTTGATGCACAAATTTGTGGACAGGATGAAGAAGGCACAGGAGGAGGCAAATGCAGCCTTGGAAATGGATTTGGTGGTTGTTGAGTGTTTCTTCCAGAAGCTCTAGAGTCAATTTTCCAAACACTGGCATTGGAAATCCTTAGACTTGTTCCCTTTGGATCTCCCTCTGCTAGGAGAGTAGCTCAAACTCTAGAACTTCTTGTAAATGTTAAATAGACTTTGGATCTTCCTCTTCCAGCTGTGTGATTGAGCCACAGCCTCCAGAGGTTGCCCTTCCATACATACTGTAGTGTCTGACATATGGCACAGCCACAACTAGACATCTCAATGAAAATGGAGTACACACACATGAAATCTAGATTGGAAGACATTCAAGAGATTTTGAGTCAGCACCAAGGGCAATGAAGCGGAAGCAGACATAAAGTTGCCTGGCAAGAATCACCTTATTTGCTCAGCAGTGATTCCTTTGGTTTGTTGAAAATTTAAACACATTTTTACTTGTTTTCATTGTCCTTGAATGTTCCTGCACTCTCTGAGCCCATCCACACTGCAAAGGAGTGAATAGACTTAGACTTAGGGAAAGGCATGAAACAGTTGGCCAATTAAAATCTCAAGAAAAAGCTAGGACAAATTTGTATCTACAACATTTCTCCACCTCCACACAGAAGCCAATGAACTTGGGGCAAAGTCTAGAAAAAGTTGGTAATGAAAAGCTTTTGATAAATTTGTATTACCTTAAGCTTACAGCATACTCCAATAAACTGCTATGTTTCACTCAGACAATTGGATGACCATGAGTCAAGAGTAAAGACTTGTTCAGGCAAATCAGACCAAATAAGTTGAAAAACCTTTTGAAAACTGGAAAAGCCAACAAATAAGAAGTTCTGACAAATGTATTATGTTGAACATTGCCAAGATAGTTGTAAGCCACAATAAACAGCTAGTTTCTACTGAGACAATTGAAGGACATGAGTAAAGAGCAGAGAGTGAAGACTAGGTCAAATAAATAGAACAAAAGAAGATCAAATATCTATCCACAACTGCTGGAGAGTAAAGCATAAGTATGCCTACCTGGGTCAGTAAAGACTTACAAGTAAAAATTTGAGGCAATCCAAGGAGTAAAGTGTAAAATTATGCAGGAAAGTAAAGAGTAACAATTTTAAATTATGTCAAAAGTAAGGACTCAAAGTAAAGAGTTGATTCAATACTGAAGAATTATATCATAGGCAATGGCAAATGTCGATTTTCTCCCAATGTTCTTATCAGGTTACCACTAGTTCCCAACGTTAAAGTAATGCTGCTGGAGAGAATGAGATACTACAATGACCATTTGTCAGAATCTTTTGATAAGACGTCATATGCACTTGAAATTGTATTGAACGGAAAGTTATGGAATACACTTGAAGAGACCAAAATCAAAGGAAATAATACCCTTTGCTTGCACGCTATGGGGTACACAAAAGGAGAGCTTGGATTGTACAAATATTCCCCCGTGTGGGAAGTATTTTCTCAGATTTCTTAGGCAACTTAGAGATTCGATTCATCGTTGCGAGTATTCAATGTGTAAATAATGAACGATACGCATTGAATATGGCGACTCCTGAGAGCCGAAAATGTATAGTTCAAAAAATATTCATTACCCAATTCAAAGGTCTGAAGCACGACATGCATCAAAGCACCGCAAGCTTCAATGAAAGAGACAGATCTTCCAAGAATCAAAGATAAGAATGATGGATAGTGGTATCAATTATTCGAACCCATAGCGTTGTTGTAAAGTGGACACAGGTCTTTCCATGCAGCTAGGGAACAATTTCAGAGAAGAGGCAAGATAGCTCAGGTTGTGACTCACGAGGTGGTCTTGATTTGGCAATAGTGGGTACGTCCTCAGCAAAGACGATTGCCAATCCGCTAAAGAGAGCAATTAACACACGTTTCGGGACAGTGAAAGAAGACTAACATCTCGAGATGCCAATCAATGTGGCTGTTGAAGTAACATTAATGGATGTCAAGAGAAAATTTACAGGAGAACATGCCAATGCAGGAACCACGGGCCAGGGTTATCAGTTTTGAAGCGAATAGTAACATTGTCGCCAGCTTGTCCAACCGAGACAACATCACGGCGAACCTGGATAAAAATCAATGGGAAGAAGTATAAAACTCGGTTGGAATTCGAACCGGGTTCGCGTAGTTGTAGACAGAACTTCCAGCGCTTCGGATGACATCGAATGTGTGCTATGAAAACAAAGAGAGTAAGGCCGAACATATCATTGAATATGATCAAGTGAACCTACTCCATGCAGATGGAAGGGGTGCTGATAGGCAGATCAATCAAATCCATTTGTCTTTACCAACTGAGACTGACCGGTGATCCAACAGCTCCACCAGGAATAGTTAATTCAATAACTTTATTAGGAGGTAGAACATAGACACTGCCTGAAGGAAGAAGGTCAGTCGCTGATTGGGCCCCGCTCATAATCTGCAACAACACAGGAGCGGTTGGGGTGGTGAAGGTGGCGCCGTTGACAGTAAATTTCCTGTCAGATCCAAATTGAATGTCGAGAACGTGAGAGACATCAGCAGTACGGTTCCCTCCGGGAGCACCAGGTCGCCTCAACGGATGAAGATTTGTTTCAACCAAAGGATTAGATAGATCAGAGCTGGTCGTGGGTTCCTCTATGGCGGCTCCACGGTATCGAAGGATCGCCGAGTTGAGACCACCGTCAAAATCAATATCCCCGACATTTGGTTGTGCACGAATCCAGTAGTTTCCAATTGGCTTGTCCGCTTTGACTATAACGGAGTAACGTTGACCAGCAAAAATCTGAATCGAGTCCACCATCAATGGTCGGTGATTAACACCGTCGACTTCGATGATCGTCTGTGAAGCATGATCCACATTGTACCACCAAGAAATAAGAAAGTTGTCATACCATAGTGTGACCATCGATCGAGAAAATGAAATTTGCGTCACAAGAAATTGCAACGAGCCGGAAGCGATAGCGCTTGCGTCGAATAACGTTGATGACAGCTAGAGGAGTAGCATCTCCGTTCAAGGTACGCCCAAGACCGTTGATGAGAGTGGCATCAGGGGTTGGAACCAGTCCGGCGGAAGGAGCAGGGGTGTGATACCTGCGGAAAGCAAAGTTGTTAAGATTTCGGAAGAAGAGAATAGTGAGCGAACCAGTCAGAAAGAGTAATGACGGTGTTCTCTGAAAGGAAATCTAGTAGAAAAACGTTGAAATGGGGAGAAGAGTTACAACGAACCATCATCAACATCGTAACTTGGTATTTTATATGAGCGAGCATTCTCTTGGAATTTTATGTGGGTACTCACAGTAGGCGGAATGGATCGAAAGGATCGTAAACTACAATTGGACCACGCAGGCCATCGCAGTATTGGGTAGCTATTGGTACAAAGGATCAATACGAGGTGTTGACAAGCAGTTTACCGGTTCTTACATAAATGGGAATGATACCAAAACGTTCCGGCCTGATCACCGACATCGAACTCGTACAGGAACGAGTTTCCTGCCAATATAGGGCATTGAGTGACACCTACGGGGCCATCTGCCCAAGCCGATCTTCTTTGGAAGAAGCCGTGCCAATGCTAACCCACGTGAGATGAAAAGGGAAGATAGGACAAAATGACTCACAATACTGGTACTTGTAAGCATTGTAGTATCATTCAATGAGTTGACGACGTTGATGCGCATGCGATCACCCTGCATCATAGCTCAGTCAGGCTAATTCTAACCATGTAGAAACACTTGTCACCTTCTTTGCAGTTATAAGAGCACCAGAGGGGGAAGCATCTGTTCCGGTACTACTACTACTAGCAAGAACAGCTCTCAAGACGAGGAACTCTCAGTAATCAAGATAAATAAAAACGACTTCACATACGAACGATTAAACCCATCCGGAGCGACATCGCTGTTGATAATGTATAGGTTTCCTCTAGGGCCGATAGCAGCGGATACGGTCGCAGCAAAGGGAAAGAGGATGAGAGGAATTAAATTTAACATGGATGAATTTCTGGTGTCTGGATATGAACAGGAGAGGTTGATGACACCTGGTGTTTTTAAGTCATGAAGCCTGGGTCATCCGGCAGCCATCGGTAAGCATGAATACTAATCTACATGCCTGAAGCTCCATCCGATGTAGTAAGTCAATGGTCTTGAAGATCATTAAGTTCCATTGGAACAAGATATTCGATCCTTGTGGTCTGGTAAGGCCGACTCGGACGCCTCGGCTGTATTCTGTGCTGCAACAGACTTCTTCCAGAGCGAAGGTTCAGCGTCAATTAGAAAGGATTTACGTTGGATTTACGTATGATTCAGATGCTAGCGGATTCGAAATGGAAGTCTCGGAATGTGCTGAACGGAGATGTAATAGAGGATGTATTGTCAACAGTACATGTCGACATGGTACAATAGTAGTAATGTGACCGTATCAGGGAGGTCAATCCAAGCCTGTTTTGGTAAGGACAGCCTATAGTATCGATGTAATGCATCATTTTATTGCACTTAGTATGCAATTAGTATAGGATGGCGACGCATTCTTCTTATTCATTAGCATTACAATCAAGTATACATGAAGTATAAGATTCGTACCAGCCGGGAAATTGAACCTGCCTCCAGATAAAAATGTGTTATCTGAGAGCAATGACCACTGAACCACATACAAATCAAATTGATAGAAAGGTATTGGGCTAAGGGCAGCTTGCTACCCTTGACAGATATGTCTGAAACGCTAAGCCTATCCCTAACTTTAACAAAACCAAAAAAAAATCCTACAAACTAAGATAGCTCTAACCAAACTTCAAACCAGCCTGACTGTGTCCCCAATGGACAAGCATACTTTCATTATGGTTTCATAATCAGGCTTATGGTCTAATGCTTATAGCGTTATCATGCATACTGAAGATATGTAACGTCCTTCATTCAATCCTTAATCGTTGTGTTCTTGACTGTAACGTATCACATAATACATCAATAAGCACTCATTGTCACGTATGTGTGATCACTGCGAATAATGCATCATGTATGTACACTAATTAACACAAATGATGCATCACAACGTCACTATCTGGTGGTAAGGCTGAGCCTGCTAGAGGGACCGACTCAAAGACTTCGAAAAAACTGAGTATCGAAATGATCAAGCATTAGTAAATTTACTTGCCTATCTACTCAGTGTCTGTTCTCGAGGTAGAACGGTGTTAGGCCTACAAGCGCTATCTCACGTCCAGACAAAGCTCGGCAAAATAGCCTGTCCTATTCACAACCTCCTTTTCGAATATCTTGCCCTACAACGTTGCTGCTCAAGCGTGAGCAAGAAGTTACACCTCTGTATTTTTTTCTCTCGACCGCTGGGACGTCTTCCATCGCCATGCCGGTCGCTATCCGGTGCAAAGATGACTGGCTAAAATGGTATTCCAAAGGAACGTTCAAAATTACGCAACTCACAACCGAGCTTCCTCCATATTTCTAATTGCATTATAGAATTATCAGTCATACAGTGCAAATCGTGGCCCGGACCGCTGCCAAGCCGGGGCCCGACCTTGCGGGAGCCGCAACAACAGGTGGTAAATGCCAGACTTCAAAAGGACAAGGGATCACTTCAAAAGATCCCAATCTCCCTTCGAATTTTGAGAATCATGTTGAGACGGACCCTCACCGCCATACTCGCCTTTTCTCTTGCGTCGAAAGCAGCTGTATGTTCCGTGTTTACGTCTTGATTGGTTGACAACATCCTCAAAACTGCGTTGTAGACCGTACCTCCGAGCGGGCATGTGTATACGGACATCAAGGTGTATCATACTGTCATAGACGAATCTCCCTACTTGGTCGACAGAACTACAACGGTGGTGTGGACGTACGTTTTTCGATATCTTCTGATCAAGTACATTGCGAAACGCCAGCTATTTATTACAGACAAGGCCCATCCATCACTTTGAGCGCCCATCTACCGGCCCAAACTGATGCCGCCAAGGCTTAAATGCAACAATCAGGTCAGTTGTTCTTCCCCTCTGTGTGGTAGTGAACTTAACTCGCCAAAATGAAGATTATTTCACGTGGGGCTACGATATTAGTTAAATTAACGCTTGTGGTCCTTGGATTATGGCAGGCAAATACGTTTGTTTGAGCTTTATGAATTGATACACATGGCTCTATGGCTACACAGAGCGTCGTTGAAAGAAGAGTTCATAACTCGACGAAAGGGCAGTACTAAGTTCAGGATAGTGCAGTACCATTGAGATGATATTGAGGTCGAACAAGGCAATGTTCTGGCCGCGTTTGTCTTCTAACCAAGTCCGAATGTAGTTTCAGTTTGAACTTCAATCAAGACCGAGTTTGGCCATTTGTGCGTTGTGATTTGATGGCCTATATTTAGGTGGTCACAACTTGATCCAGTGATCACATCAAGATCGCATGATGTCACGGATGAGGCCGATCGAATCAGCTCAAATCACGTCCATTACATCGTGGTCACCCGTAACACACGCCGAGATATATGCTGTCTTTACATTTTGCTTGTGTTTCGCCACATATGTCTACGTCCTGGTTATTCCCTTCTCACTCGGCGTGTCTTAGTCACTCAGCGTGTCTTGCTTTTGAGACCTATTGTACGCCTTTAGTACTCTAGAGGGATGAGTTGCCTGTGCCACTTTCTAGCTATCGACGCCCAAGACACGCAAATATACTCCGGTACAATTAGCGAGGTGTGGCTTAGATTTCACAATTCAGACTTGTTGTATCAGCAGGATATGACACCATCTCAGACCATCTCAGGTTATGCTGCAATGGAATTTATGTCAATCGATGCTTCTTGATCATGTTCCATATGCTTATATACCGACAATTGCCCGTCACCGGACATCTATGACAAAGTGCGAGAAGTACTATGAGCCTCTTCCTTCAATATTCCATATGATGCCGTATGTTATGCACGACTTCATGCAGTCTGTGCTCGATTTCAGGGTTCAAGAGAAACCAGAGGTTGGCGCGCGCCGTTCTCTCATGCCTTTTAACAAAGTAGTACTCAGACCAAAAACATTTTAGTCATTGGATGCTTCTACAATGCATTTCATCGCCCGTAGACGACAAATCCAGAATCGGCACCTTCTTTTAGAATCACCTATCGCTTCGAATCTTCCAGTGCTGAGGCATGTCAGGGTCAATGTTTATCCGGCCCTTGATTCGAAAAGCGGAAAGCGTTAATGCCGGATGAGAATGGCCCTGATCTTCACATCTCTTATGGAAGGAAACCTTAAACACAAGAATGGTTGTGAATCTACATGGCTCGTTCTTGTCGCAAGCAGAAAGGGAATAAGGTACGCCTAGTTGATGTGCGCAGTGTATCGTATCAGGTTTGACCGAGGTGTATCTTGCCCATTCTCTCGTCCAAAAGCAAGGTATCAAATGGCTATGAATGTCACAAATTTCCAGCAAGTACGGAAGGGATATCTAACTGTGTGCTGAACATAGTGAACCTGGGAAGGAAGGAGATCGCAGAAGGAGAGGACACGGCATGATTGGTCTAGTACCAACCACATTTGTCTTCACTGACACCAAAGCAATTTATATAGATAGCCGATGTATTCTTGTGGTGAAGTGGCCGTCGGTTGTTGTGTTTTCAGATAAATGTATGTGATCCTGAATCACCACGATCTCTGAAACAGGCAAAATCAAAGAATATGACCAATGTTATAGCGAAGTGGAATACAACGGGAGGTTTGTCCAGAGTCGAGGGAATGAGCTCACTTGTATGGCCGGAAATTTACTGGCCATGTGAACAAGTTTGAACGGCTGTCAAACTAGGATAGCTTCTATTCCAACAGCACATTCTCATGACGATCCTCTTTTGGAACATAAATAATACGATCCTGACTCTTTTCTTCAGCTTTGACTGGCACTGTACTCATGTACTTCACATTGGCCCTGCTTTCCATTTTGATTCTGCCCTCATGTGTCCTCGGACGGTCGCTGCCATGGTCTAGGTCTGAAAGCAAGAGGTATCCTAGACTTTCCTGCCATCTTTCCATTTGAACATATTTGCACAACAGCAAAGCTACGGTCTGTAATGGCCATGCTGAGTTGTGCAATCGATCATATGGAAACGTCACCTACCTCGGCTCTCATGATTCTTATGCTTTCAGTGAAGATCCATTGAACCGTATGTTCATTATTTCTTCAGCTATCAATTATGTCCATTTCATCCTTCGTGTTTTCTAACAGTTGCGAGAACCCAGGAAGTCGACTTGAACACTCAATTGCAACTGGGCGCCCGTATGTTACAAGCTCAAGCTCACATGTAAATCGCTTCGGTATTGTTCTTCGCATTTGCTGATAACGCCACAGGAAGGATGGTGTTCTCCATTTCTGTCATACTTGTACGTGATTGATGATGGTCTGGGTCACTCACTGACCTTCAACTCCACCAGTTTGCGTAACCTTTCAATGTTGTTGCTGTGCATTCACCTGCTCACAAGTGTCCGGAAGGGACTTTTTGATGGCGGGGCCGTTGTAGATTACCTCACAATCGTGAAGACATTCCTCGATGCCAATCCCAACGAAGTGGTCACTTTCATCTTCACAAATCCAGAAGGAGTCTCTCTCCCAGATGTCTGGAAGCCAGCTTTTGACTCCGCTGGTTGGCTGTCTAGCTTTCAAAGAATATATAATATGCTTACACGATCTACTCAGAGATCACTCCTCTTGCCTATGTTCCACCTTCCCGTCCCGTCAAACGAGACGACTGGCCTACCCTTGGGCAGCTGATTGATTCTGGAAAACGTGTTATTGTCTTCCTCGATGCAGGTGCAGACGGAAGTGATGGTGGTATTGTGGACTTCATTTTGCCAGAGTTTGACATGGCAAGTGGCAAGCGGCTATTATTCTCTCTCATATGTTATCTTTTGTTTATCTCTCTTCAGGTGTTCGAAGACCCATTTGATCCGACGGACCCTACTTTCCCCTGTCAAGTCGACCGTATAAGTGGGCCACTCTCTCCAGCCGACCACGAAAACCTTATCAACCACAACCTCAACATTAACATCCTCCCTATCGGAGATGGTGTCCTCATTAGCGATCGTGATGATGCCCCAGTTACGAACAGCATTGACTCGTGGGTTTTCCAATTCTTCTCTCTTCTGATCATCAACTTCTGCGATCTGTAGGATAATAGCACATGCAAATGGTTGTGCAGGGTTTGTGAATGGGAGAGCGCCCAACTTTGTTCTTTTGGATTATGTGAATGTTGGGGAGGGACCCGCCGCTGTAGACATCTTAAATGGCTTCTGAAATATGAAATATTACGTCTTGTCCTTAATGAGAGAGAAGGGGTGACAGATCAAAGGATATCATTAACATTGGCAAGAAATGAAAGTCATGAATGAAATAGGGTTCAGGATTTTAAAACAGACTGGCAGGGCACAATTTTTAGTCCAGAGGGCTCTCAGGGAATGTATATTAAGACACTGAGTACGTGACAAATAGTAAATTTTCCCCAGAAGAAAAATCTAGCTCAGTTTCCATATATCATTTGTCTCTCTGGCAAGTTTCTTGTCACTACACCTGATGCTAGCAGGATGATATAACATCCCCTGCCATTACAGTATAAGCCTGATATAACCGTAGCTGTGATTACAGGGCTAGTTGTTATATCAATCCCCTGTGATACTGTCAACGACATCAAATGCTCATGTTACTCTCTCCAAACTCACCTTTCATGGAACTATCGCTGGCCAATTCTCTATCGGGCGAAATGGTAGCCTAAGACACCCATGATTTTTGTGGCTTGCTCGGTCGACCTGTGAGACGAGTAACGGAAGCTCGTGGAGGCTGCTAATCCATGAGACATATAATCTATGAGACATATTTTTCGGCGGCAGAGTACAATCATTCTCTTCATTGCGACTTTCTCATCCTGCTGAAGGTATATATCAGGTAATGTCAAAGCTTGATGAGAAGTATTAAAAGCATGCGAATAACAAATAAAAGACTGGCGGGTTATCCGGGACGAAATGCAGGTTATCCGGGACGAAATGCAGGTTTTAAAGATGTCAAGACATTACTCTCTGGTCAGGCATCCCACGCCTCGTCAACCCTGCTCCAAATCTCGTCGACCAGTGCATGCTGCTTGTTTTTGCATGATGACCTTGCTACTAGTCTCTCCAGTATCATTATGCATATTCACCTCTTGCACCTATATACCTCGTATGTTTTACTCTTTTAGCCAAAGCCTTTATTTTATGCTCGATCATCTTGTATACACCTCTCCTCGACCACTTGGTAGGGTTACTGAACAGTTGCCAGAGGCGTCGTACTTGCCGTTGGCATACATGGCCGATAATTCAAGTAGATGGAGATCCTCTCTTCTTCTTAGACCCCAGTGGCTTCTGTGTCTTTGTCTGATACCACATATTATATAACAAACTAGCGAATCCTGAACTTCACAGCTAAAAAAGAGAAGTGAGAAGTGAGGAAGAAATGGAGACCACACCTGAAGAAATTTAGCCGTCTGAGCTTCGCTGGATCCACTTTAACACAGCATAATGGTGCTTTACCACTTGAGAACGATTGTTTCCTAGCACAGCTCATACCTTTGTCTACTTGACCCTATGGAACACATTTCCTTCGAGACTTTGTCAAAGCCTTTTGACAGTTTCCTCCTGAACTCTCTGAACTTGCAAATCCCTTGAAGATTGTCGAGCGACTCAATAGTATGAGACTGCAGAAAGCAAGATGTGGCCTTCCACCAGACGCGAGGCAAGTTGGACTACCACAATCATATCGATGACATACTACAGGGCTACGCAGATCACCCGACTTTTATGGGGTGAGTTATAATTTCCCGAGGTATATCCTAAGCACAACGTGATTGATTGATATAAGGATCGATTGGGGCCGCGTAGCTACCCCACATCCCTCTCACGCCTTGACTGAGGACTGGTCCACATGGAAGAGCAAATGAAAGTATGGGGATTATCTCATTAGAGGTCCATTCTTACTCATCATATTCGTCCATAGAAGAGCAAATGAAGGCATGAGGATTATCTCATTATAGGTCCATTGTCACTCATCATATTCGTTACTCTCCATGTCGGAGACGTCCTCTCCTGGATGTCTCAATTGTAGAGGTAGGTAATGATGCTCTCAAATCTCCTTTCTGACATTCTGCCAATTAGTATGCAGTGGGGAAGATCTTAGACCGTATGTCAACCAACTGTCTCTTTCGGCCCGGATCTTGCAAAACATGTCCTTTGTCAAGGGAAAAATACTTCGCAGATGTCCACCTTCAAGGACGCCACACTCCCTGGATCGGTTAGCGTCCATGATAAATAACTATCCACTTTGTCCAAGAAGGAATCTCAGTGGGAAGTCTACAAATATTAGATACAGATAAGTATTAGGGTTTTGCCGACGGACGGCCCGCTTAGAACACGTGGTCCCCGGGGCCCTGAACAATGAACGTCACCAGACCAACTGGTAAGCGGAAGGGGACTCTTTTAAAATGTTTGTTCATTCTACAGTTTTGTTAGTCGTCCTCTCACCCTCGACCAACAAATAACAAGCCATGACTGTTGGCAGAGTTTTCAAGAACATCCGCGTGTACTGTGCGCTCCCTTTTGTGTTCTCTCCACTTCTAAGTGTCATATCTTGTTTTGGACAGATTTGGCCTTCATAGCATATTGGGGAATTGTTCTCTTTGGTTATGACACTGGCATAGCGGGTGGTGTAGTGTCTCAGACGTACTTTGAGCAAGAATTTGGCCTCCTTAATCCTGACGGATCCAAGAACACGGCACGCACGAATGATGTGTCATCCAATGTCGTATCAGTGTTACAAGCGGGCGCTTTCTTCGGTGCTCTAGGGTCCGCCCCTATCTCCTGTACATGAAGACCTGCTCTATGATCGACGTTCTTGCTAATTCTCCTTTTTTTGCGAATTCTTTTAGCCAGATTGGGACGTAAATGGACGCTGATCGCATTCACATCCGTATTCTCGATCGGTGCCATCCTGGCAACAGTCGCCAAAGATAAGCATCACGGCCTTCAGCTCATCTATGCTGGTCGTGTTATTTCCGGCCTCGGTATTGGTGGAATTTCTGCGGTAGCCCCAGCCTACGTTTCGGAATGCTCTCCAAAGGAGGTCCGTGGCAGAATCACTGGTCTTTTCCAGATCATGGTGAGTTTTTGCTATTCTCCCGCTATGTCAATCTCACTTAAAGTTTAGGTCGCAATTGGAGTTATGCTTTCTTACTTCATCAACTACGGAATCGGTATCAACATGCCTTCCGGTCCCAATGTCTGGAGAATACCTTTCGGCTTTCAGCTCGTGCCAGCGGGGATCATGTTGCTCGGCCTGTTCACTGTCAAGGTATGTTGGTGCTCTTCATCTAATCCGCTGTTAACATTTCTCCCGATGAAAGGAATCTCCTCGATGGCTGGCTTCTGTTGGCCGAAACAAGGAAGCCCTGCATAATCTCGCCTACCTTCGTTCTGAATCTACAGAGTCTGAAAGTGTGTTATATGAAATGGCAGAAATAGAAGCGCAAATCGAAGAAGAGCGAGTTGCGAGGCAAGGACTTGGAGTTAAGGAGGCCTTCTTCGGCAAAGGCAACTTCATCCGTTTCGTAATTGCGTTCGTGATTTTCCTGCTTCAGCAGTGGGGTGGCCAGAACTCAGTCGGGTGGGTACAACTTCAGATTCGAGTACTCCCCCAAGAGCGTTCATCCACATCACTCTAGGTACTACGCGCCTCAGATCTTCATTTCCATCGGATTCGTAGGGGCGAAGAATTCTCTTCTCGCTTCCGGCATATATGGTGTTGTGAAGGTATGTTCGAGTTACAAGGCAGGCAATTTCTAGACTCACGGTGCTCAGGTCGTCGCTACCGCCATCTTCGTCTTCTTCTTCGTCGAGACCATTGGTCGTCGCATATCACTCATCATCTCCTCTCTCGGAATGGGTACCTTGTTCTTCATCATCGGCGCTATTCTCAAGACCCATCCAGTATCTGCTGACCACCCTCCTCCTACTCCTCCCCCCGCATCGAAGGCTATGGCGGCAATGCTCTACATCTACGTTTGCTTCTACTCCATGGGCTGGGGCCCCATGCCATGGATCTACGTCTCAGATATTTTCCCTACTCGCACAAGACACTACGGCCTGGCAGTTGCTAGCGCTTCACAATGGCTTTGGAGTCAGTCCTTCCTTCCTCAATGCCGTCCAGGGTATTACTGACATGTCTGACTCAGACTTCGTCGTGTCTAAGGTTACGCCCGACATGATCACAGACTTGGGGTACAAAATTTTCCTCATGTTCGCGACTGTTAACATCGGTGCCATGGGCTTGTTCTCTTTGTGAGTCTCACTAGTATCAATGTCTGAACCTATTTTCACACTTTGTCTCAGCTTCATTCCCGAAACTAAAGGTCTCAGTCTCGAAGAGATGGATGTCATCTTCGGAGCGATCTCTGCTGAGGAACGTGCCGCGCACATAGCCGCACAAGAAAGGAGTACGTCTCACTTCCTTGTGTGACTTTCGTTCTTGTCATTTATTACCATCCATCTCCTACAGCATTGGATCATGAGAAAAATGATGCTCGTTCTTCACGCTCGGATTCTGTGAAGGTATAATATACTGTCTTGATCATAACCCGGACTTTCTCCCTTAACGAATGACATGTATTTCAATACCTACGTTACCCCTGTATTCCCATTAGGTCACTTACGTGATCCTTGTATTCATAGGTCAATCCCATGGAGAACTTTGAGAATTTGAATCATGCTCTAACTATCATGCGATAGTCAAGGCTTCCGTTCGACGTGAATCGCTGGGCATTGAAGACTGATCCGATGATATTGGAAAACGCCTATCAGGCAGCAGCATTATGCGAACCTGAAGCTTCACACATTGTAACTATCAATGTCGATGCATAGTGTAATACCTTCTAAATGTGTGTGCGACTTACTCTCAAATGGAGCATCAAGATGTCTATCATGTGCAATTTCATCGAACAGGACGCGGTAATATAGCTTCCGAATGGGTGTTAGAATTGGAAATGAACCGTACCTGATTTCAAAAGGCGAGAGCGACGTAGTTGTATCTACAGTTTTTCCGGCTTTCTAAATAAGCTTTACCTTCCCGAGGTTATTGCGATTGACGCCAGTTTCGGATATTGCCGACAATTGCAAGCCTTCTTACCTATGTACATGAGCGTTAAACTTAGTATAATCTCCTCCATCCTCCGTCGGATTGCTTCACTTTGAAATATACATCAAGAGAGCTTCGAAATCACTAGACTAGCGGATGGATGAGTAGATTCGGTCAGCCTCCATTCCGAGGCGCGCAGCTCGTTGACATTCTTACCAAGTGGCACATTGCCTCTCCAACCAGATTCTAACACTATAACCGCCAGGAAACAACTATGTATCAATCGAAACTGACGGTAGCTACTAAAGCGTAGACGATCGTATGTTTCGCGAGTAGCGGCTGACCATCTGGGTCTCGTACTTAAAGTCAGCGTCAGGAAGACAGCCTCCGTCGCCCTCCTCTGTTCAGCAATGTTTTCTTTTGGCTCCTTCCTTGTCGCATATGTCCTCGCTGCCGCTGTACATGCTGCCATCGGTCCATCAGGAGACATGTACATCGTTAACGCCGACATCTCGCCAGATGGCTTCACTCGTCCGTACGTTAACAACAATGTTATCTTTCGATTTCAGTATGAACATATGTCGTGTCACTTCCAGAGCTGTCCTTGCAGGAAGCAGTACATTGGATGCTTCACATCCAGGTGTCCTTGTCACTGCGAAGAAGGTCGATCATCCTCATTTTCCATCTGTCGCAGAATGCTTACCTTGCGAAGGGCGACCGGATGAAAATGAACGTCATCAACTTGTTGAGGGACGCCACGATGTTCACAGGCACCAGCATCGTACGTCAACCCCCGTTCCTGCTTCTAAGTCCACCATTCAAATGTTGTTACTTTTCCCTTCCAAGCACTGGCACGGCTTATTCCAAAAGGGTTCAAGTTGGGCTGACGGTCCAGCTGGCGTGAACCAATGCCCAATAACTCCCAATAACTCATTTCTGTACGACTTTGATGTTGGCGATCAGGCTGGTACATATTGGTATCATTCTCATTTAGGTGAGAGGGTTATTTCAGCTTCAGACGCCGGCTGCTGATGCCCGCTGTCTATAGGAACTCAGTATTGCGATGGCCTTCGGGGTGCTATTGTGATTTACGATCCCAAAGATCCGTTCCGACATCTGTGAGCGCTTTTCAACCAATTTGCTGTGCTTACACTGACATACTTCCAGCTACGACGTTGACGATGGTCCGTTCTTGATCCTATCATATGTAAACTATATTGACACCGCCCAAAGAAACTACGGTGATCACTCTAGCGGACTGGTCAGCACTTGTCTCTGTGCGCCAATATCTTTCTAACTGCCTTGGAAGGATAGGTACCATATCCGCTCGACATCCGTAACGAACAAAGCAATGTTTGATACAACACTCATCAACGGTCTTGGACGGAATCACAACGGCAAAGCTACGAAACTAGCGGTTGTGAACGTCGTCTACGGCAAGCGCTATCGATTCCGCATCGTGTCCGTCTCCTGTGATCCTAACTTCATTTTTTCGATTGACGCTCACAACATGGTAACAATCCTCTTTCCATGAATGACATCGTATCACTCTGATTCAGACCATGTTTTTGTAAGACGATTATCGAAGTCGATGGCGTCAACCACATGCCCCTCACGGTAGATTCACTGCAGATCTTTTCTGGGCAGCGATATTCAGTGGTGGTAGCCGCACTTCAGCCAATCAACAATTACTGGATTCGTGCTCTTCCAAATCTGGGATATACGACATTCGAGCGTGGGATCAACTCTGCGATCTTTCGGTACTCAGGCGCAGCGATCGAGGACCCGACCACGACTAATTCATCCTTGCACAACCCTTTAGTCGAAACAAAACTGCATCCCTTGGACACATCTGGTGCACCTGGGGGAAGCGGTCCCGCGGACATCTCTCTCTGCCTTCACATTACTCATATCAACGGCCGCTTTGCTATCAATGGCGCGAGTTTTGAGCCGCCAAGTCTTCCGGTCTTGTTACAGATCATGAGTGGTGTACGCTCGGCACAAAGCTTACTTCCCATAGGCAATGTGTATACTCTACCCCGAAATAAAACGATCGAGTTGATTATGCCAGGAGGATCTTCCGGTGCGCCGGTAAGTTTGCTCTGTACGTACTCCGAGTTGGACTCACTCTGCCGCAGCATCCATTTCATCTTCATGGGGTAAGTTATTCTTATTTTTCTAGACGGTATAATCCGAAAGACGATCTCTCACTGAATAGCACAACTTCGACGTCGTTCGAAGCGCTGGAAGTGCCGAGTACAACTACCATAATCCTGTTCGTACCCTCTTTCTACCCTTGACCTTGATTTATAGTGTTCGCACATTAGGTACGCCGCGATGTTGTTTCGACTGGGTTCGCTGGCGATAATGTCACGATCCGCTTTACAACCAACAATCCAGGCCCGTGGTTTTTGCACTGGTAAGCAGGCGACCTTGTCTCAATCATCGTATATGACAAACCTGATGTGTGATGATGAACAATTCTAGTCACATCGACTGGCATCTCGACAAGTAAGTGCAGTGTATATATTCAAAGTGGATTGTATGTTGAACAAACTGACACGCTTTTCTTTTTCCTTTTACAGTGGTTTGGCAATCGTGTTCGCTGAAGATGTGGATACAATTGAAAGAGAGAAGAAGAAGGTGCCTAGTGAGCATACATGTATCACAAAAGGTCGTTTTCGTCGTGCTAACTTTTTTTACCAGACGAATGGAAAGAACTCTGCCCGATGTACCAGTCTGCCCATTGATTTCATTTCATGGTGCTTCCGTCTATGTAATGTGATGCCCAACGAATCAGCAGCACAGGGCTCTTTGTTGAATCCTTTTTGGTCACATTCTCGTAGTGAGATATGTCGTCCGGCGTTAACGCCACATGACTCATGAGTAAATAACAAGAATAAAGATACACTTCCATGACTCCGAAGAATAGATCGATACAAAAAGAAACGACTTGTGTATGATTATGGTTTATCAGCCTTGTGTCGAACGTACCAGTACTGACATCTCTCCCTAACTGACCTTGACTAATACACGAATCATGAACCATGACAAACCACGAGGGACATTAGGAGGACTGGCATCAAGCCGCTGGTACTGAATTCATAACCTTTAGAGTCTAAATTTCCACCGCCAGAAACTGTAGTTTGATCATTCCTCAAGCGACATTGATGTCCCTGTCGCCCTCCCATCCTTGCTTATCTCGTCTTTGAGATTGAACGCTGAACGGAGTACGGACCGTAACGGCAACTTTGATCCGGTTCCGTCGTCACCATTATCTTGCAATTCCCATGCAAGTTGAGAGAGTCGACTGGACTGGGTGGCACTGGATTGCATGCAGAAGATTGGACGTCAGTCGGTATATAATTTGAACTATCGATGGGTTCTTTTGCAACGAGGCAGACCTCGTGTCACCTTGCGTGACTTGACATGCTGGAAACCACCTAGCTGCGCACAAGCAAACTCCAATTAGCAAACTCCAATTTGCATTGAGTGCTACACTCTCAGCCCAAGGTAGCCTTGAACCGTACCATGGATGGCTCGATCGATATCCTAGCTGAGACTCCAGTACTACCACCAGCGACTGATAGCCACCCTTCACCGTCAGAGCAATCGATATTCCCCAACGATGCACCCGAGTCTAATGATTCTCTTCAAGTAGAAGAGGATTCAAATCTTCCCCAATATTTAAAAGATGTAAAGTACTATCTGGAATTTGTGACACTGTTGGTAGGTAGGGATCCTTTCGAACCGTATCACCCATGTGAGGACCTGCGCAGGTCGGAGATTGTATATTCATGGTCCCGAAGTACCACTTCATGCGCTACGACCAGTTCAATTGGATGTGGGACACGGATGAAGAGACTCCTCATAAACTGCACGATATCGAAAAGGCTGATTTCAGGGCATTTATGAAATTTCTTCATCCAATGTTGGTTGCCATCACCGCGTGCGATACTTGTTTGCGACTCACAAGACCACAGGTATCTACCGAATCAACCACCTATGACCACCGATGAATGGGTTTCTGTTCTAAAGATTGCATCCAAGTGGATGCTGCTTGATATCCGTGAGGCTGCAAAAAAAGCTCTAGATACTAGGCCGTGGCTTCATAAAATTACCCTCGCCCGAACATTTGGAGTCGTTCCCTGGCTTCGCGATGGCTACTTCTACTATGCATCGCGTGAAGAGAGTTTGTCTGTGGAGGATGTGCAAGGACTTGGAGTGGAAACTGCATTTAAATTGATAACCATTCGCGACGGAAAGCTGCAGAGAAGTCGCGAGGCATTTCAGAAAGATGTTCATCCAAACTCTATTCTTAGTCTCAGGTGCAAGCGTGACTCATACCAATCCGTGATCGATTCTTGCAGTTTTGCGGTTGACAAAGAATTATCTGGAGAATTGGAGGGAGTACAAGCTGTGCATGGTGATGATGCAGTGGAAAGAGTCCTCTGGGCCCGGTCAAGGAACGATCTTGGATCCCTGAGGCTAGCGTACATTGACCTCGTCGAGCGAAAAGAGTCAATTTCTTCGGAGCATGCCTTGAAGCTGGGCCTGGAAACCACTGTCAACTTATGCCGAGCCAGACAAAGATGGCTCAACATTTTTCCCGAGCTCGCAGGGAAAGCCAATCAATCACCATCCGACCTGTGGATAGAGATTGACGGTGGTTTCAAAGAGGAGTTGGATCTCGTTACCAGTTTGAGTGCGTTATATGCGCCTCAACGTACTCCTCCACCCGTCTGCCATACGAATGGGGAAAAGAAGAACAAGAAGTGAGCTGTGCTTTATGCCGTATTCAATCCGAGATTATAGTTCAGAGTACTCCAGCTTTTACCAGTGTTCTGCCTTTGTGATGTTCACGCACCAATTTCGATAAAGAATGATTCGTAGACTGTAGCCTACTGTCTAAACATCAAAGATAATAAGATACCCTCGATCAATCCCTGGAACGTGTGTTTGTTGCCGGCGCGTCCGAGTTTGCGTCAACCAGTGCGGTCTCAATAGAAGGATGATCCGAGGCGCCAGACTCGGACTTCTTGGGGTGTCCTCTTTTCTTCGGCACAGTCGTACCTTCATCAGATGGAGCGTTCGCAGCGACGTCCATCGCCTCGCCCTCCTCCTGTGTCTTCTCAGCTTGTGTCTTCTTCGCCTTGGAATCCTTCCTGGGCCGCCCCCGTCCCTTTTTTTCACCATCATCGTCAGCCTTAATGGTCTTCGCCTTCTTCGTTTTCTTGCTGATAAACTCTTCCTTAGCTCCGTCCGCCGCTTCGTCCGCCGCGCGCTTGTCCCCGGTGACGGCAGCCGCATTTGACTTCTTACGAGGAGCCCTCTTCTTCGGCGCCGGCTTCCCATGAGACTTAGACTCCTGTCTTTCCTCCTCGCCAACCTGATGTTCCTCCGTCGTAGGCGCTTCGACTTTGCCACCTTCAGCAGACGAACTGAGTTTGGTGAGTTCGCTCGCTCGTTTAACAACATCGTTTCCGGCGCGCTCGACGTGAACTGCAGGGTTAGAGGGGTCGGCGTTCTTGTGAACGAGCTTTCCCTTGGTTTCGATCTCGAGTTTCCCTTCCGTCTTCATTTCGGCCACTGTTCCGGTGGGCTCTGAAGCACCCCATTTCCAAGAGACTGATTGAGGATGAGTAAGAGTATACGCCAAAAGAAATTGATTTAAACTTGCCTTCATCACCTTCGTGGATATTCTTGTCTGCCATAAGAGAACAGCTGATACTGGTTGTGGGTAGGGTAGTAAATAGGAGCACGGCAGATCGCACCTTATATGGAGCTGTTCTAGCCTGAGACATGGTGTGTGTCGTCACAAATTACAGAAAAACTGATCATCGTGGTTTGTGTCTCTCGGAGTTCATTCAACCTCAAAGATGCATCTCAAAGAGAATCTTGAACTGCCCCAGAAACTTGTTAGCATTTCGAAGTTAGCATACCAAGAAAAGGTTGAATGGAAATGGATGAAAAGCGTTGCGGCTGACGAAAACGTGAAGGCTGAAAATAGTATTCTGCAAATATTTGAATGGCTGTTTACATCGGATCTTCAAGTCGATCCACATGTAAGTACAATCAGATTCAAATCGACCTATATGCACATAAGGCTCATTAATTGGAAAACATTCCAATATCTACCATGTCCCAGCGTATTTGACGTGAGACTGCCAAGAGTCGAGAGCCGTGGCTATGCATTGAGCTAGAACAGCCATTGTGGCTGTTACAAAGATCATCTGTCATCCAACGGACCAAAGGCTAGTAGAATGATGAAAGGTACAATGCAAGGTCGTTAAATATATCCTTCACAGCACTTGCACTTCCTCCTCTGGTCACCGTGTTCAGTACTTTACCAGGTTTCATTTCCCAGATTTCATATTCATACTACAAGTACTCAAGGCAGTCGGTACTCCATACTCAGGCTCCATCCACCTGTATCGAGCACAGGACAAAACCGTATGTTGCGTGCCATATTCATGTATAATTGATTTATCTAAGGGTTTGAAATTCAGTTGCTATGTTTGCTCCTCGAAACTCGTGCCCATCAGACTTTAGGAACAAGCCTCCCCGCAAGCCCGAGGTTGGAATACTACTTGATCTGTCATACTCAAAAAAATAATCTCTATGGTTTCTTTTTGTCCAGCTGACTCGAAAGAATTTCGGCCAGATCTTGGACAAAGCGCCCTTTCATTCAGAATCTTCAGAATTCCTGCATCGCTCGGCTGTTGAACGCCAGAAACTAGCAGGAAGTTCTATGAAATCTCCCAAGCTTACGGCATCAGTTTTCGAGACTACCACTGTGACGGAAGCGGTTCGGTCCTGGGACGCCAACAAAGACTGCATTCTTGTCCTGAACAAAAGTAATAGTTTAGTTGGCATAGTCACATCAACAGACATAGTCTATTGCGTACGTTCCCCTTCTTCGGTGGCTGTATAGTCATTTGATATATTTTGTGATGACTTAGGCTGTTGCTTATGGCCTTGATCCCTGTTCCACCACTATTCACCAAGTCATGACTCAAAATCCGGTAGTGGCCCGTGACCCTATAGATTCGAGCCGTGCTTTGATGTTAATGGTCTCAAACAAAATCAAACATCTGGTACTGTGTTTTGTTGTCTCATTCTTTTCGTTCGATTGAATCCCTTCGAGCCTATTTGTAATGAAAACGGGGATGTTTTACGCGTACTTCTTCTCACGGACGTCTTCAATGAGTATCTCGAGAACACTTACCGTAAACTGGCTGCCTCAGAAACCTTGTACAAGGCCGTCCTTGCTGCCAGAACGACACTTGGTTCCAATGAACAGCTTTCACATATGCTCGATTCTGCCGGAGAACTTGTACAAAGTTCATCTATACTCAATTTCAGCATCGTCGCTGCGACTCAAGGGCTGCCTGTTTTTGTTGGCTCTCGGCACACTGTGCGTCGAGTTGCCCAGATTATGACGTATCGTAACGCTTCAACAGTGTGTATTGTTGATCATGTCAATCCTGTGCAGAATCAACGTCGTGCGTCACGACAAATATTGGGATTGTGTACTACGAAGGACATCGCTTCCCATTTCGTCGAATTTGGCGCAGTCGCCCCAAAGAGCAGCATTACCAAAGTGATGAAGAACAGTATTATGAGAGTTCACTCGTCAACAAGCTTTCTTGAGGTGGCTGTAAGAATGCTCAGTACGTAACTTCGTAACTTCAGACTCTTGCCGCAATCAATATCGACATTTGATCTATTGATAGAAGGTCATTTCTCAGATGCTCTTGTTGAGATGACTGACGGCACTTCCTCCACCGTGAACATGTTGACCATGTCTACTACTATCATTTGCGAAGGAGATCAGCATTGTTCCCTTACAAAACATATGAAGTCACCCCTTCATATGAGGTCAAATACGACGGAGGCCAAAGGAAATCCAAGTAACATACAGAACACCCAGTTACCTTTGGCAAAAGATGATTCATGTCCTCTCCGCCCAAACAATGATTCTCATGGTCGCAGCGTGGCGGCACCTGACCGTTGTGCGAACGTCAGGCAGACTTGTAATGAAGCGCCACCAGGATATACTCACGAAGTCAAGTCACACCAGCTCTCTCTGCCGATGACTACACAACATTCATTATTAGCCTACCCTCTTCGAGGTCAACGAGCGCTATTAGATTTGAAGACGCATTACGATGTATTCCATGATTATCTGCCACTCGAAGATTGTTCTGTAGGTATGTTAAAAGATGCTCTTCAGTACTACACATTCGACTAGGCGTGATATATCTTCCTAGCACCTCTGAATCAATCGGCCGCACAACATAAAATCATAGCTTGCGATAGTGACCAGTTATTTGAACTCTCGACAGACGTTTACGATGAGTTGTTGCGTCGTCAGAAGATATGGCAGGATGAATGGATAAGTAAGTGGAGTAATATTCTATCTGTAAAGTCCATACTAATACAATCTTTGATTAGTACCCTTTCTTTCTTGTCAAGCTGGCTTCTCTTCTGTACGGAACGAACATCGGCAGAGACTGTGCTCGTTGTCACATGCTCATTTTCAAAACCTGGTTGAAGAAGTTTACATGGAGTTGTATCGACGGTACCACGTCCTGCGAAAGGACTTCCCTAAAGCTCATGCTATGATTGTAGGCAAAAAGTCACTTCGGCCTCTTTTAATGTCTCAATTTTGAACAAAGGTGGCTATTGCAAGATTGGGCGATCTTTTCAAAGATATGTCCCAATACAGGCGCCTGCTTAAACTTCGTAACCGGAAGGCACAACAACTTTTAGATTTTTTCCAATTTGTTTGTTTATTCTTTTTATTGATCACACACTTTTTGACTGCAGTAATAGACTCTAGATATGCCTGGCTTATATCCAGAACTTCGGCGCAACTTCCTTATCGCAACGCAGCGTCTCTCTAGTTGTTCAGGCTTGTATCCTACATGCTATGACCTGAAGACGATCGAATTAATGGGGGGTCATCCTGTGACGTCTGGTGGATTTGCAGACATTTACAAAGGGCGTTGTAATAGTGAAATTGTTTGCCTCAAGGTAATTCGGGTGTATCAAACTTCGCACTTCCAATTATTTCTCAAGGTATGCATATTCCTTCTTGATATGGCTCTGATCATGAATGTCCTCCGAAGCGAATTTCCTCTGAAGCTATCCTTTGGGGTCAATTACAGCACCCTAATATCCTTCCATTCTACGGGGTATATTACTTAAACGCTCGGCCTTGTCTTGTATCACCATGGTTGGATCAAGATATCTTATCCTTCTTGAATGATAATCCCAACGTGAATCGTAGACTTTTGGTAATTTAAATGGTATCCAGGCATCTCAGCCCAGATTACTCATTTGACGCTATTAGGTTTCCGATGTAGCATCAGGCGTAGCCTTCTTGCACTCACGGGAGATAGTCCATGGGGACCTCAAAGCAGTTTGTATCTTCGCGAATCTTCCATCATACCTCTATGCTTAGTAATTACTGCTACCTAGGCCAACATACTCGTTAACGAGCTTCAGAGAGCAACTATAACTGATTTTGGTCTTTCTGCTGTCTGTGATCCAAGCATTCTTCATTGGGCATCACACTCTACTGCTGCATCGAAGGGTGGTTCTGTCCGCTGGCAGGCTCCTGAGCTCTTTGACGACGTCAGCGACGAGTTGGTCCACAATTCTAAGGCATCTGATGTCTATGCCTTTTCCTGTGTTGCATATGAAGTATGTCACGAGTCTATCTACATTGAATAATGAACATTTACACTTCTCGCTACAGATTTTTACCGAGAAGCTTCCCTTTTTTGAGCTTGGAAAACTTGAGGCAACAGTCCTGCATCATGTTAAGACTGGTGGCCGTCCATCTTGCCCCACTGATTTGAGCCCAGCTTGGTTGCCTCTGCGACTGACTAGATCGTTATGGACACTCATGCAATCCTGTTGGCACACGAACCCGGAGAAGCGGCCAAGTATCGACACTGTCGTAGATCACACTGACTTGAAAGTCCCGGACACTAGATCTGTTAATGATGCCGATTCTCTTTTGTTCTCAAATTTTCGGCACTTTATGGCCTCACGGTCGATTCCCCCATCTTTTCGAGCTATCCAGGAAATTCTAATTGATCTGGAGCACTTGAAAGATGAAATACTAGTTGAAGAAAACTGAAAATAAGCCAATATCACAAATGAACCTTCTAAAGTCACAGTTATATTTGGTATACGTACTACTTGATTTTGAGTTGAAACATACATTTAAGTACATGATACTTCATAACCTAATTCTATACTATGGAAGGACTTTGGTTCCGGACTACTAAAGAAGGCTTTGGAAACGAGTGCAGTACACAGTACGATGCGGTGTGCCAGGGAGGCGAGGCATCCAGAGGAATATCAAAGAAGCATTTGATTTGAAGGGAGACTCAAGCTAAAGGAATGGAAGAAGGAGAATACTATATTCGAAGAAGGGATACAAAGAGCTTGATGGAAGGGCAAATATCACAAACTCTTACGCTATAGATGACGGGAGACGGATAGGTTGAGGTTTTACTGTTGGAAACAAATACAACAAGGAAGCAAGGAGAATGGGACGGTCAATAGGGGAACAAGGGAGGGAATCTGAGAGTGTGATCGGTTGAAGGAGAAAGTCACGACTGAAAGTTCAGGACGCTAGAATTCGTATAAATAAGACAACGAAAGATGAATAAAGAGATCTCTTTCCGCTTTCCGAGAAGACTCTCACGATTGTATTTCCATCTCGGTCACATTAGCCTTTCACGTGTCTTGCGGTTGTCTCCGTTTCAAACACACGACTTAGTCTACCTGAGTTCTTCTCACAAACGCGTCGACCGCTCCCAATCGCGCTTCCGACCACGGCGTGTTTCGCATACGTGTTCATGCATTTGTGATCCATTCATTTTAATTGAGGGTCGAGGGGCTTATGGCTTTACGCTGATTGAAGTGCATCAATTTTGGTTATGGATATCGTGATTACAACTAGGTACCTATAATTAGAAGCATTAAGATGATGGTAGTACATGATATATCTATTATAGATTACGTGTTACGTGTGCCGCACCGACAACACCACCAACTTTTGATTCGGGTCCTAAAGACCGTCAGCGTATGTGACCAAGGTAAAACAGTGCGTTCTTTGGCGAGTCTGGATCCTGTTCATCTAGAGGAAGAAACGGTATAGGACTAATAAGAGAGATACAAACGCGTCGAAAGAAGTGCTGCTTACACCGAGAGCCTCAGCTTCAGCCGCCCCTACTCCAGCCTGCAAGACCGCATCTCAGAATGCTCACGTAGGTTGAGAATTAGCCTTGACGCCATGAGAGTTGTAATCCTAAAGGCGACATTAATGACCCAAAAGAGAAAATTTGTTTAGCCTACAGAGTACTGAAGCTCGCGTTGATGGCCTTGATATCTGGCTAAATCATAAAGGACGTCGGTCATTTGTCCACATAGATGCCGGAGCGACTTACAGGGGCGAGCTAAATTCAACATCAGCACTTTCGTATCAAGTTTACAGTGACAGCTTACCATAAATATGAGGACCGTAACAAGATTCGCGATAAATATAACAGCAAAATACAGTACTCCTGTTTAGTGCTAAGATTCAAGGACTGCATGGTTAAACGAGCGCAAGAAATCGCACCATCATGAAGTATTCTATCCAACAGAGTCTCCCCAGTTCCATGCCGTAGACGATTATACTGGAACACGCGGTAAACAGTCGCAAAGAATATAATAGAGTCTACAACGCCAGGGTCAAAACGGACGATTATGTTCGCTGTAACAACACAGACCGAAAGCCAGTTCTGCTATCCACGTGAAGGCAAATCGTCTGGTTTGAACTCAACCGACAGTTTTCACTTCGAAGGTATGGAAACTTACATATGTGTCCTTCCAACTAAGATGCAGCCAACGAGGCCTATGGAATATCATCAGCCTCAATAAAGAGAGACTTGTGATAGATAACACACCTTCCGGAAGGTTGAGGCTCGTTCCGTCAGTGAAAGACCACTGGTATATCAGACATTGAACGTCACAGTCAATACAACAGAAAGAAATGGAGTACAATCTTGATGGCTAGTTCCGCTGCAAGTAGAATGCCGCCTGAGACAGCTACTGTTAAACTCCGGTAGTATATAGCGTATAGTCTGAGGATAAATATGACTGGAGGATCACATAAATTACTGGAAGAATGTAGAAAGGACGGACGAACATGCCTCCAATTGTGAACGATGTCACCACCTTAAGAGCCTCAGGGAACAATACATAGCGGTCACAGACGGACTTGCTCCATGGATCGTGGAATGCTAAAGAAGGATTTTAGCGGCCCAAAGCTATTATATATAAACCAGTGGGAATAGGACTCGCAGACGATAATGACGATATATCCCAGGGGTGAAATATAACGATTCTAATATCATTGCAATGGGTGAGAATAGATGGACGGAGTAGTGTAACTCACCAAGACCCATAATATTGTCATATGCGTATACGACCGCATCCATATCCTTTCTACTTCATCGCCCATTGTGATAAGTATGTCGTAGAACAGCATGACTGAAAATCGTCTCACGAAACCAGAAAACAAGTGATCAACTGATGTACCGACCGCACGCGGCGAGAGAGAACATCTTGGCTGCCATCCTAAATGGCATAATGTGAGAGTGATCACGGAGTAAGAATGACCAATACACACAAATGGTCTGCAGTACTTGCGAGCGCTGGAGCGCTGAGCGTATCGGACATGATCGTAACGAGGATGAGAGGAACTTCATCTAAGCGAAAACCCATCTTTATGAGTGACACATAATTGAACGGCCAGGAGACTGTCACACGCCCGCCAAAGACTGTCACTAAGGCACAACGGAAGTTTTGCCAACCTTCTCAAGTCGTCTCTTACATGTAGCAAGCCATTTGTCCGTGATTCGTAGTTTCGTTATTTTTTAATGGTTTATTTTTAATGGGAACGAGACAACCTGAGACACAATGCACAGGAGTATTTACCCTGGTGTGATGACAATTTTTTGAGCACAGAATGAGAGAAAGTCGGGCCGGATAACCGTGAACATTCAGCGTGTCGATTCGTGTTGATTGCCGATAGTAGCCGGGCGGATTGCAAGAGAGGTCGTTGTGGCCAACGCTTCGATAATGGCAATTGAGTGTATAATTCTAAATCGAACGGCGAAAACAGGCAGAATGATTTTAATGAAAGCAGAACAGGTGAGTCGAGTTCAAAAATAACTTGGTTAAGAACGAGATCCATCAAATACACAACCGGAAGCAGTTTATCCTTAACAGGAGTTAGTTTCATTCCGTGGTAGAAAATTTGTATGTCGAGCTCCATTTGTAGTCTCTTCCGGGATGATCTAGTTTCGTCATATATGTTTGTGAGTGATGAAAAGGAATTGTCACTATCGGGGATATCCTCACAAATTTGATCCACGCCCCATTCTGGCGTGTTGATTGCGTCAAGATATCCCTCTTGTTCAATAGCTATTGCAGACCATCTGTCATAGGTGAGACTAGGCCCTCCATGAACTGTTTTGCGAGGAGTATTAAGCCCAAAGGAGGTATACACTTGAACCGCTGGTTGATCCGTAGATATATCGACCCTGAGGCAGCCGCATGAGTCGGAGAACAGATAGTGCGAAAGACGGGATGCACCTGATACCGGAGATATCGCTCCAGAGTGAACTTCCAATTCTGTTGCTCTCATCGTTGTCGTAAACCCAAGCATGATCATAGCCTTGACAACCTGTAAAGGCTTGAAAAAAAGACGGATAAGACAAAGGAGAGACCGACCAGAACCACATAGATTGACGGTGTCATTCCAACGAGCGCCAATCTCTTGTTCTTTTGTGAAATCAAACGGCGTTCCTTCTACTTGGATGAAGTCACCGGTCGGAATGGCGTTACTATCGACAGCAATGACTTTCGAAGAATCCACTTGCAGGTGATGTCCGAGGATATCGTTGACGCCATCTTGGAAAGCGTCCAGATTCCTTGAAAACCATTAATTTGTGACATATGTACTTGATGATTCAAGACGGTTTCACCAATAGATGTGTTGTGTGAGCATGATGGGTGTCTATAGCAGCTCGCGTACATTAGAATCCATCAATTGGATTGGCACGTTTTTACCTCCTGTGTGGCAGTGGCGTAGACTTCAGTTTTCAGAATACCGCCGTCGCTGACTGTATGAGTAGCCTATAATACACAACCGTCAATGTATCTGTCATGTGAAACATTCAAGCGTCAGATTAACATACGTATGCTGTAACATTTCCAGGAAAGCCTTCGTCCGCAGCGTCGATATGTTTGTACGTAACGCTCGTTTGGGTTTTAGAGACTATTGTCCAATTTCGCCTGTCCCAGCCGTAGATACCACCGTGAAGGGTGACCTAATTAAATTTGACGTCAACTTTGATTTAATATGGGGCTCGAAAGCCTAACCTCTCCTACAAACACCTTCAATTCACGTTTAAACGCGCTATAAGTAAAGGCTCAGGCTCACCGCTGTTTAGGGGGATGTGGTAAACATTAGGACCGTCTGGTTGGGGATCCTTCGTGATCGGAATGGAGAAGGTTCCTGATAGATTGAGAATTCGAGTTGAATGTTCGACGATGGCAGGTAGAAGGGAAGATACCGTTCTTGATACGATTCGCGTATCTGGCGAGTCGTCACGTTACACTTGATCACTTACTACAAACGAGACTTCTAAAATTTCATACTTACCGACCGACGATAGGATTGAACACTGGATGGTCCGGATCGGTCAAGAGGCGGGTCTAGAAATTGATACGACCCCATTATAAAAACAAAGGACTATACTGGGAGCACATACATTATCATCATATCCAAGAACCACATCCCTCGCTTTCCCGTATTTATCCTTGACCCAAAGTTCGGTCATTGTAGCACCAAAAGATACAAATTTTGCTGTGATAGACCCATCCGGTGCTGATAATGTGGTCACGTCAAAGGGCTTGTGGGATGGTTAGTCGATCATATCAGAGAAATGACCGAGTGGCTCACCCATGATGAAGACAAGCCCAGAGCCAATAAGCTGTTCAATACAACGAGATGCAAAAGCATGGGTGAAAGGAGATGAGCCCCTCTTTTGACTGACCGTCTTATAAGCTGCTTCTTTCCCTATTAGCTAACGCAATTGTAAGACTCAGGCCCCATCTATTTTAGTCACTTGACGAAGTGTTCGCTGTTAGCGAATTTTTCGGCAGCAGAGCGGTGGTTAAAGTTAGGATTCCCTTTCGCTGTCGTTGCATAAATCACTAGACATAGGAAGAGCATCTCCCACACTGTCGCAAGTATTCGAATGATTCGCGGAAGTCCTCAAGCCAAAGTTTCTTCTTCATATCCACAGCAGCAAGTAGCCCGCGACTCATGACCAAATCGTATAGGGAAGATTTGGTGTAGAAGTCAGAATTGTAGAATTGGTTGTCAAGTAGGTCATATGGGTGACAACCATCTCAAAAGACAACAAAAGTGCCTGAATGAATCGATGTATGCGAAGGTCAATGAGGACAGGCTTTCATGATCACTTACAGCCATTTCGAAATCGGTAGGCATTACGAGAATTTCTATATTTGACCGAAGTTTGTTCAAGTTCGAGCAAACCGTTGCTCCTCAATACCTCTGGACATATTCGAGGGTTCGGCTAGAGTGGAGCCTTAGTATCGGGTACAATTGTCTTGCAGGGTCAGGTCTGTTTTAGGAAATGGAATATGAAATGTGATGGGATATTCTCCTCTGCTTTGAGGTCCTGGGACCGCATGAAAGTCTGTGCAAAAGTAGTTTATACTATTATAGATTTACTTGGAGTAAAGCAGACATGACTGCCTCATAGAGTGATTGAACTGAGTATACCTATATCAGACCACTTCCAGTCATGTCAAGTCATAATCACAATCCTAGAGGGGAAACCCAAAACATGGGGAGTCTGTGCATTTTTTTTGCTTGATAGCTCTCTTCTATTTGGCTGTAACATGGCGCAGTGAAAGAAGGTGACCTGTGTCTTGTTGCAATCCTCGAGAAGGATATCATTGTCAATCAATCACTAGTATTGAACTCATATCTAACCTCTTGTTGGCTGATCACAATGTTGAAAATGAGGTGAAGTTCAATTAGATACTGTTTTGTAATTATAAGTCTGACATATAAAGTGCATCTGGTGTAAAACATCAATATGGTGCACTCAGTTTGAGAGCAGGAGCTGGTACTCTGAAGAGCCTTCCTTGGCTTGAAGCTACCCAGCTTGTACTGAAGCAAATGGATAATCATCTGTCTTGCTGTCAAGGAGTTGCTAACATATGCCATTGAGTTGCTATGATGGAAGGTATCCAGCCTATAGTGTCAATTTAATGCATCATTCTATTGTAATCAGTATAGGATGGTGGTGCATTATTTCCAATAATCAGGAGCATTCATTATAATGCATTACAAGATTTTTACCAGCCCAGGGATTGAACCTGTGCCTCCAGATACAGAAATGTGTTAAAAATAGGAGGAAAGTTTTTGGCTAAGGGTAGCAAGCTCCCCTTGATAGATATATCTGGAATGCTAAGCCCATCCCTAACACTAACAAAAGCTAGCAAGACTTGAAATAACACTAAACATTAACTCTAACCAAACTCTAAGCAGCCTAACTATTTCCCCAATGGAAAAGCACAATGGACAGGCTTATGGTCTAATGGTTGTGTAGTGTTATCATACATTCTAAAGGCATGCAATGTCTTTGGTTCAATCCTGGATTGTGTTTTTGACTATAATGCATCACATAATGCATTACTTAAGATTCATTGACATGTATGGTAATCACTGAAAATAATGCATCATGTATGTGCACTAATTAACATAAATGATGCATCACAATGTCACCATCTGCTGAGGTATCATTGTGACTAAGAATTTTTTTCAAGATACCATGTGGCTCTATGACAAAAATTGGTCATGACAAGTTATACAAAATAGGTTTTCCTGTTTGGACTATGGTTCTAAGATTGATTTTTAGATTGAGGTCTTTCTACTCCATTTTTGTTCCCACAAAAATCTGAAATTGTTTGCTTTACTTTGTCTTTGATTGCTTATGGTATTCTTTTGGGCTTTTGGCTTCATGGCTACTGGCAAGCCCTGGCAGGTTTTCCTGCTACTTACATAAGCATTATTTTCCCTTGTGTTTTGTAACACTGTATTGCTTCCTGCTGAGAATTCATGAGCCTGTGGTATTCACATGGGCTCATGCCCAGTGAAAATGGGTTCTGAGGATATCTGGAAATAATTCAAATTTCAAAAGCAGCCCAGTTTAGGCCAGATTTTGCTGAAAACCTTAATAAGTGATATCTTATCAGACAATTCTACATAGTGCTACCAATCTCCATGGTTGCTGCTGTCATGAATCTGGATTCCTAGTATGACATGCATTCCTGACAATCAAAGCAGCTGCTACCCAGCTAACTACATCTTGACAACAGGAATGAGTGAAGGTATTAAGCAGAGCTGGGCCTGAGAGGAACAAGGTGACTAAGAAAGTCTCAGGAGCTATGCAAGCAGAGGTACAACCTCAGGAAATGGTAGTGAGCACTACTTCCTTGGAGCATGTCATGATTTGTTTGGTGTTTGCTATGCAGGGACATTCTACTTACTGCTTTCTGATGAGCACAGGTCCCTAGAGATTGACAGGTGGCAAGGGCCTAGGTATACTAATCCTCAACATCTCATCAAACTTTGGGGGGGGGTCTGGGGTGGGGCAGGAGGGGGAGCCTACTGCAAGGATGGATTGGGCAATTAGAAAGGGGAGCATACCAGCTGGTCTTCAGAAAAGTGGGCCTGGTGGATGCAGGCTGCAAGGGTGGTGGGGTCTGTGTGGGGGAGGGTCTGGAAGGGGACATTGCAGGGGAGCAGGAGGCTGTCTAGGGAGGGCTGGGTGTCATTAGAAGGAGTCAGCTCAAGGCTGGACAGGGACACATGGTCAAATATGTTAGATGGGGTGGAGAGTAGGACTTGGTAGGGCAAGTCAAGGGATGCATGGCATTGTGGAAAGGGAGGCATTGAATCCATCATGGCAGCCAGTGAGATACTCCTTATTTGCCTCTACCAAAATCTATATGTTGATGATATCACTCCACTACTTCACAGATCTTTCCATGAGTCCTGAATCAGCAAGCTACATGCTTATTCCAAACAGCAGCACTCATCAAACACACCAACTATTACATGTGTGCCCATACATAGAGAGTACTATACCATTTTGAACACTTCAGCACTCCTTGTGACAAACCAAGTGGCAAAGTCTCTTTCTTCAGTATCTGACAAGTCCATTGCTCCAAATGCTCAAGTGCCTTGTCACCTACTGCCACCAGCTGTAAATGCAACAATTTCAGTAATTTTAGAGAACTTATTCTAAGTACATGTACTTCATTGGCATCTACATACTTGTCACAATGTTTGTAAAATAAACACACTATTTGTCAGAATCATTTGTGAACTCTGGAGTATGTTATTGATATCAAAAAAAAAATTGGTTATTGGTTCATTGCCATGTCATGCAGAAACTCAATACATGAAGCAATGATACATGTATGATTGTTACTAGTTACCAGCTACTCACCATCACAACTCCTTGTATACCAGTTGATGTTGTTCATTAAAATATTGTTTACATATTTGAAGCAACCAAGATTGTTTCTTAGAAATTCAACAAAATCATGAAATCAGAGCATGACTCACAATGTACTAACTGAGGCAGCTACAAGGAGAAGGCTGGTATGAAATCTATTAAGTATATGGAGGGATTAAGCTGAACTTGGACAACAACAAAAAAAGTAGCACAGAGATTCATTAGTCCATCAAAGAATCTAACATCTTCAACCCAGACAGAATTTGAAAAGTATCTTCATTTCCCTACCCCTATCTAGTACATATATAATATGCTCATGTATGTTGTCACCATGACATCATCAGTTATTGTAACAGGGTGCCAAGTCCCCCTGCCACCTCTCTCAATAGCTGATCTGCTTCTCTGCTGAGTTCTTGTTTACCTGACCTTGAGAGGCAACTATATATCAAGCACATACAAAGAAATTTGTATTTATAAATGTCTCCAGAGTAGTTCATAATGAAATCAGACAACATGTTTCCATCACTTTTTCTTGATTTGTTAGGGATATTGCCCACTCTCACACCAATGAAGATGATGAGTTGGGTATAAAGGTGGATGTATTTATTAGCATGTGCAGCTACTCTTCTGGCATTTGCAGCTACATGAATGTTAGGTCATCACAATGCAATGAGATCTAGGTAAGATTTTGACATATGTTTGGGTGCAGTGGCAATGGGAGCTGTTGCCACACTTGGCATTAGAGAGAACAGAGGTGGTCTATAGGAAATAGATTATCAGGGATTGTAACACATGGAGTAAAAATAATACTAACAGTGAACATGACTGTTGAGATAGACAATTTAAAAACTTGAGTGGAAGTAGGTGGTAGGAGTTATTAGATGAGACTTTCCCCCCCTCTTTTATCATTTTTGAAAAGAAAGCCATTTCCTGTTATAGACATGAAATAAATTGCAGCACTATGGCTCACTACTGGTAGCTTGGGCCAAAGGCCATTTCACATTCATCATTGTCTGGCAGCCCTGACAATGTCTTAGAACATGGAGCAAGGAGTGATGATTTGGATGGATAAAAATTTAGACCTTGATGATCTCCAGAGTAAACAGTCAATCTGTGGCATACAATAATGCAACTGCTCATTAAATGATTGCACACAATAAATTCAAGAAATCAATAATGATACAAATGGAAAAAACCTGAGTTGGACTGCCAAAAATAGATCAAATCATAAGGTCAACTTAGAAGATGGCAGTGTGTGACAGGAGATCTGAACACAGAGGTCATCTGAAAATGTTACTACATAACTTGAGGAACAAACACCTTGAGGTTTGCTTTTTTGTATATAAGTGACATGGTGTGTATGGGAAAAATCAAAAAAGTGTGCCATAGATGCCACAAGGATCTAAGAGGATCATGCACTGTGACTTTGATAGAACATTATGAGTCCACACATGAGATAGTGATAATGGCAGAGTTGGCACTGAATTCATTGGATCATTGTTGGCTATGCAGAAATGGTAGAGAAGAGAGGCTGTCAGTCCAGCAACATCAGTGGCAGTTCAGGAAAACTTTATACTAGGCAAGAGAGTGTACAAGACTAGAGAGACACACAGGCAGCAATGACAAGAGGCTGTATAAAGATGTTGGTAAGGTAGTAAGTAAATTTGCAGTGTATATACCAAAAATGATCTCTTACTGGTGGGAGTGCGGACCAACTAAGACAAAGTGATACAATGATGGCAATGGAATGGCTGGCAGACACAAGGAAATTGCTGCTGCAGGCATAGGTGAAGTTGTTAGTAGGAATGAAAGCCAAAAAGGAGATCCTGCATACCTCAAGAGAAGTGAATAATAGTGGCAATCTTTGCAGGCTTGAGTGATGATGTGGCACATTATAGACATGCTCCATCCTGAGGGGCAATGTCTTGAAAGATTTTTAAGGTGTTGCTGATTGTTATGAAGCAGATTAATGGCAAGTAAGCAGGGGTAGGGCCAGGAATGCCATAACTTGTAGTACTGGGCTCATGAAGAGGAGATAATATGATAAATTTACCTTGGGATATCCTGCTGCTTAGGTATTGATGCATCTAAAACAATACTAAGCCCCTGTGCATGCTCTTTGCATTCTGGCAGCATGGAGTAAGAGTCCCCCTCCTTGACAACAAAGAATATTATTGGGTGAAAAACATATCCAAACAAAGCATAGAGGGGACAATGACAAGAGAACAAAGATTGTAAGATTGCATAAACAAAAAAAATCAGATAAGATATTCCTAATATCTTGACCTGATTTAGCATGCAATATCCCCCTTCACTATTTACTGGTTTACACATCTACAAGTACTTGACAGTCATAGATTGCTCTGATTATACACTGCATGAATACACAAGAGAGGAACTAGAGCCACTGAGTATGCAATTTGACCATATGCAACCTGCACTACCCTCTCTCTTCCACCAATGGCTTGCATGCATGTGCAAGGTACTGTCCAGGCTTACAGCAGATTAAATAAAGCTGTGAGACTGATTTAAAAGCATTAAGTATGTGAGAAGATGGCTTACTGCATCCAATTTTGAGGTGTCATCAACACAATGCCTGTGATGGAGAACAATTGAATTTTGATCATGGGAGGAGTTGGCAAGTGTTGGCAAGCTGAGCAAGCTGGGTAGTGAGATGATGTTGATGGGTTGGTGGTGGTGTTTGAGCAGTCATTGTAGGAGAGTAAATACATAAAGTGAAAGAGAGCTGTAAACTCTAATCAAGGTACCAAAGTCCTCCCACTGATGGCTTCCACATGTGTGCAAGGTATTGCCTAGATGGGTGGCACATCAAATGTAGATGTAGGGATAGTTTAGCATTCTTAACAAGAATACATGAATGCAACTTACTATGGCCAATGGTATGAAGCTGATGTTTATAAATGTGAAGTTCACAAGCAGGTGGCAATAACAAAACACTGACACTTGCTCAATTAGAATTCAACAATGCAAGGAGTTGGCAAGTATTGTCAGGCTGGGTAGTAAGATGATGACAATGGGTTGATGGTAGTGTTTCAGCAGCCATTTTGGGCCAGTAAATGGATCAAGTGGAGTGTAAGAGGGTAACAGTAACCTCTTGGAGGTCATCAGCAAAGTAGGAACACAAAATGGCCATGAGTAAGAAGTGAGAACAGATCTTGAGTCTGCAATGCTTGCTTAGTCAGTGAGGACCTATCTCCATATCCAAAAGCATTGAGAAGAAGTTTGGGCTAGATTGATGAGACTATTGTTGGCTGTGCAAAGGGCAGATGAGAGCAATGGTGACAGATTGTAACATTTTTGTTGGGTTTAACACATGCTGAGAAAGGTTGAGAAGAGGCTATAGATATCAGTCAGCAATTTAGTGGGTGAATTGCTACACTATATGTACTAATAAAAACAAAGTTTTTAAAATGCAAGTCAGATGTTTGTTAGGTAAAGTCATCTACAAAATTGATGTTTGTGAGCTTGTATTGATAATATACTGGGTCAGGAGTTTTCTTCACATCAGTTAATCCTAAGAAGAAGTTAGCATGGTAGGATGGTGTAGACAACTTAATAAGACAACTGAAACATTAAGTAAGAATGTATAACACATTCAAGCTGACTTGCCTTTGCATTTTGTGCAGCTCACATCTTCTGAGACTTCTCAATGTGTTAAAACCATAGCTAGTATGTCCCATGTGTGCTCTGTGCTTGGATGGCATGAGAGCATGACAGGTAGACAAGCAAAGTAAGCATCCCCTCCTTTATAATAGAAGCCAAGAGAAAAGAATGATGAATAACAAAAAGAACTCCCAGATATTAACAAACTAATAAGATAAGCTGATCAAAAAAAATATGACATCAATAAAAAGAGAAATTCCCAGCTATACTAAGTGGAAATAAATGTCTATTGCAAGATAAATAATGTGTTTCCACAGTTTACTCTTGAGGATCACAGTATTATGACCTGAGCATGGCCACAGCCACATCCATTTCCAGGACCAAAAATTTACATGACTTCTCAGTTCAGCTGTAGTAATAATTGAGTTTGTTCAGACTGATTTTATTTAGGCTGGCTCAATTGCTTTGAGATCAAAACTAGCTTGTGCAAGTTTTTGTCAATATTGGGTGAAGTAGATGTTAGGGTATTGTCTTGTTTGGTGGTGAATGAAGAGCCATGCTCCATTATGGGTGAAACATCATTATTGTCTGTTGAGTAGATATTAGCTTGTTGATAATTTCTTTTGATTAATAGCTAAAGGAGGTTGTATGATGTATTGAAACACTTTTAATTTCAGTGAGAATCAATTTTTCTTTATGTGCTGAGTAACTTATTTACTATCTTATTTAGTGGGAATCCATACAATCAGCACTTACTCTATATAAACAACTAATGAATAAATGTGCCAATGAGTTATTGTATCACCATTTGTCTCTTCAGCTTGTCAAATCTAGCTGTAAGTAATAGTAGGCATGCATGTGAAGCTTTGTGTCATCATGCTGCACCATGTTACTAGTGAGTTGTGGTGTGTGGATGGTATGCAGATGGAGCTGTGGAACAGGCTAGTTTCCTTCTAGCCAAAAGAGCATGTGATTCAGATAGAGGGACAATAGTGCTTCTTGAGTAGATAAATTGTAAAGATGACAGTGTGATTGTAATTGCAAGCCAAGAAGACTAGACTCTCCACTACATTGAACATATCAAAGGCATCAAGATCTACTACTTGTCCTATATATAATAAATCATAGTGAATGACAAGTTTAGACAGTGGGCAATCACAATATGAGTTGCACTTTTTAGTGATATTATAAATCATGACAAAACTAACCAATGTGGACACATTAATCCAAACACTTACTTTTCTTCTCTTATTGACTGCAAGTCCCTGATCATGCCAGAGGATTCAGAAGTCAAGATTTTGTGACACAGAATTGGGAGCTGGATATAAAATGAGATCAAATAGACTGAAAAGAATCCTCTTGGTGTGTTCACTATATCAACACTTTTATTTATTCTTTTCATCATGTATCTATTTTTTTCTAGCTCATCTCCTCATTTTTCCCCATACATTTGCAAAGGGCACTAGCCAAAAACAATATGCAACCACATCTGTCACTATTCTGCCAGGATATTGTAGTACTGGATTAGAGTAATACTGATAGTTCTGGGGCTTTTTTGAAGACTTAAGAAGTCTACTCCAATTCCACACTGATGTCTTGATAAATGCTTGAAGTTGAGGTGGTTTACTTCCAAAATATTTCTATTTTGAATGCAGAGGAGTTTCAACAAACTCCAGCCTAAGTGATTCACTCCCTGGGAACCACCAAGCCTTTGCCTATTAATTGCCTGTTCATTTGCTACTCTACTTGGGCTATTCATACCTCTTTTTACAGTGCACAGACCACCCCCTACATGTGACTTTTGGTTTCATACTTTTTAGCCCCTTATTCATAACTGTTATTCTAATTCCCCCTTTTGGCATGCCTGTTTCAGTGCCACAGGCCAGTTCCTGGTTCTATCATTCCTCCTTTGCATTCTTAGCTTCTATTTGCTTGATTTATCTCTTCTTCCTTTGTATTTCTTCCATTTATATTCTTCTCCATTCAGGTTTTTTCCCATTCAGGTTCTTCCATTCATCTTCCTTTCCCTTCCCTTCATTCCATTCTTTCTCATTTATTCCCCCTTTACCTCCTTTCAGTCAACATTCCAATCTGGTTATTCTTAGATCAGATCTAGGAGGTAAAGGAGGAATAAATGAGAAAGTTTTGCCAGAATTGATGCCACTTAGGTGCTTTTGCCAGTCCCATGCTTCCCCTCCCATTACAGTGATTGGACTATTATTGAGTGTATAGTCTAGTATAGTCCTTGTCCTATCCTATTCTGTATTTCTTTTGGTGTATTTAAAGGGATAATGTTGCTGAAACTTGTTTTACTAGGAGGCTTACAGTTTTCAGCCTTAATAAATGTTTGTTTTGACTTCTAGTGTTTATTATGTTCCTAATGGTGTGACAACATCATATCAATATGTCCCTACAGTTGAGTAAGGCAATTCAGACTTTGCTTCCAATACTTATAACCTAGCAAGATCCAACAAGATACTTTGGGAGTACCTGATAAACCAAGGACCCAGCCCTGGTCCTATACATGTTTCTGTATGTAGAAAATGCCTTGCTATAGTAGCAGATCATGTTAGTGATTTATTTCTCAATTTAATTTCATATATGATGTATTGTCTCTACAGCATTGTATAGCCTTCAATTTTGGTCTAAAGACAAATGTGATCTAGATGAGCAAGCAGGATCTTCAGCTTATTCTTGCTGGAGATGGTTCTGGGCCCAATAACAATAAAGCCAAGGCTACTCACCTTTGTTCTTTTCTTTTCAAATATCAAACCAATTTATCAAACCTGGATTTTTTAATAGCAAAAAGCTGGTCAATATCTTTGCTGCATTTGTTTCTAGTGACACTGTCTTTGCTATTTGTGACTTTGCTCATTTTGTTTGCATGCACATCATCAGTTCTCCTATTAATGGACAGAAGATGACTTGAGTACAAACTCTGTGGTGAGGTTTTCACTATATCTTCTTGAAAAGTCTAATAATTCTATCCAGCATTGGGATCTCATCTAGTCTAAATATCCAGATAGACCAGACTGTATCTTTGAGCCTGAGACATAGTCTATAAAACTAAACTTATGGTGTAGTTTTATGATTGCTAACAAGTCTGAATACCTTGATTCTATGGTAGAAACCATGGCATCCAATCAAAGTACATCATGAGAACTCTCATTGTCATCAATAATAATTGGTGTCTCCTTAGTACTTACTGCATGCTCTGAGTATGTTATCATTAATCACACATATTATTCACTTTGAGACTTTTTGTCTCTTTCTGACATTTTCTTCAACTTCTTAATCAACATACTTAAGCCTCCATCTGACTGACAGACTCATGATTTCCTCCCTAGAGTGAGTGGAAAATACAGATGAAACCCAATATACAAATCTCTTGACAAACCTTGGTTGGGCCTGCTTGCTAATGGAGCTAGGACAAGGGTTCAATAAAGATTAAATGTTTCATGAGTATTGAGTACAGACCAGTATAATCAGATAGTGTGTTTGTGAGCTTGTACTTCTTGGTTGCTGCTGATGATTGAAGTTCAACTTTGATGTGTGACTTGTCATCAGCTGTGAGGATTTTTTGCATCTTCTTTCTGTAGCTAAGTGTTGCTGAGCCTCAGCCATTGTTCATAGCTGTCACAGGTTAGCTGCAAAAAAGTGATTCTTCTTTTCCTCAATAGTTGGTGGGCAGTTTTTCATAGGGAGAAATACCTAATTCATCATGGATGGACAAGACATTTTCAACCGTCAATGTCTGTTGATCATTACCAGAAAACATTTCATCTTAATGGAATTTATTAAGTCCCTCTCAAACAAATTAAGAAAGAATTGATAGAGGTGAAAAGGTCTAATAATGTGATACTACCTTCACAGCTGCTTTCATAAACTTGCAAGCACAGCTAGTTAGTGCATGGTTGGTAGAGTCAGAATCTTTGAAAACATCAAGCAAGAAATTTTGAGAATGGTAGAGATAATAATAAAGATCACTGAGAAAAGAAGATGCTGATTTGACATTGGCATTATATATGACCTTCATTGGTGGACTAATGTTTGTATCAGATGTGGGAGCTGGAGGCTCAATGAGGCAATGCCATGTGCTATAAGTGTGCAAATGTGGATGGAATTAATCAGTTTTGAACCCAATGATATTGCTAAGCATGTCTCAGACAAGAGGATCTTGAAAGTACTTTGCTTCATAAGCTGGAAGATTGTAATCAGGTTTGACAGAGGAGGAATATGCAGCATGTGTGGTGAAATAGAGCCATTCAGCCATCATAGCAAAATAGTTGCTACTATTTGAATTATCAGTTTGTACATAGCTATTTAATAGTCATGGGCTGGCAGTCTTAGTCAAAGCACAAGTTAGGAGCTTTTGGCTAGTGAAAATTGTATCCTTCTCATCTTTGAGCATGTCCCACTGTTTAACAATAACACCTGACAAACTATGCAAATAAGTCTTTGCAATTGCTAAAACTGCTTAAATTGTTTGATCTATTTGTCCTTGTGCTTGCCTTTCACAACTAAAGCAATGAATAGAGTAGGTTTTTTGCCAATGTTCAAGCTCTCCATCATTTAGTGCATACATCAATTGGAAGATACCATAGCAGTTGGTGATAATAACACCAATAAATAACATGCAGCACAGCAAAGCTCAATAGCAATAGGATTGCCAGATGTATATCAATAATTTGCTTTAATGATGTCAGAATAAGTGATATTCTTGAGAGCATGATCAAACTGTGAAATTGTCTGAAATATAATATAAATGGAATGTTTATAAAACAATAATAATGACAAACTAAAATGAGACTCTCTTCAATGTTGGTAATGGAATTTAGCATTGGTGTGAGCTGTGCAGACATAAGAAGCCTAGTCTTAGTAGTGAATCAAAGAAAATAGCAATTAGAGACAATTTGAGCCTGAATAAGCCATTGTCTATGTGTGAACAGAAATGCCATCAGTTGGAGCATTGCCTTGAGCAAAAGCATTAAGGTGGGCTTGAGCTATGAAATAATGTAGCAATAAGTCTCAATAGACACACTTTTGCATCAAATTGCAATGATGATCTCTATTGAGCAGGATAGAAATAAAGAAGGCATAATAAGTGTTCTTCTTTTTTTTCTTCTCCTCATATATTCTGCTGCAAGGAGACTTGCAATAGATCATCAAGGAAGCTTGGTGGAATTAAAGCTCAAAGGATGAGCAAGTGAATGAGGATGAGCAGCAATAGCCAAAGAATGTTGAACTAGCATATTAAGTGTGGCTCTTTGATGAGTGGCTCTATAAAAGAGATCAAGTGCTTTTTTCTCTGAAACATGAGGATTAAATACACTATGGTGAATACAAAGAGCAGTACAAAAATGATCATCACTAATTTACATATACAAGACCAAAGTCTATAAAAGTGGATTTGAGTGCATTTCAAATAATTTGAAGTAGAGCAGCACTTTTTTATGAGCTGGAATCAAATTGTAACATGTATTTCACTGCTTTATTTTAATACAATAATTATATCAGTAAAAAAATAGCAGAGGGAATGAAATAATTGACTATCAACTTTGCCAGCCTGTTTATTTCTTCATCATCATCTTCTTCAGAAGAGACATACTGAAGTCAAATAAATGATGAAAATAGAATATTCTGATGAAATTGAGAATTTCACTTCATTATTAGTGTCATCTGCACTGTCATTCAAAAGAGTGGGGGTACTGCCCAGTTGAGTTTGCGCCTGCATCAAAAATGAATTAATAAAAAACAAACAAGAGTTATGTACACAATGAGAGAATCAATAGACTGTGATTTACTCTCTAATTCTCTATCAGCATTGTTATCAGTTAACTCAATTTCATCCAAATAGGATTTAATGTGAGCAGAATATTTTAGCTGTATTAAGATGGTACATACTTAGACCTTGTAATTAAAAGTGATTGTGACATTTCCTTTCTGCAATCAATCAATCCAGTTGAAATGTTTAGAGTATATTGAATTCTTACTGTGGCCTGTTATGAAGCATTAATTGATTTGGAACATTTTGTATATATCAAACCCTCATCATTACTTATGCAGAGAACTCTAGAGCATTAATCTGTTGAAATTCAATTAATTGAAAAGGTTCAAACTATCTTAAATAAATTTTTACTGTTTCTTGTTATTGACCATTTGGATTTTGAGGGGGGGGGGTATTTTTTGATGGGGGTTATGAAAAAGCCATGCACAAGCAAAATATGCTGACTTAAATTGCCTGAGAAGAAGAGATTTGTGTAATGATCATGTTGGTCCTGAGATGAATGATGTCAAAATAAAAGGATATGCATGATCCTGTCTAATGCCAGGAATGTCTGCTTCTGCAATGTTATTGGTACATGCATGAAGAGGAATATGGAGAGTGCCAGATTGATTTCCTTGTGTGATGTTACTACCAAATAGTGCAATAACAGGAAGGTCTAGTAGATTGACCTTTAAACAAAGTTAAAATAGTTTGGTGGGTTGACAAAAGTACACACATTGAAATAGACAATACTAATAATAGTAGTGGTGTTAGTGTTATTTTTGGGCATTATTGGTAAGGATTGAACAGTGTTAGATCAGAGGTGAGAGAAGAAGAAATAAAGAGAGAACAGAGCAGTTTTTATATGTTAGAGTGAGTCTTTAGAATGCTGGAGGACCAGATGGAGAAAGTAGGAAGAAAATTTACATGTTGTGATGCAATAACTGGACATAAATATCTCTGCAATAAATGTAGTGGTTCAGATACTTGGTGCCCAGACAATATGATTGTCTTAAAAACAGATTGGCTTGTCAAGTTTTGAGCTGTGCAATACATCATTTTCCATTACCAGTACAGTTTTGAATGTGATTATTTTATGAATAAATAAACTAGTAAAATTTCTGACCAGACAATTATCATCAGTTCTGATATTTTGTACCAATACTGTTTTGAATTTGATTATATTATAAAAGGATAGGCTGGTATTATTTCTGGAAATTGCCATGAGTATTTTTCAATGTTCTATATTATTAATTGCACTTTCACTATAACAAATGTGATTCACACTTTTTTCCTTATCAATGTAGCAAAAATGATACATACAAGCCAATCAAATGAGAAGAAAGATATAGCATCAATTTAATGTATTTTGCACATTTGATGACAAGTGCCACTGAATTTGAAATGACTTAGTCATCCCAATTAGATTATGATAGATTGTTGAACAATTCTGCCTATTAGGCTAATTCATACATTGTAATTGTAGTGAAATAATTGAGTCCTATTAGCTATAAGTCTATTCTGGTGAGTCAATCTAACTGGTCTACTTGTATTGGCCAAACAACATGAATATAATGTTTCAATCTTTTTTGACATATATTTATACATACTTGTATGTGGCATTGCTGCTAGCCAGTCTATCTTGTTTATCCATTGACTATCTCAGAATTTCTATGTTTTTATAGTCTTTGATGAAAGTCTTATGTTATATAAATGTGCATGTTCCATCTATATTTTTGAAGATCATGACCTCAGATTCCACATCAGTCCCTGATCATGCCAGAAGATCTAGAAGTCAAGATTTGGTCAGATAGTACAAGATCCATGTGATAATGGATCATAAAGCTCTTGAATTTTTCAAAACTCAACAGAATTTGTTACCACATTAATGATGGTGAACAGGAAGGTGGATACAAAATGAGGTCAAGCAGACTGCAAAGAACCCTCTTGATGTGTTTATTATGTTGACACTTTTGTTAATCCTTTTCATCATGTATTTATTTTTCTAGCCCATCTTATATTTCCTCATACCTTTGCAGAGGGCACTAGCCAAAAACAAGATGCAACCACATCTGTCACTATTCTGCCAGGATATTTGCTACACTGCAGCAAGGCAAGCCAGACTTTGTTTCCAATACTTATGATTTGGCAAGATCTAAAAAAAAACTCTGGGAGTATCTAGTAAACAAGGAATCAGCCCCGGTCCTATACATATTTTTGTATGCAGAAAATGCCTTGCTATAGTGGCAGGTCATGTCAGTGATCTATCTCTCAATTTATTTTCATATGTGATGTATTTTTTCTACAGCATTGCATGGCCTTCAATTTTAGTCTAAAGGAAAATGTGGTTCAGATGAGCAAGCAGAATCATCAGCTTATTCTTGCTGGGGATGGTCCTGGGGCCAATGACAATAAAGCCAAGGCTTACCACCTTTGTTGTTTTCAAATGCCAAAACAATTTATTGAACCTGGATCTTTTGATAGCAAAAGGCTGGTCAATGTCTTTGCTGCATTTGTTTCTAGTGACACTGTCTTTGCTATCTGTGACTTTGCTCATTTTGTTTGCATGCACATCATTAGTTTTCCTACTATATGGACAGAGGATGACTTGAGTACAAACTCTGTGGTGAGGTTTTCACTATCTTCTTGAGAAAATCTAACAATCCTATCCAGCATTGGCACCAGAGGCTGGCAGACTAATATATTACCCACCTATCATCACAAGCAAAGTATGATATATTGACAATTGTACTTACAAGATGGTTCCATATGCAAAAATTGTAATGTCACATGATGTCAACAGCATCAAATGTTGAACCAGACAAAAAGAAGACAACCAAAGAAAATTGAACCAACAACATTCTGAATCACAGGCACAATTCCAAGGAAAGCACAATAGAATCATTGAACTAACAGATGGAATAATAAATCTTAACACATCAGGCCTCTGTACCCATGAGGCCTGCCTATTAAGTACATGGTTAGCCTCATTAGAGTTCAGTTAGAGTTCTGGTTAGGTAGTTGAAGGTTTGGTTAGATTCTCTTAAGGTTCTGTTAAGGTTTTATCAATATGCTTAGAGTGGCAGGAATATTTTGAAGGGGAAATTGCTCTCCTTATAACAATAGATTTGTATTATAATTCAGGTTCTGTGGTCAAGTGGTTATTGTTATACCCATGGTTTTTTTTGGGATCATTATCATAAGTTCAATTCTCCCAATTGGCCAGATATTTGGCTGAAAATTGCTAGCCATGTGATACTTGTCATTACAAGCTGTGATATATCAAGCCTGTCTTGTAGTTACAAGGTTCTAATATATGATATTGATGTATCACCTGGCATTGGAATCTCATCTGGTCCAAGTATCCAGATGGGCCAGACTGTATCTTTGAGCCTAAGGCATGGTCTACAAAAGTGTAGTTCTATGATTGCTAATAAGCCTGGATACCTTAATTCTATGGTAGAGACCATGGCATCCCATTGAAGCCTCACATTTGAAGGATTTGGATGACATCTGGACAATGACTTCCTTTTCCTCCAAGCAATCCATCCTGGAACTCCAGCTCACATCATTTGCTCTGATGATACCCTCATTCAAGAATGCTATTCCACAAATGCAGGTCTGGATATCTGAGAATTTCAGCAACACTTGTGGTATAATTCCTAACAGCCTCAATCTCTTTGCATTTAGCAACACATCTAATAACAACTATACCTCCACTCACATTCAAGTTTTTTGCTGCATTCTTGCTTGTGTACCTGCTGATCAATATGACCTTTACAGCAGCCTAGGTCTTTTGGACCCAGATCATCTCATTGGTTAGTGTATCATCTCAATTCTTGTTTCTTTTTGAAGTACAATTCATTCTCAGTGAAATGTCTAAGTGTATCTGGAAGAAGTGTGATACAACATTTAAGTGGATGCCTATCACATACTATGCCAAGCCTCATGATGAATATACAATTATCCTGGCTCAGCCTCCCAAAAGCTACATTATCAGACCAGTAGTATGTGTGAATTTCTATATTCATGTGTTCTGCTCAAAGCTTTTTGCAAAAGGAAATTGCTGACATTGGAGAAACTGGGTATGAGACTGCAATTGGACCTGCACAGTTTAGAGAATCACTCTCAAACATGCATGATTATTCCAAGGTATATTATGAGCTTCTAAAAGGTGGAAGATCTTGCAAGGTCAGTATTTCATTTCTATTCTGACATGTATGTGATGTAGTTTTTCTTAGGAGCACACCAACTATAGAGGTCATCCCCACAATAAAAATCAAGAAGAATTTGGAAAATAAACACCAAGCACTAATCAAGCCAATGTTTTCTGCTCCACCTGCCTTTGCAAGTACCTCTGCTGCATCTAGTAGTGTAGCATTTATTTCTAGTGCAGCTGTGAGTGAAGATGAGGATGAAGATAATACTCAAGGAATAACCAGGTCTACAAAGAGGTGGGCAATCTAATTTAGTACTAGGCCAGCACTTGTATGCAGTATCTGAATTATGGACAGAGTAACATTTCTTCTACTTTTATATTGCTTGTTATTCCTACATTCTGAATGGTTCAAAGGAGTATAAAACCATATTGAGCATGCTGGGACATGGATATGGCTGGTGAGACCCCAACTCTGTTGACACATGTTTCTACATACTTGTATGTGGCGTATGCGCCATTGACGCAGTTGGTCAACGATTTGATTCGATGCAGTGTGTACTTTCCTCTCCACTGTCCAACCTCTCTCACTGGCCAGATCCCCATGTTCCTTACCCAATGGTCCTGCAGCTTTCAATGATTTCTTTTCTGGGTGGGCTTTGCCGAGTCCGGGTCATGTCTGAGCCTTGAGCTGGGATCGACCCTCATTGTGAAGTCATTGTGAGGTCATAGTACTCTGAACTTGAATAGGTGTGCATGATAGTAAGTGTTTAAAATTATACTCCAAGCTTCAGGCTTCAGGCTTTGAGGCTTGTTGTTGATATCGCACTATTTGAGCATTACTTGGCATTAGCATTACATACGTATGTATGTACTTGGTTTGAGCAGACTTGGACACAGTTTTCTAAGTTGCTCTCATATTGGAATGAAAGAAACTCCACTGACTGCCAATGGTGGCAGTGCAAATGAGAAGATTGGTAAATGGTTACCTAATGGAGGATGGATGCTGGCCATGAGCACGATGCTCGAGCGGCATCAGCCCTGCGAATTCTGTGACCATGAGCTCGTCTGATACGCAGCAGGCCCAGATTATGTTCTGTTGAGATAGGACTTGCACGGACCATCAGTATGTCATACTTACCTATCCATTTCCTCATCGGGCAATCCCTCAGCCATCACCGAATGTGGTGGCAATCAGTATCCACTATCAAACCTTATTTATTTTACCAGATATTCGTATGATAGGACATTGCTAACCTCAGTCAACCACATATAGTTGGAGTGACTGAGGGTGAGCAAATTTTACTTACATCTTATTTACTTCCAACTAAATATCTCCTGTAGACTTCTGTATTTCTCTACAGGTAATAATAAACTCAGTCAACCACATATAGTTGGAGTGACTGAGGACTTCTGTATTTCTCTACAGGTTATCAGCCCCATCCGCGCTCCCACTACGTTGAGCCATTGCTCCAAATAGCGACTCACTACAAAACCCACACACATCACACCCAGTTAGACACCTATGGTAGAAATGACTTCTGCAAACTCATCTAACCCACCAAACTTCTCTGAAGACACACACTTCAACAGCGCAAACTACTTAACCTTTAAAAGCTGAGTCTTGATCACAGCGAGGGCACGAGGTGCCTGTGGATATCTCAACAGCACTATTAAAAAGCCAACAATAACGTCAGACACAAAGTCAGAGGAGGGAAAATCCATGGAATGGTCCTCAAAGTCCCCCTCATTAGAGGAATGGGAGGAACGGGATGCCTGGACACTTGGACTCATCATATACAATACCAAGAATCCAGTAGGACTAGGGATAAAGATGGATGGCATGGCAGCTGAAGCATGGAAAGCACTCACTGACAATTACAGAATATTCTCCGAGATTGCAGCCATAAATGCAGAGAAGCGACTACGCGCTACTGAATTTGTGGATGGGATGGATTTCCTAAAACATGTCGAGGACTTGAGGGAAAAATGGAAATCAGCAACTGAAAAAGGAGCCAACATTGATGATAAGAATTTCCATACAATTCTTATCGCCTCCCTCCCAGAATCCTGGAATGCCGTAGTACCTGGGGTGTACTCAAAGACCAAATCAAAGGAGGTTATTGCTGCACTCACTACCCACTAGGACCGACTTGTATCGCAACAGCAGAAAGCAGGGGTATCGGCAACGGCCCTGCAGGCACAGACCAAACCTAAATTGGTATGCATTAATCCGAACTGCAAGTGCACTGGACACGCAATTGAGAACTGCTACTCGAAGGAAGGAGGAAAAGAAGGACAATTTCCCCCAAACTTCAGGAACAGAGGGAAGATGACGAAGACCCCCTCTACTGAGACATTGACTCCAACCCCCACAGCAAATATAGCAGTCTCGGATACACAACTGGCACAAACACCCCCTCATATCACCTATGCCCTATCTGCAATAATCCAAAGTGAGAAGAATGCATCTGGAAAAACTGAACAGACAGGCGCTTACAGAGCACAGAATACCAGCATCCCAACATATGCAGACTCTGGAGCAACAGATCACTTCTTCATCGACAAATCAGAATTCTCCGACTACAAGGAATTATTAAAACCGATTGAAGGACACGCTGCACCAAAGGGCACTTTGTTCTGAGTAGTAGGGAGAGGGACAGTCAAACATATGTGCCAGACTGCACACGGATCATTAGAACTAGTCTTTAAAAATGCATTGCACACACTGGATCTTGCCTTGAACCTAATCTCAATTACTAGATTCGACAAAGCTGGGTTCAGGGTGATATTTGGTGGCGGTCAGGTTTGCTTCCATGACCCAAATGGGAGGGAAGTGTTATGTGGCACAGGCACTGGAGGAATGTACTTACTAAGCCCATTTGGACAAGTGGCTGGCCCTACAGTGATGACAGCAAAATCTTTGACAAAACCAACCACTCTCGAGGTTTGGCATAGGCAATTTGGACATGCAAGCATCAAAGCTATCAGGGAAGCACTAGCAAAGAATCTGGTTGACAGCCTAGACATAAAAGGAGACCTGACAGTACCTGGCATCTGCGAGGATTGCGTGTATGGCAAACACGCATCTTGGCCATATGACGCAGAGGTCAAACCAGAAAGTTCCCCAAAGAATAGGGTACACATTGACTTATAGGGACCCACTAGCGTCCAATCACTGGGGGGGGCAACCTACATGATGGTAGCGGTAGATGGGGGGTTGTCCCACATGACAGTTTATTTTCTTGCCCAAAAAGATGCAACTACGACTCTCACAGCTTTCATGTCGTATCATGTTGAATCAGAACGTCAGACAGGGAAGAAACTGAAAGAAGTCAGGGTCGATGCTGGAAGAGAGTGGGTAAATGAACTCTGGACCACATACCTGGCCCAACACGGAATCATTCTCCAGGTCACCACCCCCTATGCACATGCACAAAATGGGCTGGTTGAAAGAGCAAATCGAACCATCCTTGAGGGAGTTTGCTGTATGCTCACGGAGAGTGGCCTGCCAAAAGAGTTGTGGGCGGAGGCGGCCGCAGCACAGACTTACACACAAAATTTACTTCCTATGTCACACCACCCAGGGATCATCCCGAAGGAAGCATGGACCGGTAGATGGCAACGAGTAGATCACCTGAGACCATGGGGGTGTCTGGCATGGGCCAAAGTCCCTGAGGAACTGATCAGGTCAAAACTAGACCCTCGGTCAGTGAAGACTCGCCTGGTGGGTTACGCTAATAGCGGTTACTGCTTGTATGATCAAGGGGCAAGAACGATCATGACTTCACGGGATGTAATCTTTGAGGAGGGAAAAGGTCACAGGACACTCACCATACTCGATGACATCAAAGAGCCACAGCATGCACAGACACCTATACAATCAGACTCAGGACCAGGCCTGCTCCCAACTCGCCAACCAGTAGCGCTGAGAATCAGACCTGACAGCGGCCTACCCCATTCACACCCAGATCTCACCCCTGGTGACAACCCTGGACAGGCGCCCACCCCCACTGCACCATCCACACACCCACTTGCTCCAACCAACCAACCAATACAACGATCATCTAGAATCAGCAAACCGACCCCAGCCTTAGTGGCAGCTCGAGAAACGTTGCAAAGGGAAAAACACGCACAAGAAGATGGGGAGGATTGGGCAAACGATGAGAGCATCCCAGTGGCGCTTACAGCTGAGGGACCTTATGCATATCTGATGAGCGTGAGTAGCCACGAGCAGGGCGACGATATGGACGTACCAAAGACCTACTCGGAAGCGATGAGAAGGCCGGATTTATGGCAGCCAGCTATGAGCGAGGAACTCCAGATGATGACTGATCAGGGAGTGTTTGAGCTCGTGGACGAGAGCATGGTCCCAAGCAACAAGAACATAGTAGGTTGCCGGTGGGTCTACGCTGACAAATTCAACGCTGAAGGGGAGGTGATTTGTCGGAAGGCTAGGCTGGTGGCGAAGGGATACTCCCAGGTTGCGGGAGAAGACTTTGGTGAAATGTATGCAGCAGTCGTCCGTTTGGAATCTCTCCGGATGTCGGCAGCGGTGGCAGCCCAGACAGGCCTAGAGATATGGCAGGTTGATTTCATTTCAGCCTACTTAAATAGCATCCCTGAACACGAGGTGTACATCCAGCTCCCACCTGGCTTTTCGGGAGGGGAGGGGAAGCTGGCTAGGCTCCGAAAAACCATATATGGACTTATGCAAGGCGGTTTTGACTGGTACTGGACACTGGATGGTGCATACAAAGATTTAGGATACAGCAGATCGAGGGCAGACCCATGCGTATGATCGAGGAAAGTAGGATCAGAGGTAACGATAACGAACACATTCAACAACGACACGTTCAGCCTATCCTCAACAAAGTGGGGAGCTCAAGAAGCAAAGAAGGAACTTGCAAAAGTCTACAAAGTCAAGGACCTAGGTGAACCCTCATTCATACTCGGAATGGCCATCTATCGTGACCCTAGAACGAAAGCTATATCCCTATCGCAGAGAGCATATCTCACACACGTCCTCGAGCGTTTTCAAATGACAAACTGTAACCCTCGACATACACCACTACCCACAGGTATAGTGCTCACAAACGAGATGGCGCCAAAGAACAAAGAGGAGCGCACCTTCATGAAAGACCGCCCCTACCGACAGCTCCTAGGCGCCCTGATGTGGGCCCAGGCCGCAACCAGACCTGACTTATCCTTTGCTGTAGCTCTCCTTGCACACTTCCAGGCAAACCCTGGCCCCACCCACTGGAAGGCTTTGCTCCATGTCCTAGCGTACGTAAAGGGAACGCTGGACTACAAGATTGTATACTCCAAGGAACTGGGAGGGTCGATCAAGCCAACGGGCTACGTCGATTCAGACTATGGAGGCGATTTAGACACACGCCGCTCGACCGCCGGACATGTATTTCTGATGGCGGGCGGCCCAGTCTCATGGAGTTCAAAACGTCAGCAAACAGTCGCACTGTCAACCACGGAGGCAGAATACATGGCTATGACGCGAGGATCACAGCAGGCGCTGTGGATGCACAATTTCCTTGCCGAAATCGATCTAGCGCAACCGCGCCCAGCCTTACTCCATGTCGATAACAACTCATCAATTGCCTTGGCCCAGTCAACAAAAGGCCACGCCCGCGCAAAGCACATAGACATCCGACACCATTATATTCGCGAGCGTGTGTCTGAAGGCGACATCGAGATTATTCATATCCCTTCCTCCGAAAACATTGCAGACATATGTACCAAGCCACTCACACGCGCAGCACACGACTACCTCGTTGGGTTGATGGGCTTAAAGAACCAGGACGGTCGTACAAGTCAGGGGGAGTGTTGAGATAGGACTTGCACGGACCATCAGTATGTCATACTTACCTATCCATTTCCTCATCGGGCAATCCCTCAGCCATCACCGAATGTGGTGGCGATCAGTATCCACCATCAAACCTTATTTATTTTACCAGATATTCGTACGATAGGACATTGCTACCCTCAGTCGACCACATATAATTGGAGTGACTGAGGGTGAGCAAATTTTACTTACATCTTATTTACTTCCAACTAAATATCTCCTGTAGACTTCTGTATTTCTCTACAGGTAATAATAAACTCAGTCGACCACATATAGTTGGAGTGACTGAGGACTTCTGTATTTCTCTACATGTTCCATCAACGTCGTCGGCGAGGCGCGCAACACCAGCCCCGCCTCTGCACAGAAGCTTGACAAATGGGTTCGTCGTGAAGCTATCTATTTCGCTGACTTGGTATCGAAAATAGGCTTTGTAGTTTAATATGGAGAACTCTGACTCTGAGCTACTCACCAAGGACAATCGGGAGCTGTACAAGGCTGCGCCCCCGCCGGGGCTGGAGATCCAGGTGCTGCTGACGGTCCCGGCACTGGGTCACAACGAGGCGCTGGTGCTGCCGCCCAACTCGTCGCGTGTGCGCATCCAGCCGGTCCCGCGCTTTGTGCTGCTCGAGACATTCGTTCTCGACGTTCTCCCTGGGCCCCCGGCCGATGTGCCGCTGGCGACTATCTATAAACATTGTATCCTTCTTTTCCGCAGTTTGTTTACGCTGTTGAGGGTGCTGCCTGCATGGAAGCTGCACAAACGCCTGCGGAGACGCACGGCGAGTCTTGGTATCACACTGCGAGTGTGCTCTGACAATGACTCTGATGTTCTGTCTCTCACTAGTGGGTCATATCGCTAACTGTAATATGCGTGACTCATTTTTATGCAGACTTCACGACGTATCTCGACGAACTCGGGTCACTGCTCTCGTCACGCTTTCTCTCGCAGGACTGCGAGCCTCTGCGGCCTCTTCTTCATCGCCATCGCCCTCGCGCCAGCCCTCGTCTCTCCCACGCTCATCACTGGGCAAGCTGCACACCGGCACACGTGCTCAGGTCCTCAAACAGCCCGACTCGTCCACGTCCGAAGCCCCGCCCTCGATACCCCTTCCCCTTCAAATCACACACCGTCTCCTCCGCCTCTGGCCACCCATCGAGCCTCACAACCCCCATCGCACAGGTCAAACGCGAACGCGTCGCAAGCCTCCACAATCTCACTCTCCAGCAGGGCGCACGGGGCCTATACCCCTCCACGTTCGCCAGACATCGCTCTCCCGCCCCGAGGACCCCGCCGTAAACACCAGCACAAGCACCAGCTCCACATCCGCACCTGGCATGCGTAAGCGCTACTCGAGCTCTTTCGGACACCGCTACGCCACGCCGCCTTTGCCGTCCTCACCATCGATGCCGACATCTTCACCGTCTACTGCGCGTCCTGCGCCTATCAACACGTCGTCGTCCCCGCGCCCGCCCTCACCCTCGTTCCCGCGTCCTGTCCCCCGACGTACAGACAGCACAGGCGGAAACGGGAGATCGTCGATTGGGAATAGGGTACGCACGGACGATGAGGATATATCAGCGTTCGTGCAGGATATCGACATGCGCAAGCCGTTAGTGGGTGGGCGTGGGCGTGGGTGCGAGAGTGATAGAGATCGGGAGCTGGGAACAGTGCTCCAGCAGCAGCAGCCGAAACGAACTACAGGATTTGATAACTCTCAGTTCAAGTCAGGTTCTTCCACGAATCCCGAGCCCGCGCTTTCGTCTTCTGAGCACGCACCCGCACACGCTCAATCTCCGCCACCAGAAAGGCAAGTACTCACCACCGAAGCTGAGATTGACGCGCCTCTTTTAAAGATGAACGAGGCGTTTTTGACGGGTTTGGAGGGGCTCGGGAGTGGTGCGTCTGGGGCCAGTGGACGAAGGAGGGAGTGGGCGCGTGGGCGGCGAACTATGAGTGCGGGCAGCACGGGTCGGAGTGGGATGCCGCAGGGGGTGCTTGTGCGTCAGGGATCGCAGGAGGTGGTCGGTAGGATGGAGATGGAGAACGATGGCGATGAGGGTGGTAGTGGAGGTGTTGATTTGGGGACGATGGTGTTGCGGCGAGGGGTTGGAGCTGCAAGCGGTGGAGGGCGGTTCAAGTTCTGATTCTCATGCTTCTTGGTTTTTCTGGGACGTTATATATCGTATATCCCCCCCTCATATTCAACTCCTAATCCTTATCATCGAGTCTAGTCTAAACTTCTTTTTCAGGCTATAGTTATAATAGTAGGAATCACACAGAGCCAAATATCCATGTCCAAATCCAGCTCCAGACGCACACGAAATTTTTGGAAGTGGAAAGGTTAGATCGACGGTAAGAGGTTCAGGTCTAATGTTGAGGCTCACATACGGATGCGAGGGGGATTTTCACTCACACATTTGGGTATGTCTAATTTGGACCCCTTTGGAATAAGCCGTACCAGTGCTTTGAAGGGAGAAAGAACAACATTTGAATGGTGGACTTAGAAAGAGGAACAGTGGTATTGGTGTACGATGCTGGTGCCTGCGAACATCGTGATATCCCTCAAAAAGTTGATGCCGTTCTTTTTCATTCGCTTGCCCTTTATTGTGCGGCAGATAGAAAATGAGAATGATTGACCTTCTTCGCAGTAACAAGGACACCCGGGCGGCAGATGGAAAAATGTGTTTGAGGTCAGAGTAGCGCGGTCGTGGATAGAGCGGGTCGGTGCCGAGGGCTGTAGAAGACCTGAATAATGTTATCAGATATAGTTTCATACATTTGAGCTTACATACCTCGCCGCTGCTCGGGTCTCCCAACGCCCTGAAACGCGTCCAACTCCACACCAAGTCCCTCCGGCACATGCTGGTCGTGTCCTGGTGTCGTGGAGAGCAAACGTCGGGAAGAAGGAATAAGGAGGCATCCCCCCTTGATGAGAAAGGTCATCATTGGGTGCAGAACGCGGGGGGGGGGGGGGGGGGGATGATGACAAGAGAGATAAGATAAGCCAAATGTCATCAACATCGGTTTGGAGGCCGCCCGGGCCAATCTTCTCCACCCAGACCTCAAATTCCTCACCAACAAATGTCATCAACTACTGGTGAGTCACGTAATCCTGTTTCAAACTTGTCAATGTTTCCTGGCTTGCTAGTATATATGTTCTATATGCGGTGATTTAGGTCTACTTCTTCTTTGAGTACAGTGTCAACTTTGGCGACACTCGCAACCTCGACCTCAAGCTTGACCACAGCTACCACCAGCTTAAGCTATTCTTACTTCCGTGTCATCAACAACGACAACGGAATTGATCGATAGCTGCCGCCATCAACGCAACCATCGAGTCCTGCCACCAGCAGCCCAACACTCACCACCATCTCGACAACGTTGACTGCTCTCCTCACCACCTTGTAATTCACGAAAGGCTAACAAGCTAATGACTTTAGCGTAGCCCCTGGTGCCTGGTCGCATATCCCTGATCACGCTTATGCCTGCATATAATGTGATATCTGAGCAGTTGAAGCTTATGAAGCAGAGAACACCTGTGTGTTGATTTCGATTCTTGTGTGACGATAGTCTTTCACTGACCCGTGACATGCTTAGCCCCAGCAAAAACTACTGGTGGATGACCTCGAGCACCGTATAAACCCGCTCTCAACTGTGAAACGCTTTCTAGATCTGTTGTTGATCAGCTCCTTGTCCTGACCAGAGGTAAACCTTGTCTTGCTCGTGACGCTCTGTTCCCTGTTGTTGATGCAAGTCTTTTACAGCTATGGAAGTTCGTGATCGTCCAGCTGCATTGGCGATTCATGTCGATCTACTTACAAAAGGGTCTGTGATGGATGACATTGGTCTGTGGATGTCGGGTGTGAAGCAGTTGATCATGCGCTTGTAAGTGGGCCTGACAACAAGTGGTAGAGAGTAGTAAAATCCATTCTTATTCTGTTGTATCTACATCTCTGAAGAGCGCGGACTGACCCCCAGTCGAAAACGGAACGAGATCGTATGGCCTCCGCACTGCGTAAGTGCATGACATCAACGGCTGAAAGCTATGTAAATCTAGCAAGTGGATACTATAGCAATGGCGGTTGTATCATTGATAGACGTACATACCTCGGTACCCCTAATGTCATGAGCCCAAAAAGGGTATCGACGAAGCAAGACATGTCACTATCAATTTTTGACACTTGACATGTCTTGCTTTGTCAGTACCCTTTTTGGTTCATGGAATTGCGGTACCCAGGTATGCTATGTATTTGAGTCTCTTCGTACTCTGAAAAAATGATATTTCTCAAAGTGTAGCCATTATCCGAAATTATCACTAGGCTACTGCTACAATTGCGCCATATAGGCCCAATATTTTACAGAACTCTCCATCAAATCTTGAAGTACATTTGCAGTGCAAGTCTCACTACCTTGAATGCGAACATATATCGAGCTAGATCCGATGGCTACTATTTAATCATTCTCTGGACCCGTTGGGCTGCCTCTATAGGCGGGAGACTACCTCGATCGATGCTATCACAATTTTTTATAGCCGGGTCCGACCCTTCCATGTCTTTTGACTGTCGTTGACCCAAGTCGACACAAACATCCAAGCTCTGAGGTTCTTGTTCGGAATTTAGTGGGATCTGGGGCGCCAAAATGGTTGAAAAGGGCAGGTCGCTCCCAAACCAATCATCAGTTGACTACTTGCCCAACTTTTACCTGCGTTCTCTAGAACAGCAAAACCATGTTTGCTCGCCTCGCTCCTCTAATTCTCTTCGTTCTCCCTGTCCTCGGCAGTACCTTATTGGCAGACCTTTGCGATGCTGGCGAAATACCGCTGTGCTGCAGCACTCGAACAGAGAATGTAAGGGCCCTTATCGCTCTCTGGATATTACTCTTTTTTGATTTGTCACGTGACTAGACAAATCTTCTTAAGGGTGTTGAGGCCACATTTCTCAACGTAAAAACCGGCAAACACGGTATGCACAAATCTCTTGTCAGTCACAAACAGTCGTTTGAGTGATTTGATAATAGTGCAATGCATGAGAAGTGCGACCGATGAAATCAAGGAACACTCGTGCATAGGGAGAAAGATTGCCTGCTGTTCACTAAAGAGCCTTGTGAGTATGATCATCAATAAACATGGTATCATCTCACTCATCCTGCTTTCTTAGTATTCAGATGGCATGGCAGAATGTGTGGATTGGGACAGAAGGAACGTGGAAAGACTTTTGCAGGACCTGATTGACAGTGAGACATTGAATAGTTCACTTGATACACTTATGTAGTTTGCAACTTGACGTTGTGTACCTCTGCCTCGGCTGGTGGCCCTCCAGCTCACAAACCTCCTCCCTTCTGCTGCAGCTCGACCCCTTGTGCACCTCAAGCTTGCAGGCATCTGCCGCCTCTTCCTCATCGCCATCGCCCCCACGCCAGCCCTCGTCTCTCCCACGCGATGCCCCTTCCCCTTCAAATCAAACACCGTCTTCTCCTCCACCGCCTTCCCCTCCACCTCACCGTCTGCCCCCGGCCACAAAAGAGGACAGAGGAAACTTCGGATAGGTTGAGGGTTGACGACCGATCATGAGTGGGGGAGGATAAGTGCGTTATCAAGGTCAACTGAGGTTCAGGGGGTAAGTATCTCGCTTTTCTCTTTCCTTCGTCTTGTCTCTTCGACTTTGATTTATCTATGGATTCAGACACTCCGTTCCCTCTTTTCATCTCCTTTAAACGTATAGGGATCCGTGTTCTACTCGTTTGGCATCCATTGCTGTCATTATTGCGTCTCGATATATGGCTTTCAGGTTCGTTTGATATGCGTCTCATCGTTCTTTACTTTCCGAATATAACCGCTTTCCCTGTTTCTTTTATAGTCTCTTGTGTATTCATGCATTTTCTAGTCTTTGTCTTTACATTTCCTTATTATTTACTTGCGCTTTTCCTCCTATTATCTTACCCCTTGTGTTTCCATGACTCCTACTGTTCAATTTCCCTACATTTCCATGACACGTACTGACCCTCTCTTTCCAAGACATCAACTGAAGACCAGAACCCATCTTTTCCGCTCTTGCTTTGCGCACGAAATCTCACGCGCTCATCCTACACATCCGCATCGACCCTCAACATCGAGTATCAAAGGAAAAGCCAGCGGATACTCCTCCGATTCCGTCTCACAATCCTCTACTCAATCCTCCCTTGTATATTTTCAAAAGACATTTCCATTGTCGGCAATCGTCACCGATCCCAGCTTTTGCAAGGCGCCAATGTGCTTTTCACATGCTATTGATGCGAAATGTAAGTTTTGATGCCGTCAATTGATCGGATCAACAGATCAAACTTTGTTTTCATAAAGTTTTGGAGGCTTAAGTTACACGAAAGCTCACGTAGACGTTACAATCGTAGATATAAATTTAAATTGGTTTATTTGCTAGTTGAGACGACCTCGAACTATTGAATGGGTCCAAAATATATATAATTCAAAACCTGAACCAACTAAATACTTGTAAGCCTAAGATAGCCGCTCCCTGGGGCTAGCTGAGCCATTGTACATCATTGCTTGTCCTCTCCCCCAATTCTTCTCCCCTTTTATAGCTTGTTGTACACACATGGACCAGGGTGCTTTCCATGTGCACCCATGGGTGTACCACGTGATTTTCCTTGGCCTTTCCTTCTCATTGGTTGGTTGTATGAGATGATGTGCTGGGTCGGTGTTACTCGGTTTTTTGTTTGTCCAACCTCTTTTCTTTCACTCTTTTTCCCTCCAACTTTTCCCCAATAGACTTCACATGGTTCATATGGTGGCCAGCTTGGGTTTCAGGTGGTCTGGCATATGGTATCAAGGGGGGGTAGGGTTTTATCATTGCATTTAGATGTCCATGGCTGTCCTTGGCATTGGTTAGATTTCTAGCTGGTTTGCCAAGCACAGCCATTGATCATCAATCAAACACATGACCAGCCTCTGTTCTCAATGTCATAATTCCTGCTGGCATCATTGAATGCATGCTTTTTGGGTTCCTTGGTGATTTTCATTGTACTAGGTATGTTTTCATGCCTACAGTTTTTGGCATCTTACCCAAGCTTACAGTTTTCAGCTTGTTCTTATGGTAAACTTAAGTTTTTCCTAGTTCTTTTCAACCTGTCTCAAAGTACAAGACAGGCATATCACTATATGCTACTAAATGATCCTGATCCTTCTGTAGTGGAGGCTGTTGAGAGTCAGATTGTCAGGCTGTGCTGGACAAAGAGAAGTTGTGATGGGCTGTTGAGTCAAAAATCAGTGATGGATATTCTGTTGTTTTGTTTATTTTGCTACTCATGTCCAGGGCAAACTGGGGTGATCCTGATGCTGAGAACAAGGTGATGGCAGAGTTATTCTTCTGGTAGTATTATAAGTAGGTCATTGTATCTTACTATTATCTTGATTGTGTCTTTCAGGAAATTAAGAGGCCTAGCTGGCTTCAATTCCAGAACCCATGTTAAAGGTGGTTTCTTGAAGGCGCTGGTTTTCAAGTGACATGTCTTCCTAATTCATTGATAACTTAGTCTCTGCCAATCAGACTGTCATTCCAATCACTTGTTTGGCTGGTGATCTGTCTGTCTGGGTTGTGCTGCTGCCATGATTTCAAAACAGTCTTTTATGGTCTGACAGGTTTGTTGTGATCAAGCTGTGTCTGGCACATGCTGAGTTCATCATATGACAGAATTCCTCTCATTCTACAACAGCAAAATTAAGAAACTTTGTGCCATGGTCATAGACAGTCTTTGCCAGAGCTCATAGTCATCACTTCTCTGTGCTGCATGATCTTATGGCTCATAGTTTGGCCATGACAGTATAATACACAAGTATCACAAAAGGAATTAGCCAGTACACCAACCACAACTTCTCCATACATCCTATGTAATCAGAGTACCTACACAAATGTTCTTTATTAGTAGTTAGCATTGGACAAATAATTAGATCATCTATTAGCCAACACAAAATCAAATACACTTCAAGAATAAAGAAACCCCCCATACTCAAGCATCAACTTGGGTTGAGAAAATCATTGAGTAATAGATACATTGAGCATTCAAACCTTACCTGGTAAAAAAATAGATATAGTAGAAATGGGTTAGATAGAAGACTGAAAGCAGGCAAGAGCATCCCATATGCAAGAAATACACACATTGGAGGTTTCCAGAGGGCTCTGAAGAAAATGAAGTCAGAATGGTTTGGTGAATTGACAGAGGTACACAACTACCATGATTGCATTGTAACCATGGGCATTGGGGAGCTCTACAATGAAGTCCACAGAGGCAACACTCCATTGTTCCATGGGCACAGGCAGTGGGTGTAACTGTCTAGAGGGGAGGCAGCATTGGGGCTTGGTTCAGAGACAGAGATTGCATGTTCTACTGTAGGACCCAATATACTGGGACATCTGGGGCCACCAGTAGTTCTGCAATACTAGTTCCAATGTTTTCCATTGTCTGGGGTGCCCTGCAATGTGGGAGTTGTGGTGTTGCTCTACAATCCTCTGGTGGAGCTCCAGAATGTTGGGCATATAGATACAATCCTGGAAGGTCAAGATCCCATCCCAAAGGGCCCACTTGTCTGTGCTGACTGGTTTGGTGCTAGTAGTGCATTCCAACTTCAGCACCTGAGCTGCCTGCATGACAAGTTGCTCCTGCTGACTATCCCAATTCTCTGTTAGATGTTCTGGAGGATGTTTACCTCTGCTCCCTTGACAGCTAGACCTTTCATGGCTTGGATTGCAAACAATTTGGGGCAGAGGAGCACAATGTTGCTGATATCCTCCCCTTCTGTGCCATGGTCTGCTCTCCAGGACAGGGCATCTGGTTTCCCCATACTCTAGCCAGGCTTGTTATGCAATGAGAAGTCAAAATTGGCAAGGTAAAGGGACCACCAGGCCTGTTGGCAATTGAGCTTCTTGGCTGTCCAGAAGTATTTGAGGTTCTTATGATTTGTCCAGACCTGAAACTTGTGCTGCATGCCTTTTAGGAAGTGCTGCCACTCCTTGAATGACTGGATGATAGCAAGCATCTCCTTGTCATGGATCTCATAGTTCTGCTCTACTGTGTCCAGGCTCTTGGAGTAGAAGGCCACTGGATGCCACTTTCCATCCTCTGGGGATTGCTGCAAAAGAATGGCCCCAGTGGCAAAGTCAGAGCTGTCGGCTTCCACTCAGAAGGGGGAGTCATGGTTTGCAAAGAGGAGGACAGGTCCCAAGGCCACAGCATGCTTGAGGGCATCAAAGGCCATCATCTGGAGGCCCCCAACTCCATGCAATGTCCTTTCCAGTGAGGTCAAACAGTGGATGGGCATGATGTGAGAAGTCCTGGATGAATCTCTGGTAGAAGTTTGTGAAGCTGAGGAATGCCTGCACCTCCTTCTTGTTCTTGGGCTCTGGCCACTCTGCCATGCCTGCTACCTTCACCAGGTCCATCTCCACAGCCCTGTGTGAGATGATCAGGCCAAAATACTCAATTTGAGTCTGCTTGAACTTGCACTTCTCCACTTTGAGGTAGAGCTGGTGCTGGCAGAGACATTCCAAGATGAGGTGAGTGATCTGATGGTGTTCTTCCAGCATTTTGGTGTAGATGAGAATGTTGTTGAGGTATACACACACACTATGTCCTCTGCAATGAGGTCCTGGAAGATGTCATTCATCATTGTCTGGAAGGTAGCAGGGCTGTTGGTGAGTCTGAAGAACATGATGAGAGGTTTAAACAACCCCTGGTTAGTCTGGAAGGCTGCCATTCATTTGTCTCCTTCCTGGATATGCATGTTGTTGTAGCCCTACCAGACCTCCAGTTTAGTGAAGTATTGTGCACTCTAGAGGTTGTTGATGAGCTTAGAAATGAGGGGGAGGGGGTAGTGGTTCTTCACCATCATGATATTGAGAACCTGATAATCCTACACCAACTGGAGTGAGCCATCCTTCTTCTTGATGAAGAAGACAGGAGAAGCCATCAGAAACTTGGAAGGGCAAATGTGACTAGAGTCCAGGTTCTCTTGTAGGAAGGCATTGAGCTCATCCTGCTCCCTGGGCACTAGTGGGCAGACCTTACAGCTGGAGGGTGTGGAATCAGGCAGCAGTTCAATGGCATGGTCCCACTGCTTGTGCTCTGAGAGTGAGTTAAACAAGGCTTTGGAGAACACATTCTCAAATGCATGGAGGTAGGCAGTAATAAGACCCAGTTGTTGCTAAACACCATTTTTCAGCATTTTGAACTTAGCAGCAGTTGACTATTTTAATTTGGCACAAGTCATGATACTCAGCATGTGGGGCCTAGCCCAAGGTCTGGACTGACATAGCCCTTGCATGGGACCTTAGCAACCATGAGACTTACCAATCACAAGAAATATCATGTGGAGCCTAGACCTTGGGTCTAGAACAGTAAGGCTGAGACTTTTCCTAGCAACAATTATTAGCAACTCTAGTGACTCCCTGGCAACAAAACAGCTTTTTCTTTCCATATATAGACATATTGCCAGATGCATACCTTTTTTTGTTTATCATTTTTCTTGTCAAGCTTACCAATATACTTGAACAGTGTCTACACTTCAGGTATTGATGTCAGACTCGCTCTTCTTAAACTTATTTGCAATTATACACCACAGAAACTTCACTTATAATTTTTCACTTAGTTACAGACTGACATCTTGTATGATCTATAAACATATTGGCAGATGCCATCACTAGTGGCGACTGTTTGCTTACTTTCCCATACTATCCTTTCGAACAGTATAAATACTGCCTGTACATAGACACTTCATCATTAAATCACAGAGAATCAACTCCCTCTTGAATTGAACCCATCTATCTCTAAGCCTACTAGCTTGAGATTTCACTTTGTTTCTACCTTTACTCTACTCCCTTGCTTGCTGTTGACAATGACTTAGTGACAAGTCTTACCAACTTCAACCCCAACTTAGTGTAGTACCAACTGCAGATGCCCTTTGTGTTATCTTGACTCAGCAACACTAGCAACTGTGGCTAGCAACTAGTTTATGTTTGTTCCTTGTTCAGTCTCCCTATTACCATCTGCCTCCCCTTTCTATTCTTCTCCCTAACCCCTCTACCACCATTCAAACTTCACTTTGTCTTAGCAATGTTTCCTGCCTTCACCCATTCTTCTTTCTGTCACTAGCAACTTAGGCTAGCAATAGTGATCCTTTCAACTCCATCTTAGAACACAGCACTCACTCTCATTCTCTGGGATGGTTACTGACTCACCCTCTACTATTAACTTCCTACTGCCAGCTACCCTATCTAGTGACTAGTGTTGGGTTCTCTCTTTAGGTTTTCTGCATGGCACTCAGCAGCATAGGAGCATATGAGTGGGTATAACATTTCAGAACTCTCAGAGCATGGCATTAGCAGCAAATACCTGGGCCAGCTGCTGGGATGTGGTCTGGCTAGCCTGGCCTCTGTGATGGAGGGCAGCAGGTGTATAGTAGTAGCATAGATCCAGTCCCCCACTTTTATTGCTTTGTCTGGAAGCTCCAGCTTATATAGGCCACCAAACTCCTCTCTGTGCCCCTCCTCCAGGGCTCTGCCACTACTCTGGTTGTCCTTGTAAAGAGCCTCTCTACAAGGGAACACCAGAGGTGGGGAATCCAGGAGGTCTAGATCAGCAAAGCGAAGAGGGCTGGCACAACATGCATAGATGGCTGCATGCTCTCAAACATAAGCTCTGTGTTTCTCTTTGTCCTCTATGGCACAGGCAGAGCACTTCCAAGGGCACCTGCTGATGGTTACTTCTCCCTTGGTCCAATCTACTTTGGGGTTGTGCTTGCAGAGCCATGTGAAACTAAGGATCATGTCCTGCCTACTCAAGCTAGTAATGGCAAAAATAGCATGCTCTGTATGATTCCAATAATGGAGGACAACGTCATCTATGGAGCTGATGGCACTTGCTTTTTTGGTGTTCTGTTGATGTTGTAGACCAGAATGGGCTTGGGGAGGGGCTGCATCATCAGGCTGTGGCATTTGACAAACTCTGAGTTCAAGAACAGTCCTGTTGCTCTGCTATTCAAAAGAGCAGTGACTCCATGAGTTTGCTGGGTGTCCATGGTCTCTATCTCCACATCAGGGCACAAAGAGTTGGCAGACTGGCTGGAAGCCATTATGTACTGTTGGGGCATTTGGCATGCTCAGGTGAGGCAGTGCTGGCAGACCCTAGGGGGTATCAGGAAGCTTAGCTGGGGTTCTGGAGTTGGTATTTGTATGTCTGGAGGGGAACATTGGAGTTCTTCTGTCTCAGAATGAAGGGCATCAGAAAGGGCAATTTTATTTTCTATTGATAGACATGAGAACCTGTTAGCACTCAGCAGTGGAGGTGTACATCTCATCCATTGCTCAACTAAAAATCCTTCTCCAGCTCTGGGGGTGACATGCACATCTTCTCCAGGGTCAACTCTAGTGTTAGCTCATCTAGTAATGGAGCTCTGGTAGCATCCTTCACAGCTAGCAGCTATAGGAGAAGTTCCTCCTGCTCTGCCATGGAGAGGTAATGTACCTCCAGACTCAAAGAGCAGTGTTGTGCAAAGTGCCTAGGCTTCTAGCATCTCCAGCACAATAGTGGCAAAGCACAGAGCTGTCTGGCTACATCCACATCCATGGGAATACTCAGCAGCAGGGGTCATGTTATGGAGATGGCAGCAGTAGGGGCTGGTGTGAGGTGAGCAGGTGCAGGATGGTGAAAACTGGTGACCAGAGCTGGGTGCAGTGCAAAATGTGGGCAGCAGAGCTCTCTTCAGATCTCTATGAGTTGCCACTGATCCTGAGCCACCTTCTACCATGAAGCAATCTTTTTGTTGTTTGGGCAGCCCTCTGCAAGATTGTCAATGTGTTCCACCAGCATAGAGTGCAGGCCATCCTAAAAAGAGAGGCATAACTGAAGGCTGTTGGCTGTTGGGGTAGGCAGCCTGCTTAACTAGAGCCCAGAATGAGTTGATGTACTTATCCACCATATGCTTCTCTTGCCCATATTGCTCCCTGTTGCATAGTGTCAACACCACAGTCTTGGCAGAGTCTAGTGGGAAGGACTCTGTGCAGAAGTCCTTCTCAAAGGCAGCCCAGTCCAGGAAACTTCTAACACCTCCAGAGCAATGGAAAACTTGTAACACATAGGTGGAGGCACATTCAGTCTTCATGTATGACAGGATTCAGGCTATTTTCAATGCATCAGAGTCAAAGGCATCCCTACTGAGGTGGATGTAGATGGGGCAGGATTGGAGAAAACATTTCCCACCAGAGCAAGCACCATTGTATGCATCTAATAGTGCAGGGGGTGGGATCTGCAGCTATAGAGTCACTGGAGTTATGGAGATGGGTGCAGATGCAGTTGGGGCTGGTTCTGCAGCCAGGGAAGGTGTGGGGGTGGGAGTTAGGCATTTGAGCAGCATCTAGAGTGACTGGAAGATAAAATCTGTAATTTGGCAGAGAGTAGAAAGTTCAGTTGTATGGTGGGTGAGAGATGATTGCTTTAATTGTACCTGGGCTTCTAGGTGTAGCAGGCAGGTCCAGGCTTTGTCCTGTGGGGCTAGCACCTCCAAGGGTGTGTCTGGGTTAGTGAGCTGAGACATAAGACTCTGTAGTGCTCAATCCCAGTGGGGAAGCAACAGATAGTGGCTTGGAGGTTCCTTGCAGCTATGAGAGGCTTCTAGACCACTTTTGGGAGACTTGTTCTGCCGTAAGGGCAACTTCTGGGGCAGTGGATTGGAGTCACATAGCTAGCAGAGGGGAATCCAAAGTATATTAGCAAGAGTAGATGACAATATAATCAGTAACTAATCACCTAGTAGATAGGAATCTGATGAGAACAAGTCTAAGGATCCCTGCTGCTCAGCATAGTGCATCAGCAGGTGGTGGAGGCATGGGAACTACTGTACAGAAGGCTGGAGCTACTTCTAACCCTAGGACAATGATTGGTGAGGTAATATGGAGAACTTTGCAGTTCTCTAGAGATCTCTGTGGCTCATTCTGGAACTCTAGAGATGTCAAACAAGCTGCAGAGATACTGGAATAAGTTGTGGAGCTTGGAAATAGAAGTCCTTTGACAGTCAAACTGATTCCAGCCCCAAAGAATCCTATCCCAGGGCAATGTCCACCACCTCCACTGCCCCCAGTAGTGATTAATAACAACAAGGAGTATGAGGTAGAGGAAATCCTAGATAGTTGTTTATTCTGGAGACAACTACAATACAAGGTGAAGTGAAAGGGCTATGGGAGCAAGGATATCTCCTGGGAACCACAGAAGAATGTACATGCCCCTGGACTCATCAAGGAGTTCCACAGGAGACAACTGGATGCTCTGTGCACCATACAAGAAATCTACCCTATTTCACTGGCAGACTGAGCAATCAGGGACTTCTTCTACCTCACACATCAAGACACCACATGCTAGAGGAGGGGTGATATCAGGGGACTTCTATTTCTGACCTCTGTAACCTATTCTAGTGTCTCTGCAGCTTGTTTGATGTCTCTGGAGCTCATTTCAGAATCCCAGAGATCTCTGGAAAACTGTGGAGTTCTCCATATTACCTCACCAATCATTGTCCTAGGGTTAGGACTAGCTCCAGCCTTCTGTAAAGTAGTTCTTATGCCTCCACTGCCTGCTGATGCACTGCACTGAGCAGCAGGAATCCTTAGTCTTGTCCTCTTTGGATTGTTCTCTGCCAGCTGCATGACCCTGCTCTGCTACCCTGGAGGTCATCCTTATACCCAAATAGTATGATTGTCTTGAAAACAAATCAGCTTGTCAAGTTTTGAGCTACACAATATATAATTTTTGATGACTAGTACAATTTTGAATGTAATTGTTTTATAAATGGATAGGCTGGTAAAATCTCTGGTCAAATAATTATCACTGGTTTTTTGAATTCATTTATATTGTAAAAGAATAGGCTGGTATTATTTCTGGAAATCACCATAGGCCATATTGTCAATTGCACTTTTATTATGACAGACATGGTTTGCACTTTTTTCTTTGTAAATGTAGCAAAAATGACACATACAAGCCAATCAAATGTAAAGAAGGATGTGGTGTCAATTTAATGGCTTTTGCACATTTGATACTAAGCACCACTGAATTTGAAATGACTGTTGAACAATCCTGCCTATTAGGCTGATTCATATATAGTAATTGTAGTGAAATAATTGAGTCCTATTGGCTATGAGTCCATTGTAGTGAGTCAATATGACTGGATTTGTTCACTTCTACATGTTAATATAAATGTGCATGTTCCATCTATATTTTTAAAGATCATAACTTCAGACTCCACAACAGTCTCTAGTCATGCTAGAAGATCTAGAAGTCAAGATTGGTGGCATAGAATTGGAAGGTAGATACAAAATGAGGTCAAGCAGACTGAAAAGAACCCTTTTGATGTGTTTATTATATTGATACTTTTGTTAATCCTTTTCATGTATTTATTTTTCTAGCCCATCTCCTCATCTTTCCTCACAAGCTATGGTCTGTGCCTTTGGCATGGGCCTATAGCTCTTGCTTCAGCCCAGACCCAACCTCACTTTGTTTGGTTAGGTCCTTGATATTCTACTCAATGCTTAGTCCCAGACCTAACTTCACTTTGTTTGATTAGGTCCTTGTATTTCAAACTCAATGCTAAGTCCCAGACCTAACCTCACTTTGTTTGGTTAGGTCTTTGTATTCCTAAAACTCAATGCTGAGCTCCAGACTCAACCTCACTTTGTTCAGTTAGGTCCTTGTATTTCTAACTCAATGCTAAGCTCCAGACTCAACCTCATTTTGTTTGGTTAGGTCTTTGTATTTGTTAATTCAATGCCAAGTCTCAGACCCAACTTCACTTCATTCAGTTATATCTTTGTATTTTGTTGACCAAGTGTTGCTTTTCTCTTACAATTCAATACACTGAGATTTCATGTATAAACCAATCATGTATCTATATTACATTATCAACAAAAAATACTACAATGTCCACTGGTATATATTAGAGATGTTGAAAATTATAAAAGTTAGTACTAACTATGCAATTATCTAGACTGTCATACTTACATTTGTAAATCATTCTGAATATCTATACTACATGGTCCAGCTATAGACATTAGGTGCTGAAGTTCATAGAAGTTAGCAATATGTTGCTTGTATCCATCAAAAGTTATTCTTACATTTGCAAACCATTCAGTATTTCTTGATAGACAATATTTGCAGTCTTTCTTGATGTGTTTTCTGGGTCCAGAATGACTTTGATATGATCTCCTGATGTGCACTGAGAGAGGGCAACACCAACATGCTTGACTGATTGACCCTGAGACTTGTTGATTATCATAGCAAAGGCCAATCAAACTGGAAATTGTCTCCTGTGCAATGGAATTGGCAAATCTTCTTCAAACACATCCATGTTGATTCTTGGAATCAAAACAATTGATCCTGCAAACTTGGCATCTCCACTGATGATCCTACATCTGAGAACTCTGGTGCTGATGTGAGTGACAATCATTCTTGTCCCATTGCAAAGTCCTTTGGTTATATCCAGATTCCTGAGCAGCATAACAGGAACACCAATCTTCAAAGCCAATTTAGCCAAGGGCAAACTGCTGGCTCCGAGAGAGTTGAGGTATTCCATTGGATACAATCCAAGACCATTAGGATTTCCATCATCAGATATGACAGAGTCTGCACTCTGCAAGATTTTCTCTTCTCCTGGACATCTCTGCAGAACTTCAGAGTTGATGTCCTCTACATCAGAGTTCTTGCCAGAAAGGATGGTACGGTCAAGATAATACTGATCATCTTGATGGTGATCAATATGAGGATAAGTGGAAGAGATCAATCCAGTGACAGAATTGTCATCACAGATCATGGTTTCTGGAAGTTGTACTGTTTCTCCAGGCCCAAGGTTTTTTCCAGCAGCAACATCCAATAACCAAGCTGCATGAGCAATATTGTCAGGAGTCTGATCCAATCTCATGTTTTGAACCAAGTAGTGGACTTGAATCTGATCCCAAAGTCTTCCTCTTTTGAGTGAAGCAGCAATCATCTGCTACCTGAGTCCTTGTTGGATAACTGGGAGAGTTTGCCTGAAATCTCCTCCAAACACTGCAGTCACTCCACTAAAAGGAACATCCTTCTCTAGAATGTCTCTGAACCCTTGATCCACAGAGTCAATGGCATTTTTGTGTTGCATTAGAACTTCATCCCAGATGACAACTTTGGTCCAGAGTAGGAGTTGAGATAACTGAGTTCCTCTTTTGATATTGGCAATGGATGTATCCAGAGCAGGAATAGGGATTTTGAACCTTGAATGTGCAGTTCTACCACACTCTAGCAATAAGGCAGCAATCCCAGATAATGCTACACATAATGCCACATCTCCATTCAACTGAACAGCAGAAGCCAAAGTGTTGCAGACAAATGTTTTGCCACATCCACCTGCACTGTGAATGAATATCATCTTGCACAAGTTGTTGTCCACAGAGTCCATAACTTCATTGAAGGCTCCCAGTTGTTCACCATTAAACCTGGCCTTGTTTTCATCCACCCTTCTCTTCAACTCCTCAACATCATAATCTGTTTCTTCTTGCAAAAGCCTATTTCCTGCATTTGTTTGATCAGTATCAATGTCAACTATTCATACAATGTCCAACTTGCCTGGAATCACATACCAAACTTGTTGGGGTTCTAGCATATTGGAAAAGTCTTGAATAGTCTTGCCAAAATTCTTCAGATTGTCATTGATCAGATGAAGGCCATAGTCATAGACATCTTCATCAGTAAAGACTCTGTTCCTGTACTGCCAGATATTTTCCAATCTGTGTTGAAGATCATCACAAATGGAGTGCTTGAATTCATTCCATAGAGCCTCTGGAGTGGTAGGAGCACAGTGGAATAGGATAGTGCAAAAGAGCTGTCTGAGAGCTGATCCTGATTGGATTGGAGCAGCTTTAGCAAGACATTGCCTCCATTCTGCATCATCTTCTAGAAGACCAAGAGCCTTGCATACTTCCTTGTAAGTAGGATAGGTATAGCCATTGACTGTCCTGAGATCAGCCCATGATGTTGCATTGGTCACAACTGTTAGGAGCATCCTAAGGTAGAACTTATCTCCCTGTTGAGGTGAAGCAAAGTACATCCTCCCAATAGCTGTTCCTCTCTGCCTCTCCTTCTAGGTTTTTTTGGAAGCTTCATAGACAAACTTGGTTGGAAAGCTCTGATAAGTGGTGTTGTTATTAGGGAATCTGGCATTGGCTTCAAACCAAGCAGTGAGTGCAGTCTTGTTTGCATTAGGCCTAGCAGCTACCATCTCCAAAGGTTCATTATCCTGAAAGTAGACTTCATGTTGGCCCTCCAAATGCACAGGTAATTGATATACAGGGGGATGTTCTCCATGCATGTTGAATTCAAAAATGTGCCAGCAAGCCTCAGGTGCAGAGATGTATCTGGCATCCAAGTGTTCCTTGATTTCATCCCTCTTGTCCATCTGCTCTCCAGAAATCTCCAAAGTTGTCCTATCATGGCCTTTGTAGATGTACTTGTGAATGTATTTGATGGCTTCCACTGAAGCACAGACCTCCACATTGATGTGACATTTGTACTTGGCTGAGAGATAAGCATTGTATGGAACAACATCTCGATTGTCATAACAATGACCATTCTTTTCAAAGAAGCAGCCATTGTCAGGCCTGGCATATTGAGGATAGCCATTGTCTCCATACTGAGTAGCTTCTTGGAATTCCTTTGAGTATTTCTTGGAACATTTGCCATCTACCATGCACTTAGCATTGGGTTTGGCAGCTCCACATGGACCATGGACCATGTTGGTAGTAACAACCTGACAACAAAGATAAGTAACTGAATTCAGGATTCAAACAAAGCCAATACCTGATACAATTGAGGCTGAGTGACTGGATCTGGAATCTGAGCAGAGACAATGGAATCCACATCAGGTGCATCCTTGATCCTGTAATGGCAATGGAAAAAGATCAAGATGTGCATATGTAGAAGTCCTCTCTTTTGGAATCCAATGGTATGAACATAAGCCACACAGCTGCCAAAGAGACCTTCCTTGATCTCCTTCACTATAGCATTCTTCTTGAGTTCAAATACTCTGGCAACAATATCAGGTCAATCAGTAGCTGTTTGCCTTTTCTCATTGACTGCAGGTTCCTTCAAGAGAGCTATAGCCACTGCTTCTGGCTCTTCAGGAACACCTATTAGGCAGGCAGCTGCTGCTGCTGATCTATTTTTTATGGTCATTCCAGAAACTGTTTTGCCTGAAGGGTGGGATGCTCCTTTGCAGAATCCCATACCTAGAGTGGTGCCACCTCTATCTCCTCCTGTACAGAGAAGAGGCAATAGACTCAATCAGTCTGCCTTACTTGATTGAATACCCTCCACACTATCTTGGTCCTATGATTGTCATATGTCCACACTGCCAAACTTTACATTTTGATGCTGAAAAGCTCACCAAGTCTACTAGAAACAGCCCAAAGTTTGGCATGTGCTGCTTACCAGGCCAAGTGAATTTGCCCAGGCTTCAGGATGCTCCAGCAGATTTACTGAACCTGCTTCATGGGCATCATTCTCTCTCTGACACCTTTAAAACATCTATCCATCAATACAATGCAGCCTTTGCATTCACATCTCTGGGAGTCAAAATTAACCATGCTATTACCAATGCATGGACTATATAGCTTTAGGATCAATGGAGAACTACATCATTTGACAGGTGCCTTGCTTTCTATTGAAGGCAATCTGCCTGTATATGCATAGCTCTACTTTTATGATCACAATTAGCAATTGGCTTTTCATCAACAGAACAATTCCAGGCTGGATCCTCAGATAATGGCCTCTTTGCAGGATATGCTTGCTAGAGTCAATCCCTTCATTGGCTTATACAAGCAGGCCAGGCAGATTGAGGAAGAAGTTCCAGAAGGCCAACCACAAAGACTTTCTGTCAAGCTTACAGCTAACTTTGGAGATCCTCAATGCTATAATTACTCTAATGAACAGGAGGGAGTTGCAGCTGTAATTCCAGGAGATGGCTGTCATGACCCATTCCCTGGACCCCTGTACATTGCCTGACAAACCCCCATCCCCCCAGAACCCCCCCCTCCCCCCTGATGCTTCATCGAACTTCTCCAGCACTCTATGCCTACTCCGGCTAACTCCGATGCATTCTTGGCTAACTCCAACGCCCCCCTGGCCAACTCCGACATCTTCCTCGCAGCTACTAGCACTTCTCCTGGATCTCCTGAGCCCCTGGGACCACTCTTCCATCATGCCTGACCCCATTACACATCATTCACTCAACACCCTGGCTCTTATGACTTACCCTGGAGTATCATGACAACCTCAGAATGGACCATGTCAACAATTGATCCCATCAACATATCAATGCAGCCCGCTCTCTGGTCATAACCAACACCCATCAACTCTGTTGAGCTCCGCCAAGCCCCGCCACCACAGCTAACATTCCTGGAGCTCTTTAGTAGTCAGTATATAAGATGTAGAGTTGCTCCTCATACTCTAGTCTTGAGATTATCTACCTACCTGCCTTACCTGATGTGTTCCTGATTGTTTCTTCTCGTGTTTTGTGTTCCATATCTTGTTTTCCTTATTCTCAGTCTCCCAGTCTTATCTTGTCTCTATTCTGTTATCATTTTGTTATCATTCCGTGTCTCTGCTTAAATCTATTCTTGTTCTCATCTCATCTCCATCTCATTTTGTTTGACTCCATCTCATCTCATTTGATTCTGTCCATTGTGTTCAAATCCTCTTGACCATAATGCCCTCATGAATTCTGCAATTACAATTATGAACCTCCAACACTCTTTCACCAACTCTGGACCTTGCTACATGCTTGGCTCTAAACCCTATCAGTCCCCATTGATCCCTCATCAGAACTCCAGCTCCACTCCCATCATTTGTGTAGGCTCCGCCTCTCCACACCCACCAAACTCACATATGGACATATGCCTGAACCCTGCCAAGCCCATCCCCCTTCCCCACAATTCATCCTCTACTTCTCTGGACCTCTCCAGACTTGCTTGGATCAATTCCCACTAACTATCCTCACAAGTCCCCAGTGTTTGGAACACCTCCAAGTGCCCAGTTGTCAGTGCAGAGAATCACATCTGCCTAGTAAGGACTTGCCTAGTGTAGCTGAGCCCCCGTGGTCAGCGGAACCTGACAATGGCTCAGAAGAGTGATCAAATGATTGTGATATAGTCTTGCACTTGCATGAAGGTCAATTGAAGCAGATCAGTCACTTGCACCCATATTACACTCCATTGCATTATACCATCATCTTTCCCACTGGACAGTCTGGATTTCACACCAACATTCACTCTTATTTTGGACTACAGAATTAACAAAGATCAGTAAAGGTCACCCAAACAGCATATTATACATACAGGCTGCAGCAAAGGACTTTAAAATTCAATGCACCATTACTCTGGAGTGGGAGGCTATTTCAACAATATGTTGTGGATGCATGGGCTTCCACTGAACAAAACAAGTTGAATTGGATTCAACACAATCAGAAAAAGATCAGGGCTGAAGTCTATCAGGAAGTAGTGGATGCTGCTGCTGGAGATAAACAAGTCACTCCACAAAGCTGACATGTTATCCTCCCATCCTCACATACTGGAAGTGATTGACAGATGCAGCAATTATTTCAGGACTCTATGGCTATCTGCAGTAATTTTGGAAAACCTGATCTCTTCTTGACTATAACTGCCAATCCAAAGTGGTCAGAAATTGAAGAAGCTCTCTTGAAGGAACCTGCAGTCAATGGGAAAAGGCAAACAGCTGCTGATTGACCTGATATTGTTGCCAGAGTTTTTGAACTCAAGAAAAATGCTGTAGTAAAGGAGATCAAGGAAGGTCTCTTTGGCAGCTGTGTGGCTTATGTTCATACCATTGAATTCCAAAAAAGAGGACTTCCACATATGCACATCTTGATCTTTTTCCATCGCCATCACAGGATCAAGGATGCACCTGATGTGGATTCCATTGTCTCTGCTCAGATTCCAGATCCAGTCACTCAGCCTCAATTGTATCAGGTATTGGCTTTGTTTGAATCCTGAATTCAGTTACTTATCTTTGTTGTCAGGTTGTTACTACCAACATGGTCCATGGTCCATGTGGAGCTGCCAAACCCAATGCTAAGTGCATGGTAGATGGCAAATGTTCCAAGAAATACTCAAAGGAATTCCAAGAAGCTACTCAGTATGGAGATAATGGCTATCCTCAATATGCCAGGCCTGACAATGGCTGCTTCTTTGAAAAGAATGGTCATTGTTATGACAATCGAGATGTTGTTCCATACAATGCTTATCTCTCAGCCAAGTACAAATGTCACATCAATGTGGAGGTCTGTGCTTCAGTGGAAGCCATCAAATACATTCACAAGTACATCTACAAAGGCCATGATAGGACAACTTTGGAGATTTCTGGAGAGCAGATGGACAAGAGGGATGAAATCAAGGAACACTTGGATGCCAGATACATCTCTGCACCTGAGGCTTGCTGGCACATTTTTGAATTCAACATGCATGGAGAACATCCCCCTGTATATCAATTACCTGTGCATTTGGAGGGCCAACATGAAGTCTACTTTCAGGATAATGAACCTTTGGAGATGGTAGCTGCTAGGCCTAATGCAAACAAGACTGCACTCACTGCTTGGTTTGAAGCCAATGCCAGATTCCCTAATAACAACACCACTTATCAGAGCTTTCCAACCAAGTTTGTCTATGAAGCTTCCAAAAAAACCTAGAAGGAGAGGCAGAGAGGAACAGCTATTGGGAGGATGTACTTTGCTTCACCTCAACAGGGAGATAAGTTCTACCTTAGGATGCTCCTAACAGTTGTGACCAATGCAACATCATGGGCTGATCTCAGGACAGTCAATGGCTATACCTATCCTACTTACAAGGAAGTATGCAAGGCTCTTGGTCTTCTAGAAGATGATGCAGAATGGAGGCAATGTCTTGCTAAAGCTGCTCCAATCCAATCAGGATCAGCTCTCAGACAGCTCTTTTGCACTATCCTATTCCACTGTGCTCCTACCACTCCAGAGGCTCTATGGAATGAATTCAAGCACTCCATTTGTGATGATCTTCAACACAGATTGGAAAATATCTGGCAGTACAGGAACAGAGTCTTTACTGATGAAGATGTCTATGACTATGGCCTTCATCTGATCAATGACAATCTGAAGAATTTTGGCAAGACTATTCAAGACTTTTCCAATATGCTAGAACCCCAACAAGTTTGGTATGTGATTCCAGGCAAGTTGGACATTGTATGAATAGTTGACATTGATACTGATCAAACAAATGCAGGAAATAGGCTTTTGCAAGAAGAAACAGATTATGATGTTGAGGAGTTGAAGAGAAGGGTGGATGAAAACAAGGCCAGGTTTAATGGTGAACAACTGGGAGCCTTCAATGAAGTTATGGACTCTGTGGACAACAACTTGTGCAAGATGATATTCATTCACAGTGCAGGTGGATGTGGCAAAACATTTGTCTGCAACACTTTGGCTTCTGCTGTTCAGTTGAATGGAGATGTGGCATTATGTGTAGCATTATCTGGGATTGCTGCCTTATTGCTAGAGTGTGGTAGAACTGCACATTCAAGGTTCAAAATCCCTATTCCTGCTCTGGATACATCCATTGCCAATATCAAAAGAGGAACTCAGTTATCTCAACTCCTACTCTGGACCAAAGTTGTCATCTGGGATGAAGTTCTAATGCAACACAAAAATGCCATTGACTCTGTGGATCAAGGGTTCAGAGACATTCTAGAGAAGGATGTTCCTTTTAGTGGAGTGACTGCAGTGTTTGGAGGAGATTTCAGGCAAACTCTCCCAGTTATCCAACAAGGACTCAGGTAGCAGATGATTGCTGCTTCACTCAAAAGAGGAAGACTTTGGGATCAGATTCAAGTCCACTACTTGGTTCAAAACATGAGATTGGATCAGACTCCTGACAATATTGCTCATGCAGCTTGGTTATTGGATGTTGCTGCTGGAAAAAACCTTGGGCCTGGAGAAACAGTACAACTTCCAGAAACCATGATCTGTGATGACAATTCTGTCACTGGATTGATCTCTTCCACTTATCCTCATATTGATCACCATCAAGATGATCAGTATTATCTTGACCGTACCATCCTTTCTGGCAAGAACTCTGATGTAGAGGACATCAACTCTGAAGTTCTGCAGAGATGTCCAGGAGAAGAGAAAATCTTGCAGAGTGCAGACTCTGTCATATCTGATGATGGAAATCCTAATGGTCTTGGATTGTATCCAATGAAATACCTCAACTCTCTCGGAGCCAGCAGTTTGCCCTTGGCTAAATTGGCTTTGAAGATTGGTGTTCCTGTTATGCTGCTCAGGAATCTGGATATAACCAAAGGACTTTGCAATGGGACAAGAATGATTGTCACTCACATCAGCACCAGAGTTCTCAGATGTAGGATCATCAGTGGGGATGCCAAGTTTGCAGGATCAATTGTTTTGATTCCAAGAATCAACATGGATGTCTCTGAAGAGGATTTGCCAATTCCATTGCGCAGGAGACAATTCCCAGTTTGATTGGCCTTTGCTATGATAATCAACAAGTCTCAGGGTCAATCAGTCAAGCATGTTGGTGTTGCCCTCTCTCAGTGCACATCAGGAGATCATATCAAAGTCATTCTGGACCCAGAAAACACATCAAGAAAGACTGCAAATATTGTCTATCAAGAAATACTGAATGGTTTGCAAATGTAAGAATAACTTTTGATGGATTCAGGCAACAAATTGCTAACTTCTATGAACTTCAGCACCTAATGTATATAGTTGGACCATGTAGTATAGATATTCAGAATGATTTACAAATGTAAGTATGACAGTCTAGATAATTGCATAGTTAGTACTAACTTTTATAATTTTCAACATCTCTAATATATACCAGTGGACATTGTAGTATTTTTTGTTGATAATGTAATATAGATACATGATTGGTTTATACATGAAATCTCAGTGTATTGAATTGTAAGAGAAAAGCAACACTTGGTCAACAAAATACAAAGACCTAACTGAACAAAGTGAGGTTGGGTCTGGGACTTAGCATTGAGTTAGGAATACAAAGACCTAACCAAACAAAGTGAGGTTGGGTCTGGGACTTAGCACTGAGTTTGAAATACAATGACTTAATCAAACAAAGTGAGGTTGGGTCTGAGATGAAGCAAGAGCTACAGGCCCATGCCGAAGGCATAGACTGTAGCTCGTCTATATTGATGGCATGATTCTTGGATTTATCAAGGGCAAGTGCACATAGTTGTTTTTGGAGAAAAGATCAAATGTTGTGGATAGCAAAAGCTAGATATGTAGGACCTAGGTGATTCAGATATGGGAAATCAAATCCTGAGCTGCTGCAACCAGACTTTGAGTCAGTGAGAGGCAGCAATGTTAGCCATTACACCATATCCAATGTACTACATGATTGCATTTTAATGCAAGAGACAATGTTTTGATGTTGCTGCTGTCCTGACTCTATGAAGAGCATGGATGGACTACTATAGGAAGAACTCATAGGTATCGAATCTTGGGCCAGTAGCCACATGTATCAATAGAATTTGCTTGCTAAATTGATGGGAAGTGGTATTGATAAACAAACCAACAAAAAGAGAGTCTCAGTCAGTCATGCTAGAGTAAAAGACTAAAACAGGGAGTATGGTCAACAGTGCATTTTTATCTGCCACCAGAATAACAGGAACTGCTATTGATGGATTGGACAGGATGGCTGGTATGATGAACCCTGTTTCCCAGTCATAATTGATGTAATAAGTGGTTGTCCAACTGAATCTATTGTGATTGACATGTTATGGATCCCAAAACTGCTGTGATTCAATACCATGCAATAAAACAAGGACTTTTTATTGTCAGCAGGCAATATGTGAGGAACAAGGTGCAATAGAGATTCTTTGGCTTTGGCAGTGATGGGACCAATATAGCATTATCACTCTCCCATCTGATCATGTCACCTAGGTTCCCAACAGTTGCTTCAAACTTAGATATCAATATGGCTAACCAGAATTCCCATGTAGGAGCAACAGGAGCCAGGAGAGACTCTGGCTTGTGTTCTAAGAGGTGGTCAAGGAACCATTCAATGGCAAAGTCTGACAGGGAGTTGAACTTGAATAGCAAAGTGTGGATATTGGCTGCTTGGACAAACAGATCTGTTCCTAATCCACCAAGGGAATTAGCAATACCCTTTGCATAATATTCTTGCTGCTTATTGCTCCTGGCTATCACAATCAATGCATACATAGTCCTTAATATGATGAGGGGCACGTTGGCTCAGCTGGCACCAGCGTGTCCCAAAGCAGGTCACCTGACTTGCGAGTGCAAGGCCGGGGTTTCGACTCTGGCTGAGTGCGCCTGTGTGGAAAACACCTTAGACACCACATGGGTTATTTGAACGCCGCCGGGAAGCCTCCGCCCGCACGTGCTTGACTAGCCAGGCTTTGTAGTGCAGGCCGACCAGGACCGAGCAATCAGCACGTGGTTCAATGAGGCAATGTGACCACCATGCTCGTGACGGATTAGAAAAAGAGAAGTTTCCCCGGTGCGATGGATTTGGGAGAGGGTCTAGGCCTTCGCTGACCAAGCGGGTCGTGGCACGGGTAGGCGTGAGGATAGGAGTCAATAGTCGATCAGGCTGCCGAAGTACTGTGTGGTCCGTCGGGTGGTCTGGTGTGGTTAAAAGCCGAGCTGCCGGTTTGATCGGGTGCCTAGCTGAAATGGTGCGGTATGTCTGTCACTAGTGGTACACTGGGCTATTCCGTTGCGGGATTAAACCCTCGGGACCGTCTTCCGAAAGTAGCGTCTGGGCGTGGGGAAGGATGGAGTCGTGACCACCCTTGGGTCGTGGGTTGATACGAGGAAGGCTTGAGCGGGCCGATCGGGTTCACACCCTACACCCTCAACTCCGACCAAGCATTGCCGAGTACAGCTGGGTTTAGAAATTGGGAGGGCACGTTAGCGGCAGATAGTCAGTGGGACTTAGGTGTGGGAAGTAGTATGAACTCCGACAAAGTCAAATTGTAGTAAAGTGGCTATGAGACGTAACCGGCATCAGCTGAAAAGGGATCGGGCCGGAGAACTAGTCGGAGTGTCCGTAATTACCACTCCCATTACATACTGCAGGGCTTAGGACACAAAGGTCATGTGTAAAATAGGCCTTTAAGATAAATAAAAACGGATCATCATCATCATCACCTTAATATGATGAATGTGGTCAAAATTTCCAACCATACTTTACACACTTTGGACATTGAGTTGTCACTCATCATGTCTGTTGTTGCTCTACAAGTAGCAGCCTTTTTGTCAGACTTGTTCTCGAACTTAACAAAGGTACTCAATCACCACAGGAATTTTTGACATGATGAACACCCACCATATGAAACTTCAGATAAAGCCTGGTGCATGGTCAAGACCCTCACCAAGACATTTGCCAAGGTGCAGGAGAAAGAATTTCAATAAGGCTCTAGTACCTGAGACTAGCACAACTTCTTGATTGTCAGTCTTTTTTTGTAATTACCAACATCTTAGTGCATTGTTGGAATGCATTTGCAATGCATAACCTAATTCATGTTCAAGCCCATGTAGCAAACTACAAAACTTACTCCAAAGCCTAGGAAGCCCTGTCATTAAATTGTATGTGGGATACATTCCAAGCCTGCAATGAGACCACAGCACCAGATTTCTTGTAATTGTTCATGTTGGATCACTCCCAGCAAAAAATGATGGATATATGCCATTGAAAAAATGTGCTGTAAATGATTGTATTATGGTGGGGGTGTTGTAGATATCTGCAGATCAATAGTATCAAGCTCTGCTTTTGCACTCTACTGCTGGCCAAAAGGTTTTAAGCTGTAGCATCTCTATCATGAACTACACATCTGATCTCATCTGGATGACTTGGTTTAGGCTCATATGGATATTTAAGGTGACTTGTGTAGTCATATGTATGCCTCATAGATGATTAATAATGTTACCTCCAAAAATTTCAACATCACATCAATCACCATGCTCCTCTTCATCCACCCATGTTGCTCAACAATGCCTCCATTCTGCACCCTCCTCATCAATTTTTTTCATCATTTCTCAGCTGGCCAAGGTTGTCACATCTGCTGTTTGACTGATCAGTGCAATGGTGTCAGCACAGAGCACCATGCAATTCTGTATAGTATGATTTATGCACTCAACTACTTGCAAGTGTGTGGAATGAGCAGGTGTCACACTTGCCACTTCACTACTGCTCACTATTCCTGGAGACAATGAGACAATGGCAAATGAGGACAATGATATAACTCATGTTCAGCATGTCAGGCAGTGACTTGTGTGTCTTTTTTCTTTCCTTCATTTTTTGTGGTTTACTTACATTACACATATGTTATACAAATGGTACACACTCACCTATGCTGTTGTCCATTTTCCCATTGCCTCTATACTCACAGTAGTTTCAAATATATACCTTGCCACTCTCATTCTCATTGCCTTCAACTTTAAACTGGTACTTCCCTATTTTGGCTTAAAGACCTTGCCTCCACCCCCCATTTATTATGTATACACTGTAGCATGAAATGCATATCACACTCTATACCTGGCTCCAACTATGAGACTGGTTCTGGCTCTGGCTTTGTATCTGGCAGTTGCACAGACATTGCTTGAGAGCATGGCCAGGTTGAGAGTCAGAGATGATAGGAAATTTTGGATAGGTTGAGAGTTAATGACCAATCATGAGTGGGGGAGGATAAGTGCGTTATCAAAGTCCACTGAGGTTCAGGGAGTAAGTATCTGGCTTTTTTCTTTCTTTCATCTTGCTTTATTGGCAATGTCTCTTCATATTTGATTAATCTGTGGATTCAGACACTCTGTTCCCTCTTTTCATCTTCCTTAAACATGTTGGGATCTGTGTTCTATTTGTTTGGTTTCCATTGCCATCATCCTTGCATCTTGATATATGGCTTTCAGGTTTGTTTGATATGTGTCTCATTGTTCTTCACTTTCTGAATATATGCACTTTCCCTGTTTCTTTTATAGTCTCTTGCATACTCATGCATTTTCTAGTCTTCATCTTTACATTTCCTTATTCTTTACTTGCACTTTTCCTCTTTTTTCTCTCACCCCTTGTATTTCCATCACTTCTTATTCTTACTGTTCAATTTCCAAGGATTTCCATGACATGTACTGACCCTCTCTTTCCAACACCAACTGAAGGCCAGAACCCATCTGTTCTATTCTGGCTTTGTGCATGAAATCTCACATGCACAACATCATGCTCATCCTACACAATCGGTGTTGACTCTCAAGACTGAGTATCAAAGGGAGAGCCAGCAGATACTCCCTTGATCTCATCTCACAATCCCATACTCAATCCTCCTGTCACATGTGCAATTGTATAATCTCAAGAGACATTTTCATTTTTGACAATCGTCACCAATTCCAGCTCTCAAGGGCTCATGTATTTTTGACACCTGAATAGCTGAGGATCACATAAGATGTAATTACACTACTAAGAAGTAGTTTTATGTGCTATAATTGGAGGTCCATGCAGCACCATCAGGCAAGTTGGACATGATGGGTGGGATGAGCTCAGCAATGATCAAGTTGAGTGGGAGCACTGTTGTTAGAAAATAGACCCTAAGAACAAATGTAAGTTTACTCCCTCAGGCCAGTATAATTGACTGAAATTAAACTGTACCTAAGAACAAACATAAGTTTACTCTATGGGCACAGTCAGTTTGTAAGTAATTCAATGGTAAGTGTAGTTACTCACCCCTCAGTCCAGTATAATTGACTGGGGAGATTGTCTAATGTAGCTGAATATATATATGTATCATGAACAATGAGAATGTGGCACAAAGCACCAGTGGCCATGGCCAATGCCAGTGGGCTCCTGTGTGATAGTTAGTGTGATTGTGATAAGTGGCTGGTGTGATATCATGACAATGGAAATGCTAATACTCCTCCTCACATGGGATCATGGAGTTCATTGAAGACCAAGACATGGATGCAGATATGTGAATGCTGGTGTAGGAAGGGCCTTTGTGAAGATATTTGCAGTATTGTTCTTGAAAGGGACACAAAGTAGAATTATTTTGTTAGATTGAACCTGTTTGTGGAGAAAATGATACTTGATATCCACATGTTTTACTTGTGCATGTAAAAGAGGGTCTTCAAATAGAGCAATTGCAGAGTCATTGTCACAGAACATTTGAGTTGGCTGGCTTGTGAGGTCAAGTCTGATACCTTTTAATAAGGCCCAAAGCCAGATACATTCCTGCATGCACTCAAAGGCAGCCATGTATTCCGCCTCACATGATGAGGCAGCCACTGTGTGCTGCTTTCTGATGGTCCAAGATATTGTGCCAGTTCCAAGACTCCACATGTATCCCCCAACACTGCATCGTGAGTCAGGACAGCTAGCCCAGTCAGAATCAGTAAATCCATTGAGTTTAATGTTGGGGTTCTGGCCTCTGAGATGGAGCTTTAGGTTGCATGTTCCTTTCAAGTAACAAACAAGGCATATTGCCATGTTCCAGTGAGGGATTGCATTTGAGTCTAGATATTGAGTGAGCTGTTGAATGCCAAAGGTGATATTGGGTTGGGTTGATATGGCAACATAGAGCAGACACCATACTAGCTGGTGATAAGGGAATTTTTCAAGTAACAAACAAGGCATATTGCCATGTTCCAGTGAGAGATTGCATATGAGTCTAGATATTGAGTGAGCTGTTGAATGCCAAAGGTGATATTGGGTTGAGTTGATATGGCAACATAGAGCAGACACCCTACTAGCTGGTGATAAGGGAATTTTTCTACAGCTTGATGCTCCTCCAAAGATAGTGATTCTTGATCAACATGTCTCAACTTTGTGTTAGGATCTATTAGAAGAGATAAGAGCATAGCATCTTCTTGTCTGAATTGAGAATGAGCCCTGTCTGCAATAGCTTCACACAGTTGTTGGAACAATCCCACTCCACTGCAATCCCTACTACAAAATGCAAGACTTCCAGGTCAGAAATCGTCCATACTTGATGCATCTGTGCCTTGAAGCAATTGTTCTCCTTCTTGCTGCTTGCTATAGAAAAGAAATCATTAATGTGGAGAGCTGCAATGATAGTGCTGCAATTAGTAGTTTGATAGAAAATACAAGACTTGCTTGCCAGGTGTTGAAATCCCTAAGATGCCATGTTGTTATTCATGGCCTGATTCCAAATCCTGCCAGCTTGTTTCATGCCATATAGTCCTCTCACCAGCATCCAGACCCAATCCTCCTTACCCTCCTCCTCAAATCCTTTGGGCTGCCTTATATATTGTACTTTGTCTTCTGAAAAGATGCTGTATAAGAATGCTGTTTTCATGTTGATCTGGGTAGCATCCCAGCCTTTCACAGCTGCTAGGTGGAGTAGAATTCTCCATGATTCTATGTGTGCTGTGGGTGATGTAGTTTTAGTGAAATGCTGACCATATACTTGCTCATAACCTCTGAATACCAGTCTGACTTTGAACCTGACTGTGTTTCTGTGCTTGTCTTATTTGATTTTGAAGACTGGATGCCCTGTTCTAACCTTTTGATCAGCTAGTACTGCAGATTGAGGCACAAGCTGATATACACCCATGTTTCTTAGTGAGCATAGTTTGTCCTGGTATGCAGCCTCCCAGTAACCAGCATTTCTGGATAGTTTTGCCTCAGCCCAGATGTGAGGTTTGTTGCTGATATCTGGTACTGAAGGATGATCTTTGAGTTCACAAGCAGTGGTCAATAGGTGCTTGATGTCTTGCAAAAAACTGATATTGGTCAAATCAGGATCATTTTGATCTTGTTCTGGGACTATGTCTATGGTACCTTGATTGGCTGTCTCTGATCATTGATTACCAGTCCTTGTTGCTTCATGTTGCACATGCAGATGCTCACCCACCACAATAGATTCTAGTATGGCTTTCTGGGTTTGAGATGGCACAGCATTATCAGTGTCAGCCCTGGCAGTTGGTATGGGTACATGCTGCAATTGACAGAGTTCAAGGATAGGCAGTGTATTCTGGAGTTCAACAAGTCCAGATTGAAGCTAATGAGTGAGTTCAGGGGTTGACATGATAGCATTGTCAATATCAAAGTTGATAATGTCAGATGGCTGCTGGCTATCAGTAGGGTGCAAAGGTAAGTTAGAGATGTCAGGTGGTCACTGGCTATCCACAGGGTCTGAAGGTGAGTAGAGTGTTTGTGGTAGCTCGTGGCTCTCATAAAATTTTATATGGTAGGTCTCATAGATTTTTCTAGTTGATTTGTTGTAGCAACTATATGCTTTTGAGTCTTTTGCATAGCCAATCAACATGCACTCAATGGATCATGCATATATCTTGGGATTATGTTTTGCCAAAATGAGGACATAAGCCTTACAACCTATTTCCTACATGTAGGAGTACTTTGGTTGTGTAAGGGCAATCTCTGGAGGCTGTGGCTCAATCACACAGCTGGCAAAGGGGGATCCAAAGTCTATTCAGTACTGTACAGTGTCTACTAAGATAACTACTCACCTGGCAAAGAGAAATCCAAAGAGAACAAGTCTGGGAATTCCCTAGGCCAGGTGTGATGCTTCAGAGGCTTTAGAAGCATGAGAAACAACTGTACAGTATGACAGAGAAAAAAGACACAAGTAATGTGTCAGCAATTGGTCAGCAGTTACATAAGCCAGTGGCAGTGTCAAAGGGGCCACACTTGTCTGAATTATGGACAGAGAACCAGTGCAGCCTGAGAGCTGAAACTAGGACCAATAGATAGGAAAAAGGAAGGAGAATAAAGGAAAACTACAACAGAGCAAATCTGAAAAGAACTGGAGAAGGAGGAGGGGAAACAAGTGGGATGTCCCCTGACATCACCTCCTTCTCTAGGATGCAGCACCTTGATGCACTGGGTAGAAGAAGTCACAAATTGCCTGGTCTGCTAGTGAAATAGGGTAGATGCTTTGAATAGCTTTTGGGGCATTGGGATGCCTATGGTAGAAGTCCTAGACCAAGCCTGATACATGAACATTAGCCTGTGGTTCCCAAGAGATGTCCTCAATGCCATATCCCTTCCATTTCACCTTGAACTGCAACTTCCCTCAGAATACCCTGCTGTCCAAGATTTCCACCACCTCATACTCCTCCTCATCATGACCAGGACTGGTGGTGGGTGTGGCTTAGGGCAATGGCTTGGGATTGGATCATCTGGAGCTGGAAATAACTTGACCACATTAAAGACTGGATGCAGTTGGTGGAGGCCTGCTGGGAGTTTAAGTCAGTATGCCAAAGGCCCTACCTTCTTCTCTACTGTGAAGGGGCCAAGATAATGATGTGACAGCTTCAGGAATTGCCTTGTTGTCTTAATGTCTGAGCTATCCTAGTACACATAGTCCCCAGGCTTGTGAACTGGGACAGGTGTCGGTCTGTGATCATAGTACCATGCCATGTTTTCCTTGGCCTTCACTGATGCAGCTTTTGCCTCCTCCTGTGCCTTCCTCATCTGATCCACAAACTTGTTGACAGAGTTATTCTCTGAGGAGTGTGCCCAAGGTTCAAATCCCATGCAAGGGTGCCTGCCAGTGTCCAGGAAGAATGGAGTCATCTGTGTGAAAGAGTGAATGTGGTTGTTGTATTGGAATTCTGCATCTGGCAGCAGCTCATCCCAGTTATCATGCTTCTCATTACAAAACAAATAGAGATACTGTTCCAGTTCCTGGTTAACACATTCTGTCTGCCCATTGGACTGAGGGTGATAGGCCATGGTGGTATGGAGCTTTATGCTTAGCAGGCAATACAGTTCTTGAGTGAATTCTGCCACAAACTAGGGGCCCCAGTCTGAGACATACTCATTTGACAGACTGTGGAGTTTCCAGACATTCTTCTGGTATAGGCTGGCCACTTCCAAGGCAGAGCATGTGGTGTGGGTAGGTATAAAGTGAGCCTGTTTGCCATAGAGGTCCACCACTACTATCACAGCATTGTGTCCATGAGCATCTGGGAGTTTCACAATGAAATCCACTGATGTAACACTCCAGCAAGCAGCTGGAATAGGGAGTGGGTGGAGCTGGCCCATGAGTGCTTGGTGGCAAGGTTTGGTGCAGAGACAGAGGTTGCAGGTGCTAGTGTAGGTGCCTACATATTGGGAGATCTGTGGCCACCAATAGTTCTAGGATACCAGCTCTAGTGTCTTCCACCTTCTAGGATGTCCAGCCACCCAAGAGTCATGATGTTGTTCTACAATGTGCTGGCAAAGTTCTGGAATGTTAGGCACATAAATGCATCCTCTGAAGATCAGCAGCCCATCCTGAAGACCCCACTCATCAGCATGCACTGACTTGACTCTACTGACCCATCAAGCTTGTAGGGCCTGTGCAGCCTGGGCAATTGCATCCTCCTGTGCACCCTCCCAGTTCCCTCATTGGATGTCCCTAAGGATGTTTGCCTCATCTTCTTGAGCTATAATCCCTTCTAGCACATGGATGGCAAAGAGCTCTGGCTTAAGGAGGACAATGTTGTTATTATCTCCTGCTCCAGTGCTATGGTCAGCCCACCTGGACAGTGCATCGGGTTTGCCCATGCTCCATCCTGGTTTGTGGTGCGATAAGAAGTCAAAGTTGGCCAGATTCAGAGACCACTGAGCTTGACATTGATTGAGTTTCTTAGCAGAACAGAAGTACTCCAGGTTCTTGTGGTCTGTCCAGACTTCAAACTTATGCTGTGCATCCTCAAGGAAATGCTGCCATTCTTCAAAGGACCAAATAATTGCCAGCATCTCCTTGTCATGGATCTCATAGTTCCATTCCACTGCATTAAGGCTTTTGGAGTAGAAGACTACTGGATGCCATTTGCCATCCTCTTTTGACTATTGGGAGAGGACTGCCCCTGTAGCAAAGTCTGAGCTATCTGCTTCCACATGGAATGGAGAGTCATTGTCAGGGAACAGGAGAACTGGCTTTGAGGTCACAGATTGCTTGAGAGCATCAAAGGCAGCTTGCTGTTGGGGCTGCCACTGCCATGCAGTGTCCTTAACTGTGAGGTCAAAGAGGAGTCATGCATGGTGGGAGAAATCATGTATGAACCTCCAATAGAAATTGACAAACCTGAGAAAAACCTGAACTTTCTTCTTGTTCCTTGGCTCAGGCCACTCTGCTACACCTGCCACTTTAATAGAGTCCATCTCAGCTGGTCCATAGAAAATGATCAAACCCAGGTACCCCACTTTAGTCTGTTCAAATTTGCACTTCTCAGGCTTTAAATAGAGCTGGTGTTGGTGGAGGCATTCCAAAACCATGCATGTGACCCAGTGATGCTCCTTCAGAGTTCTTGTGTAGATGATGATATCATCAAGATACATGCAAACAACACCTTCTGCAATCAGATCACAGAAAATGTTATTCATCATAGTCTGGAAGGTGGCTGGGCTATTGGTGAGACCAAAGAACATTACCAGAGGTTCAAAAAGTCCATGATTAGTTTGGAATGCTGCCTTTCACTCATCCCCTTCTTTGATGTGTACATTATTATAGCCCCAGCAGACATCCAACTTTGTGAAATAGTATGCACTTCAAAGGTTGTTGACAAGTTCTGAGATGAGTGGCAAAGGATAGTGGTTCTTCACTGTCATTGCATTCAGGACACAATAATCCTGAACCAGATAAAGAGACCCATCCTTCTTTTTAATAAAGAAAACTGGGGAGGCCATTGGAGACTTAGAGGGTTATATTTATCCTGAGCTAAGATTCTCCTGCAGGAAAGCATCCAGCTCATCCTGTTCATGGGGCACAAGTAGATAGACCTTGCAACTGGAGGGCTCCGCATATGGTATCAGCTCAATTGCATGATCCCACTGCTTGCCCTCTAGAAGTGAATCAAAGGAGGCCTTGGAGAATACATCCTCAAAGTCATGGAGGTGATTGGGAACAGTGCTACAGAAAGGCTTGAGCTGTGAGTTTACTGCAAATGCCTCAGCCAGATGCTGTGAAGTTGTCTGACTGGCCTGAATCTCTCCCACTGTAGGAGGGGGGCAGAGGGTTGTAGCATAGATCTGATTACCCACCTCTATGGTCTCATTTGGGGACTCTGCATCTGGAGTACAGGTTCATTCTCCTCCACCTTCCTCTTCTTCTGGAGATTCACACCCAACACCCCAGACATCCTTGTAGAGGGCCTCTCTATGAGAAACTGCCAGAGGAGGGGACTCAGGAGGTGAAGATCAGCATAAGGGAGATGTCCAGCATGACAGGCATGCACAGCAGCACAACCACAAACTTTGGCTCTCTGCTCCTTATGGGCTTCTTCTGTACAGGTAGTGCAGCAACATGGGCAATGACTCATCTTCACCTTGCCCTTAGTCCAGTCAATCTCTGGACTGTGTTCATGTAGCCAGGTGAACCCCAAGATCATGTCTTGCTTTCCCAAACTAGTAATGGCACAAGTGGCTTGCTCTGAGTGGTCTTAGTAGCAGAGGACCAGGTCCACCATAGAGCAAATAGAGCCAGCTTCATTGAGCATGCCATCAACATTGTATACAGGGATAGAATGAGAAAGGGGGCAAGTGGTCAAGCAGTGTTGTTGCGCATAGTCAGTGTCAAGGAAGAGGCCTGTTGTGCCACTGTCAAGGAGGGCAACCACACTTCAGATCTGCTGGGTGTCTGTTGTCTCAATTTCCACCTGTAGCTTCAGGGAGTTGGTAGAAGGGGTGAAAGCAACAACATAACAATGGGAGAGGTGGCATTTCCATGCAGGGATCTGAAGGCATGGGCTAGGGAGTGTGTTTCCAGCTGAGACTTTAGCTGGAGAGGGAGTTTGTATGTCTGAGGAGGGGCTTATTATTTCAGGCATAGTATCAACAATGGCAACAGATATATTTGATTCTATGGACAGGAGGGCAAAACAATTAGTACTGAGCAATGGGATGTACTGGTCATCCATTGCCCTTTTAAAAATCCTCAGACTCTGTAGGAACCTCCTCCAATACATTGGCCACTTCCTCAGAATAGACAGCTATAGGTGCATCTGGAGGGGGTTCCTGTGGCATCCTGGGCTGCAAGGAGTTAGATGAGCAGCTCTCCCTGTTCTGATGCTGACAAGTAGCAAACTTCTAGCCCTTGAGGACAGTGACAGGCAAAATGACCTGCCTTCCCACAGTGTCAATACAGCAGAGGAGTAGTGGACCACTGTTGGAAAGCATCTACATTCATTGGGACTCCTTGAGGTAGGGAGCACAGGGGAGCAACAGGAGGCATGAAGAAAGGAGCTGCACCTGGTTGTGAGAATGCTAATGCAGGTGCAGAAGAGGGAGCTCAGGGAGTGAACCCTCCACAAGAAAAAGGGAAGGTCAAGAGTTGCATCTGCTGCAACTCACATTGCAGTTCCATGAGCTGCCACTGCTCACATGCCACCTTGTACCAGGTATTGACATGCTCATCATCTGGGCACCTCTCTGCCATGCTGTCAATATGATCCCTGAGAGAGGGGTGGAGTCCATCATGGAAGGTTAGGCAGAGTTGTAGACCATCTGGATATTCAGCCTGTTCAACTAAGGCATGAAAGGAGTCAATGTACTCATCAAGTGACCACTTTCCTTGACTATACTGAGTTTGGTCTCAAAGGAAAAGAGCTGTAGTTTTGGTGGGCTCAAGGGAAAGAACTCCACTTAGAACTCCTTCTCAAACTTCATCCAGCTAAAGAAACTCTCCACTCCTCCTGGGCATTGGAAGATACACAGTGCATAAGTTGAGGCTCAACCAGTCTTCATGTAGGAGAGGACCCAGGCAATTTTCAAGGCATCTGAGGTAAAGGCTTCACCACTCAGCTGGATATAGGTGATGCAGGACTAGAGGAAACATTCTCCAGCCTTATGATCTCCATCATATACATCAGGGAGTGCAGGACAAGAGAGTTTGGAATGGAGCTGAAAGGCTTAAGCCAGATGCAGACACAAACTGTTCTGCAGCAGCTAGAGCCAAAAAGCCTGAGCTAGTGGCAGACACAAACCATTCTGCATCTACTGGGGGCATTTAAGGAGTGGTAGGAGCAAGGGGGAGACATTCCAGAAGGGCCTATAGAGAAAGGGGCACTGCTTCAGTAGTTTAACAGAGTCCAGTAAGTTCAGCTGTGTGGGAAGTAAGGGAGGCTTGGGTAAGTTGAACCTGTGTCTCCAGAGACAGAAAATGACTTCAGACATTGTCCTGGAGGCTTGAAGCATCAGGGGGAGGGGCTGGAGGGGCTGGCTTGTTGCAGCAGGTTTCTCGCAGAGGAACAGACTGAAACCAGAAAACAGAAGTGATAGTCTGATAGAGTTCACGTAGACTGATGTCCTCGTATTCAATAGGCAAATAGACTATGAAGTACAATAGATACACACCTGATGTCCTCGTATTCAATAGGCAAATAGACTATGAAGTACAAGGGCATCCAGAAATGAAAAATGTCTACGCGCGGTCACGTGATTCTAGTTGTGCACTCCTGGCACCGTATACTCTCAACACTCCCACCTGACGGAGTGTCCACAATGTCACCGAAGTTTCTCGCGTGAGAACTCCCCAATAATACCCATCTTCCTTCTCAGGCGATTGACCGTTTCATGAGGAAGTGTCTTGGTAAGCAAGTCCGCAACCATCTCTTCAGATGGAATATATACGGGCCTTATCTTCCCATCTTGAACCGCCTGTCAAAGCCAGAACCAATGCCGGTCGAGGTGCTTAAGGCGCCCCATGTGCTCCGGCTGTTTTGTGACTGATAGGGCCGATTGGTTGTCGATGTAGAGGGTCGAAGCTAAGGATTGCGGTGCCCCGACATCTGCCAAGAAGTTCCGCAACCAGCACAGCTCGCATCCGGTCTCGCTTGCGGCCACAAACTCCGCCTCAGTCGTTGACAAGGCAACAATGGTTTGAAGCTTGGACATCCAGCTAACCGCGCCGCCTCCCACGGTGAGGATCGAGCCAGTCGTGGATCGGCCATTGTCTATATTTCCACCATGGTCGGCGTCGCTGAAGGCAAGGAAATAGGAAGGTGCCGAGGATGAAGCAGAGTACTCAATTTTGTAGTCAAGAGTACCTCGAATATATCGCATTAGATGTTTGACGGCCTTCCAATGCTTGGGTTCAGCACAAGCATTAAACCTGCACAGCACGCTGACAGCATGTGCAATATCCGGACGTGTGCACATCACGAGATACAGTAACGCGCCTGTTGCCTGTATGTATGGGACATGCGCATTTCTTCCTCTTCTCCGGGCGTGCTTGGTGAATCAGCTCTGGAGAGGGTGACGCCAGATTGTAGAGGGGTCGCGACGGCTTTAGAGTCTAGCATGTTGAAGCGTGAAAGAACCTCGATGGCATAGGCCTTCTGATTGATCCAAAGCTTACGATTAGGTCTGTCTCAGGTAACGACGACCCCAAGGAGGCCAGTGGTTGGTCCGAGGTGGCGCAGAGTAAAATATTTGCGCAACTCAGAGATTACCTTCAAAATTGCGGACCGAGACTTTGAGGCTAAGGTCATGTCATCAACATGCACGGGGACAATGATGCGTACCCCATCTCGGAGGTATACATATACGCACGGGTCAGAAGTAATGCGTGTGAACCCAAGTTTGAGAAAGACTTCGTGCATGCGCTTATTCCAAAGGTTAGCACCCTGTTTTAACCCATAGATCCCCTTCTCTAGTTTGGCGCAAGCATGTCCGTCACCCAGTTTGCGCTCAACATCAGGCAGGACATCTTCAGGAAAACCCTCAGGAAACTTCATATAAAGTTCAGCATCAACAACTCCATGAAGAAAGGCTGAGGAAATGTCGACAGACTCCAAATACATGTCTTCTATGGCAGCCAAAGCAAGGATAGTACGAACTGCCGCCCAGCGAGCCGTCGGTGCAAAGGTTTCGTCAAAGTCCACTCCTGGACGTTGACTGAATCCCTGTGCCACGACACGGGCCTTGAAGCGGTCGATGGCTCCATCTGGTAAGTGTTTGACTTTAAACACCCACCGTGACCCAATGGCCTTCCTCCCAGCTGGCAGATATGCAGCTCGCCATGTCCCGTTGCTCCGCAGAGAGTTCATCTCCTCGCACATTGCTTTATGCCATTCTGCTGAGTTTTTGCTCGCCATCGCTTCCTTGTATGAGCGTGGATTTATGTCATGGGCGGAGGCTTTGTATGTGCTTGTTGCGTTCGCACAGATGGCACCGAACCCACCAAAATCGATTCCGTCTTGAACAAATGCCCGGCCGGCCAGAAGTAGAGCTTCGTCAGAATCAGTATTCAGTACGAGGTCTACCTCCTGCTCTTCGTGGTCGTCAATGATGCCTACATTGACGTCCCACAGGAGTTGCTCCGGGGGTTCTTCTGGATAGGGTGAGGGTGGTGGCGGTGGTGGCGGGTCACGTACAAGGAGTGATTCATGATTCTCTTGACGTTGTACTGCATCGTAGTAATCAGCGTTTGGGTTACGAGCAGGGATGCATGTACGCTGGCTGGGCTCTCTGGGTGGAGGCAATGGCTTAGGTTGGCGAGGCGCTCGGATTGTAGGAGGATGGGGAGGTATGGTGGGTGCTAGTTGCTGCTGTGGAGTAGCTCCCACTGATCCATCTGGGGCTCCCACCGGATCTGTATCGTCATCATCGATGGGTGTGAGAGGTGAGTTGTCAAATATGGGGTTGACTTCAACAACAGGAGCTGTGGCAGGTGCGGGGAAGGTAAGCTCATCTGAATCATATGGTTCAGACTCTACTAGATTGTCAAACGAGCTGGGAGATGGTGGCAACACGCTTGAAGAAGATAGACCCGGGAATCGAGATTCATCAAACACCACGTCCCTAGATACAATGATCTTCCTTGTACTCAGAATGTATACTTTCCATCCGACATAATTGTCTGGATAGCCAACAAACACACCTGCAAGTGTGTGTCCCTGCAGTCCCTTTCTTTTGTCCTTCCCAACGAGGACGTACGCTGCACAACCAAAGACACGAAGATGACCAATGCGGGGTTTTCGCCCCTTGTATGCTTCAAAAGGTGTTTTATTGTGCGGTAGAGCAGAAGTCGGACAACGATTATGAACGTGCCTGTACGTGCTGATGGCATAAGTCCAGAAGCTGTCCGGAAGGTTGGCTTCTTTGAGCATTGAAGTAATAGCTTCATTCACAGTCCTATTCAGGCGCTCTGCAACGCCATTTTGTTGAGGAGTGGCTGTATTAGTGAATTCAAGCCGTATTCCTTCAGACTTGCAGTAGTCAAGCATGGATTTAGACATGTATTCACCACCTTTGTCATGGTGTACACACTTAACTTTCCTACCAGTCTGACGCTCAACACGAGCCTTGAAGTCTTTGAAAGCCTGGAACGTGTCACTTTTCTTGTACATGTCGTGTGCCTCCATCCATCGTGTGCTATCATCGATGAACGTTACCCACCATCTACGATTTGTCTGGTGTCCGCCAACTCGCATTGGGCCATGAACATCACTAAAGATTTGATCAAGAGTTCCAGTAGCGCGATCTGTCACGTGTGGGAAAGGAGCTCGATGTTGCTTCCCTTCCAGGCATGGCTCACACAGTTGCGGTAGTGGTGTACTCGAGACTTTCAGATCATCTGTCAGTTCATTCTTGATGAGTTGTTCTAGCCAATTTGAGCCAAGGTGACATAATCTTCTGTGAAGAAGCTCTCGGTCGATCACTGATGAGGATGTTGGTCCTATCTTTGTTATGTTCGCTGTATGAATGGGAGAGGACACAAGTGTTTCGCCGTCAAGGTATGAAGTCAACGCCTTGTCGATGGTTGCTGTGAACACAAGCTCATTGCTAATGTTAAAGAAAACTTTATGTCCGTGGAAGGTCACGTTGAATCCATGATGCACAGAGAGAGTGGTGATGGACAGAAGGTTATTCGTGAGGTCAGGTACAAACAGGACATTAGAAATGACAACATCGTTGAGTGGTTCTCTGTTACAGTCCTTTCCTCGAGGTCTAAATCTCACTGACCCTTTTCCTGCAGAGTACACAACAGCTCCATTTGCAACACGGACTGGGACTTTCCACGACTTAAATGAGTTTGGTAAGAACCATTCGCGATGCGGGGTCATAGAACTCGTGGCGCCCGAGTCTGCATTCCATAGCGTATCAGAGGGGTCCGAAAGGGAGAGGGAAGATCGACAAACGGCAGCATCTGCCTTCTCAGCAGGTCCATCACATCCTTCTTGCACTTTAGACTCGTTAGAGGTCTTAGTGGTGTTGGCCTTCTCTTTCAATCCTCCTCCTCGGTGATTTCCATGCTTCTTGGACTTAGCGTTGTCTCCCTTCTCCTTCTTTGAGTTTGCGCAAGCTGTCAACAGGCCTGGGCAATCAGAAACCTTGTGGGGGCCATCGCAAATGTAGCAGACAATAGTCCGGGCTGCTGCAGCGGCAATAACTGCTGCTGTTGCTTGTGCCTCCTCTTTTGCTGCACGACGTTGGACTTGCTCCGTGCGAAATGCCTCAATTACGGCATCTTGAGATAGGTTATTCAGCATGAGAACTGAGGAAATAAACGAGCCGTAATCTTCATGTGGCAGGGCACGAAGCATGGCCATAACTGATAACTCATCATCCAGAGTCTCAATAGTGTAGGTCTCTGTCTTGTTGCCATTGCTGTCTTCAGTAGCATGAGGGCGGAGCGCACGCACACGCTGCATTGCACCCTGAACGCGTGTGCAAAGATCAACGAGTTCTTCATCTTCGCGAAGGCGAATGTTGAATACGTCGGTGAGTGAATTGAACCGAGCGTTTGGCGCAGACTTCGAATGGATTTCTTTGAGTTTGCTCCACATCGCTGCAGGATCATCACGAATAGCGTCTACATGAATTTTGTTGCCTTCATCAAGCCATTGATATATTTCGCCGGCTGCTCTGTCACTACAAAGGTCATAGGCGTCGACGGTAGAGGCGTTTGAATCATCAGCCTTTGGAGAAGGGCGTTTTTCTCTGCCGGTGACAATACGAGCTCCGCCTACTGCCATGAGACGGCCATACATGGCTCTTTCCCATTCGGCGTATTTGACTGTTCCTAGCTTTGATAACGGGGACCGAGAAGCCGTGGTGACGTTGTCCATTGTAAAGGTGCTGATGCTGAGGCTGAAAATAAAGGTGTGTGGGAAGTGTTTGCGAGTGGGAGTTTCGAGGGGTTGTTACGCTTCAAACGTTTATGGAACGGAGCGGTATAAACAATTTCAATCTTCGGTGTGAGTCTGTGGGCCGGGGCCCATAACCTGTTGCAGCAGGTTTCTCGCAGAGGAACAGACTGAAACCAGAAAACAGAAGTGATAGTCTAATAGAGTTCACGTAGACTGATGTCCTCGTATTCAATAGGCAAATAGACTATGAAGTACAATAGATACACACCTGATGTCCTCGTATTCAATAGGCAAATAGACTATGAAGTACGAGGGCATCCAGAAATGAAAAATGTCTATGCGCGGTCACGTGATTCTAGTTGTGCACTCCTGGCACCGTATACTCTCAACATGGCTGGGTCATAGGAAGGGCACAGGAGCACTAAGACACTGGTGGGGGAGAGACCTTTTGAAAAACCAAGTAGAAGCTCAAGTAACCAAAAAGGGGGCTCCCAGACTGAATCTAGATACTTGCTCTGCTGTAATAGTGACCTCTGGAGGCTGTGTGGCTCAATCACACAGCTGGCAAAGGGAAATCCAAAGTCTATTCAGTACTGTACAGTGTCTACTAAGATAACTACTCACCTGGCAAAGAGAAATCCAAAGAGAACAAGTCTGGGAATTCCCTAGGCCAGGTGTGATGCTTCAGAGGCTTTAGAAGCATGAGAAACAACTGTACAGTATGACAGAGAAAAAAGACACAAGTAATGTGTCAGCAATTGGTCAGCAGTTACACAAGCCAGTGGCAGTGTTAAAGGGGCCACACTTGTCTGAATTACAGACAGAGAACCAGTGCAGCCTGAGAGCTGAAACTAGGACCAATAGATAGGGAAAAGGAAGGAGAATAAAGGAAAACTATAATGGAGCAAATCTGACAAGAACTGGAGAAGGAGGGGAAACAAGTGGGATGTCCCCTGACAGGTTGCCTGCCTGTTCAGGCCTCATGAGGAGTTACATTTTTCACAGATTTGGTAAGAGTTCATTTATGAATATGAGAGGCCATCATGTAAAATTCATCCCACATGTTAGGTGGACATCCCATGGATATTCACATAGCTTGGGCCTTACCCATCAGAGTCCAATGCATGTGCTCAACACAACCAATGTGAGCTGAAGTGTAGGCTGCTCTATGCTGCTGTTTGGATCCACAAGACATGAGCCATGACTGCATATCTTGCCTGCCAAGCTCATCATTGTGACCTGTTCAATACATGCCTAACTTAGCCTGAACCTTGTTCTCTTGAGCCAGTTGCCATGCTTTCAGGTGGGCAAGGGCTTTGGCCTTGCTACACAACAGTATTGACCAGTGCTTACTAGTGAAATCATCAACAATGTTCATGATATATTTGTAACCTCTGCATGATATTACAGCCTGAGGACCAGCTAAATCAACCCATACAATCTCTAATTTCTGCATCACCCTCTGTCCTTCCTCCTGCACCTTTGGAACTGCATTCCTTGTCTGTTTTCCAAGGATACATGAGTCACATTTAGGTGGCTTTGAGGGGAAGACAGAGGGCATACCTGGGACCATTCCAGATTCAGCCATGTCAAGGATGGTCTGGTAATTGGCATGTCCAAGACAATGATGCCAGGTTTCCAGATTGCTAGTGTGTGTGGCTGGAAAAGCATGGTGTTCAAGAGAGATAGATTGGAGGTTGAGGGTGTACAGGCATTGGTTTGGAATGAGTGATTCTTGTGCAATGAGCAAGCATGTGGATTGATCGATGATTTTGACTGACATGTTGTCAAATATGGTATCTAAGCTGGAACATGTGGCAAGAGAGCTGACTGAAATGAGGTGTACAGTAGCATCCGGAATATAGAGGGCATTTTGCAAGAGAATATCAGAGCCTTTGGTGATGTGGAATCATATATCTCTGATCCCAATTGCTGTGACTGTGGATCCACCAAGCCCTTTTACATTGTGCAGATGGATCAATTGTAGGGTCAGAAAGTCTTTGTGGCAAGGGGAGATATGAACAGTAGCCCCAGAATCTATGAGGAAGGGAGTGTCACCTAGGGATGATCATCCTGTGTGGTGGGTCTTTTCTATGTCTGCTGCAAGGATATTTTCCATGACTGATTGTGTTTGAACAGTCCAGTTTTCTGCAAAGCTGGCTTCATCTATTGCTGGGAAACCAATGTGTTCCCAATATTCTGTACTGTGATTGGAGGGTGATTTGGATGGCAATGACTTTTGCAAAGGCCACCATCTCGGTGGGGGCTGGGAGCTGCTCAAGCTGTGACTGGTCTATGTACCACAGCTTCCCATCGATTCCTGTGATGGCTACAAAAGTTTTTGGAGTGGACGCTGCAGTAGTACTGGTTTTTGTCAAAGGCTTTGCAGGAAGGTTGGACTTGCCTCTCAACACCCGCTGCACTTCCTGAGCCTCAGCAATAGATTTACCTGCCATCCCTCCTCCTTTTTGTATGCAAAAGGCCTTTGAATGTTCCTTGCAAGGCTGTATAAGCACAAAGCAATTCTCACAACAAGTTGCCCCGTGGCCATGGTTGTGTCCTGGTAAATCCGTCACTCTCGTGCCCCCTTTTGCACTAAATGCCATAGCATGATTTGATTTTGCTTTGGAATTGAGAATATTCTGGGTGTTTTCCATGAGGATGCGGATGTCTGTTGGATCGCAAGGTGCGCTCTGTGTGCATTTACTGATGAGTGTCGAGACCAAATTCTGAAGGCAGTCAAAGGATGGATCGTTGAGACTGTTTAGTAGGGCAATGCAGGCAAAGTGGTTCCTGTCCACCATCCCAATGTCAAATGCACACTTAACGGTATCAACAATGTGCCCGGCTGTGACAGGCAGGGGTTCTGCGAGAGAGCACTACGTAGACAGCACTTCTTGGAGAAGAGCAATCTGCTTGATGGGACCTCCCTCTGCGCCCATGCTTTCAAGTCTGCATAACATTTGGCTGCACCCTCGTGGGTGACGAGGTCGCAATGTTCAGCATCGTCTAGCGCGGATTTGATAAAGGTGATGGCGAGCCAATCATTCAGGCCCCAGTTGGCGTGTGCGCGGGGTTCTGTGTCAATACTCGGATGGACAGTGATGTCAAACACATGGGAGTATATTCTGTTAAGGATGAGGGCATCTTTGAGCTTCTCCGTCCACTGAGTGAAGTTACCGTCTGCGCGAGCGTACTTGGGGCCTTCTCATCTGTGACGTATGACGCGTTCTGGGATGGAAGGGTTGGTGAAATCAGTGGGCAGAGTGAGGGATGGGGATGCAGGAGCCATAGCGAGCAGAATCACCAAAGGAGTCAGACAAGGACAAGAAGAAAGACAATAGACAAAGATTCAAGGTACGCGACGCAGCGCGTGATATGACCAGATAGGAGTTCTGATCAATAGGACGTTCTAAGGTCTGGCTACAATATACCCATAACCTGTTAGAAAACAGACCCTAAGAACAAACGTAAGTTTACTCCCTCAGTCCGGTATAATTGACTGAAATTAAACTGTACCTAAGAACAAACGTAAGTTTACTCTATGGGCACAGTCAGTTTGTAAGTAATTCGATGGTAAGTGTAGTTACTCACCCCTCAGTCCGGTATAATTGACTGAGGGGATCGTCTAATGTAGCTGAATATATATACGTATCATGAACAATGAGAATGTGGCACAAAGCACCAGTGGGCCCCTGTGTGCTTGATAAGCGGCTGGTGTGATATCGTGACAATGGAAATGCTCACAAGCACAAGGCCGAGGATGCCGCTGAAGGCCGCGCTGAGAGGCTCCGACGCAACGACTGTCGCAGCCGCGAGTGCTTGCGAGTCCAGAATGTACCCACCCACGTTGAATTTGTTCCACCCAATCGGCCCAGAGACCACACCTTTCAGGTATTCGATTGAGAAAGTCTTGCCTGTGCCCGTCAAACTGCTGGCGTCGTACAGATGCTCATTTGTCTGCCCACACGACGAAGATGATTCGGAGGCAATCCACTGCGTACAATATAAGGGAAAGAACTTTGAATGCCAACGTCCTCACAAGATCAGAAGATCCTTACTTCGCCTCGAGTTGCTACTTGCTAACACTAAGGTGGACAATAAAAGACGTGCCTTGTGAGACCGGCCACCAGTGTAGACGAGAAGGACAGCGACGGCTCTGTTGCGCTCGACAAGCCTAGAGAGGGTCGAGAGATGGAAACGACGCACAACACGACGCACCATTTCTGCCGATATATATATATATTTATTTAGTGAAGTCATTGTGAGGTCGTAGTACTTCAGACTTAAATAGGCGTGCATTATAGTAAGTGTTTGAGATTATACTCCAAGCTTCAGGCTTCAGGATTTGAGGCTCGTTGTTCATTTATGGTGATTGAGTCATTGATATCAGGAAATTACGCGCTATGAGCATCGGTATGTGGATTTCAGCATTACATAGCGCTAGCATTATATACGTACATACGTACTTAGTTCAAGCATAGTTGTAAGACTTGTTATTTTGTGCATGTATACTTGAGATGTAGGAGTATGACTGGAGCATATGCTGTACCATCTCTGCTACGATCCTCACGATGCAGTTTCTCAGAGATCCTGCTGCTTTGGTTGAAACGAGATCAAGCCCGATCTATGAAGGAACATCACTCACCACCAAATTCTATTCACGCGGATGCAGGAATCATGCCAATGGTTCTCACGGAAACCACAGCAAACATGGGCGATACCTCCTGGATACGACATTGCCGAGAATAATGATGGTGGCGGTGCAAATGAGAAGATTGGCGAATGGTTACCTAATGAGGATGGATGCTAGCCATGAGCATGACAGCACTTGAACACTTGAGTGGCATCAGCCCCGGGAGTTCTGCAACCATGAGCTCATCCGATACAGCGCTGATAATGCATGAATGACAGGACAAAGGTAACAGACAGACCTTGCAAAATTAATATGTTACATTGCTGATGTTCCCTGATTTAGATTTACTGGCACCCACCTCAGCTAGCCAAATTTGACTTTGGTAGCACTTCCTGAACTTTGATTATTGTGACACACTTTAACTCCATACTGCTATGACCATAATCAGACTGACTGCTGAGGCTTGCCAATCTATCACTCATTCCTGTCGTCAAGACGTGGTTACCTGGGTGGCAGCTGCTCTGACCGTCAGGAACGCGTGGTAATACTAGGAATCCGACTTCACTACAGCAGCAACCCATTGGTAGCACTATGTAGAACTGTGTCCAACATAATATCACTCATTAAGGTTTTCGGCAAAATCCAGCCTGCACCGGACCGCTTTGGAGATTTAGATTATTTCCAGATAGCCTCGGAACACGTTTTCACTGGGGTTAAATTTCGACCCGACTTTGTCCTCAATCACTTACAGACATATGGTGGTTCAGTCCTTTGCTCAATCGGCAGCGCAAATCGGCCAACTTTCTTGGTCGAGCTCGACCATATCAATATCTAATGATCAGAATCTTTCCGTCTTATCAATACCAGAACTCGTATCTCATATCTTCCGTATGTCCACTAGGAAAACTATCCAAACAGGCATGCAGGTCTGTGAGCTCTGGGCCAAGGTTGGAAAACCGATTTTATGGCAAGAGCTGGAAACTCCGAATGCAGTCAAGGGTCTCTTGAAAACTCTTGCCCCATGGGACTTTGCGAAAGAGTTTACCGTGAGTTCTTTCTCGTACACCACTTCCCTCAAATCTTAGCAAGATTATCTAGGTTCCTTCCTTCGTAGATTGGCCTTGTTTCCTTGAATGTTCCTCCTTCACTCGTTCACTAAGTCTTGGCACAAGCAACAGGATAAACTCAATTTTGAGATTCATTGCAGAGACACGACCCGTTTTTGATGTATTTCCAAACCTGGAAAATTTAAGAACTACAGTAGGGGATCATGCAGAGTCTATCCAACATTCAAGTGTTCTTTTGCATCCAGCTCTGCGTCGGTGGACCATCACCTTTCGTCGTGTGCCTGTCGAGCTTTTGACACATTTGGTTCCTGTCTTGCGATTATCTGGCCTTATGTATCTTGAAATTCAGGCTGTAATGATAGGAGCCAAGTCACTCAGAGCATTCCAAGGACTTCCAAGGCTCGCATATTTGTCACTTCCTCGTTACTCGGTGACGACTGAAGTACTTGAAATTCTTGCCTACTTCCCAGCCCTGCACGAAATTAGAACCAATGACACTGGGCGCCCACTTGATTCAGTCAAAGTACATCAAAAGCCATTCATTTTTCTTCGACAAGGAGCTTTCCACCTCCTTCATGCCCTGACTTTCTCCGGATGTCCGTGCCAGATCTCAGATTTTGTGGAGAATGTACATTTCCCTACTCAAATTCGTTCGTAAACAATCGAAACCATGCAATGCAACAGGCCCTACTACATTTCTCCGGAATTGCAACGCATCGTCAAGAAATGCCGAAAGCTCACTGAACTGGCGCTGCGTGATGTTATCCCGGAAGTTGTTACGTTATACAGTGATTTAGAGATCTTCCTCGCCTACAACCTCACTCGACTCCGGATCGATAGTTACTGGTCATCTTTGGAATCTTTCCCAAAGGACATCACAAAACTTGCTTGCAGAATTCCCTCGATTGAGATTTTGGAGTTCAATCCTGAGCCATGCAAATCGGGACCATATGGCCTGGATCAGATTGGCGACTGCAGTCACTTCATTCTCAATGATCTTTTCATCCTGGCCAAACACTGTCGGAAGCTCAAACGGCTTTCGATCTGGGTGTCCACTTCTGAGAGCTATACAGTACCATATGCTGCAATACCTTTCCCTGACCTGCAACAGCTCCATCTAGGGAGATCGATTTTGGATGATTCAGAAGCCGAAGATGTAGCGCTTTTCTTGGCCCAACTTCTCCCACTATTTTGTGAAGTCACATTTTCCAAGATGCTAACCGGCTACCATCCTTACGGTTGGCTATGTGTCAATCACCATCTCACCAAATTCAGGATTGTAATGGGGGCGGCCAAGCTGCGCGAACGTGCTAGGTGGTGCTCTAACGTCGTCGAACATTTTCATTATTAGCCACGCTTGCAATATTTCCTGCATTCCTTTGATGTAGCTTAGTGTAATCGCTCAATTTGTACTCAACGCAGCAACTGATCTTGAAGAACCTTGACATGTATCGGCATAGTTCACACGAATCATCTTTGTGGGGATAATTCTTTGGCCGCTCACTCACTGGTTCTAAGTTGCACTACCTCGATGTCTCCTACAAAGAAGATCCACAACTTGCACAAGCCCTGTAAATTGCATGGAGCTTTGCTACAGTTCTCTAGCTCTAAACGATGATTGACCAGCGATCATGCCTTAGATGCAGATGTCCTGTTCAAATCAAGCAACAATCTCATCTTCCGCATTCATCGCAAGAACCTGGAGGCTCCTGCCTCATGATTTCCTCTGCTTCAAACTGGTGCCAATGAAGAGACCGTAGCGCTGACTGAGGATGCTTCAACACTTAAAAATCTCTTCCCATACATATACTCTCAGCTTTCTACCAGCATTGCTCTTTTGCCATTCGAGGACCTATCCAAATGAGCAGAAGCTGCAGAGAAGTACAAGTTTTTCTGCAAGGATGTGGGCCATCAATGTGCACTTTCAGGATTACGAAGACCTCTGCCAGATTTCTGGGCTATAACTCAGGTATGGTTCTACACTTACTGAAACAGCACACGTGCACGCGCCTGTACAGTGGTTTCCCCAAATAGGCAGTCAGTTTCAAAGCGTGGCTTCTGTACGTGTATAACACGTGTATAACTGCAGGTGCAGTAGGAATCGTAGCCGAGTTCCACCAACCTTCACACTGAATACTGCAATCCTTTCACGGAGGCACCTCAAGTCGAGTATACATCTCTTTGTGTCAACTCAGGAAAGCACGCGTAGTACGATACCGCGAATTACCAAGATACATGAATGACGATGACAACATGGGGGCGGTTGTAAGATTCATTCCGATTATGGGCGCTTATCTGAAGAATTTTCAGAAGTAATAGGACCTGTTGAGATACAGACCTGTCCAACCGACGGACATACCAGACTTTCCTATTTCGGTTTTACCTCTTTCGGTGGCGCCAGCCACAACAGACCGATCGGTATTTACCAGTCTTTGTTCTTTTTCTTTTTGCATATTTTTCTGTAAACACAAACAACACACCCTCAGTCGACTACATTACCGTGAGTGACTGAGGGTGAGTCTTATTCATATTTTACCTACCGACTCAATACTCATCCATACCTGTAGCTCAATACTTGTTGTATTTTACAGGTAATATAACTCAGTCGACTACATTACCGTGAGTGACTGAGGCTCAATACTTGTTGCATTTTACATGACCAGCAACTTGGGATGACTTGACAGACAATAAATACCTTTTCAGGACTTTTTGAGTTGTTCGTGTCCCCCGCAGCCGCAGCTCCTCCAGCACGACGTCAAGACTCCTACAAGCCACACACCTCTCTTCTGAAACAAAAGTACATAAAAATAAAACTGATCATTTTTTTTTGGCTTTAGCAGACGTTCCCTTCAATGACTTGACTTGACATTCAATTTTGGGACTTTGAGTTGAGTTCAAGAGTAACCAAGGTCCCCGGTTGCCGAACGATTGCAGCTCCAGTCAAAGTTTAATGTTCTAATGTAAGGGTTCCCCTTGCGGTAAAGTAAAAGGGGGTAACATTTGATCAGAACTATGTGTACAGTCGAATCATATATACCGTCGGGAGTGGTAGAGTGTAGAATGAGGATACAACGACAACGACACATTCCTAACCGAAAAAAAAGACAGTGGTAATATAACAAGGTTCAAACAAGTCGATATCACTAGGGTTCGCCCGGACCCGCATCAAGAAAAAGTATAGTCGTATCATATGCCTCAGCCCACACTCACTCGACTGGTTACGAAAGCTCTGCTGCAAGTTGGAAGCGCAAGTTTTATGATGCGGGGAACAGGGAGGGTACGACGAGGGATGGATGGGATGAAACTGCCTCTACGGCCACGCTACGACGAGTACGCTGGATATGTTGGGTATGTTGTTGCTGGGTACGCGTCGTCGTCCCACGAGTCTATTGTAAGAGTCAGCGGAGAAGATCCCCCAGACTAGAAATGGACATACCTTCAGGGATACTCCTCCAAGCCAGGAAAAGCACGCCGATCGCAGCTGTTTCTAATATAGTCGCCGGGAACGATCCGTCTATGTGCTGATTCGACGCCTAGAAAGGACCTTAACTGAACGCCGCCAGGTGGAGCTTGGACTCACCGTGCACAGGATCCTGCTCACAAAAACCACGCGAGCTAGCTGAGCACGAACAAAAACGTGGCAAGCACGTAGTACGCCGCTATGGGGCAGTACTCTCTGAGTACCCTGAGGACGATATTTACCATGATTGCGATGTATACGACGATGCATACGAGCGGCTAGATGGAGAAGACGACGAAGAGGGATATGCTGCGGAGGGCAGTGGGTAGGCGTTGAGGGGCCGATCGGCGGCTGTCGAGGGCGAGGTATGTTCCGAGGGCAAAGACGAGGAAGGAGAAGATGTGGTATGGCTGTAGGATGGTAAGATTTGTAACAATGACAGATTGGGGAACGCACGACGAGATTGCTCCATGTGCCGTCCTTGACAAACTGGGTTGCGACGATGGCGTTGACAAGGAGACCCCAGAAAAAGGACGAAGCCGGCGTGCAGGGCTGTGAGAACGACGAAGGCTGCGCTGCCTTGAAGGAATGCGCCAGTAGTGATTGCATTGAGGAGCAGAGTGATGGCGTAGACGGTGAGGAGGGATCTGAGTTTGATGCGGCCCACGGCAGCCTTACGTCTGTGAGTGAGCCAGATGAGGGCCAGGGCGAGGACGAAGGAGAGGGTGGATGCGATGTCATTTGTGATGTTGCCCAGATGCGGTGAGGGCTGCAATGTGTCGAATGTAGGTGCAATGAAGCATTGCGGGTTGATGCCAACGCCGGCCAGTGCAGGCTGGCCGAGGCATCGTGCAGGACGGCAAAGGTGGAAATGCGGACAAGCTGGCAGTAAAAGAGGTTGCACCGCGGATACGACGGCACTGACGAACACAGCGGCTCAAAGTCGCCAAACCGTGTCATCGTGTCATCGTGGAAGGTTGAGCTCAAATCACTTTTGCACACGGCCGTTGTTGCTTTCCCCCATGTGATCAGCGCGCTTACTTGCCGTCTTTGACATAAGCTTAGTTTCGGATGACAATGGGGACATGGGTATCGTGGGCCCAGTTCGGGATAGTGATGCGGGTGCAATGATGCATGAAGGCATGGCGATGGTTTTGTCCTCGACGGCTGAAAATTGTTCAATGAAGATTATGAATCTAGAGCAACAGCAGGGAAACTTACCGTGTGAATCTTCTTCTGTCTCAGACGACGCAACCATCCTGTCGTCTCGCAAGTGGGGGGCGGAAATGACCTTGAGTACACATTCAGCCACCTGCCGAATTCAAAGGATCTAGACGACGAAAAAGATGTACCCAGTTTCAATTTCCTGCGTGACGTGAGTATCGAGGTCGGGCGACGGTAATGGGCTCGACGATAAATGCCTTTCTCAAAGAGGAAGAGCAAGGGAGGATGTTGTTGGAATTGGGAACGATAGGTGAGGAGCAAGATACATTTGCTTGGGCTAAATAGTCGAAGAGTTGATTACAGACAGGTCTCTAAACCGATCGACCACAGTCGGTGGCAAACGAGGTGAAGGGAAGAAGGCGGATTTGAATTCTCATCATTCAGGGATGTTGGTACTTGACGCCTTGGAGGTAGAGAACGCGACAGCGAAGCGGCTTGGGCTGGGCTATAGCGTCTAAAGCTGTGTGGGGAGGGTTTACAATTACCCGTCGTTTGCGGGCGTGCGGGCGTGGGCGGCGAGGGAAGTTGGTTCTCGTCCGAGACGCCGGCTTGGGAACTGTAACGAAAGTATGTGCATGGGCAATGATCATAGAAATGAAACAAGAGTCGTACCTCCACCCTCCGACTTCTTCTTCTTCATCCCAAGTTTCTTAACCTCCTCTTCTTCTCTTCCTCATTCATGCCCTCCTTGTTTTCCTTATCGGAATTCTCTTCTGTCTGCATACGTTCGTCGTATATCCACTCTTTCACCCTCTTCCACCGCGCATAGTCGAGCTTGTGCCGCCCGGCAGCGCATTCTTTCGCATCTAGAGGGTCATCGTACCGATCTTGGAATTGCATTGCACGATATCTTGTTTCTTGTTTGTGTTGAGAAATTTTGCTTGTTGCTGAAAACGCTGTAGTTCTTTTAGGAACTGTTCAATCAGTAGTCAATGGAATAAATGGAATGACTCACTTGTTTTCATCATCCTGACGTGTCGGGCTGGCCTTCAGAGTATATATATTCGCTCCAACACAGTTTCATTCTGGGTATGAAGATCCCTATAACACGCAGGAAGTTCATGAATAAATAGATATTTGGATGCCCACATACCCTCCAACACCCTAACACGCTCTCTCAACGCCCCATTAACCCTTCTCACCTGTTCTAGCTCCTCCTTCCAGCCTTGTAACCTACTCCAAAGACTCCAGATACGACACTTCCTGCCCCACAACATTGATAGCCATCTGCGCCTCAAACACATCGCAGAACCCAAGCAACTGTGTGAGCATGTTTCCCCGGTGGTGGGCTTTGTAGTGGCGCTTGAAACACTCATTGTTTGCACGTCTCCAACATGCAATTTTTTGGTCTATCTGAGATAGTTCGCGTTGGTGTAAAGTAAAGAGGGCGTCACGTGGGCGGGCAGTGAGAAGATAAGATGTCCTTGTATATATTCGTCAATCCCGAACCATGTACATATGTTGTTGAACGGCCTTGCGGAATTGATTACATTTCTGGATTCCATTGGCCCACCTTGCAGGACCATTTGTGATCATTTCTAGGGCTGTGGGAATCTACCTGAGTACACCGGAAATTTCCCTCAAAGCACCATCGTTACAGTGATTGTATAAATGCCACAAACCAAGTAACAGGTTCTGATCCTACACTGATGAACGGTATACCAAAATCAAGTCCTCTACTCTTCTCGGAGCCCCAGCTTACGGAGTAGGAGGCTCATCGAAGGACACTCCTTGTCTTCATCTCCCACATCCCATCCTTCGTTCTTACAAGCCCCACAAACACGTTCTTCTCCTCCAAATAGTCCACCTTCCTAATCCCGTTCCCCTTTTCCTGATTGTCCCCCTGCGTCCTTCGCGCATATGCTGTGGCAATCTTCTTCCGAGTCTTACTCCCCAACTCCTCAGTGAAATAATCTCTTGCATTTATCTGTGTCTGCAGCCCCATGTGCACGTCCATAATCACATCTTGCACCATGACGCCTTTTTGAATTATCTTGTGCACATCAATGTACCAGGGGAGGAGGGGATGGAACAACCACATTTGGTCGACGGGCGGGTTTGTTGCGAGTTGGTTGAAGTCGGTGTGGTTATAGATACGTCCGAGGATGGGGAAAGAGAGTGTTTGTGGTTCTGGGTAGGAACATAGTTCATAGATGACGTTTGGGTATCGAGGGTTGTAGTCGAGAAGTGGGATGATCATGCGTTTTATTGGGTCTTTGAATTCTACAAATAGAAAATTAACCACTGGGCACAACGCGTCGTTGAGGACTTTGTACTTACCCTCAATATCTGACCTAGGCCACGGTATCCTAGGTATCAAAGTCTTGGGGTAATCAGGCCTCCAATTCCTGGGTCGTTTGGCAAGATTTTCTGTATTATATGGCTGGAAATTGATTGTGCGTTCCATTGGGTCTTCCCATTCTTGCAGTTGCGGAAGACCTAACGTAGGGTCTTCAAATCCTTCTGTTGAGGAAGACTCTGAAGTTGGAGCCAGCGAAGTGGTTTCCGTATCGGGCCTCAGAGTGTGTAAATTGGGTTGGTTGTAATTTTCCGGGCCATTATCATGGTTGTGTCCAGCATTTTGGTGAGTCGTCAACTGATGGTCATCGCCCTGCTCTCCTTTCAATCCCATGACAGTGATGAGCTTATTCTTCGATACTAGGTTGTCCAAAACCTTTGTTGATATGACTCGTAAACTTCCTAAGAGCCTCGGCACGAAATCGTGTAGGAGGGTTTCTAACTTCCACCATCGAGTACATCTCATTTGAGCGAAGACGATTGAGAACGGAACCTATTGTTGGGCGGTCGCTGGGTTGCGCTTTCCAGCAGTCTTCCATGATCAGCCAGATGTCTTCTGTCAAACCCCAAGAACTCCAAGATTCACTTGAGCTCAGTGGCCGACTCGGGCGTGCTCCCATTTTGACCTGATACAAGACGGTGGCATCATTTAAGAGGTGATTCAATGGAATGCAACCAGTAAAAATCTTGAAAAAGTCTCATCCGTTGTCATTCGAGAGATTTGAGAACAAAGATTTACCTCATAACAAACACATGCCCATGCGTAAACGTCACTTTTTTTGCTATTCTTCACAACAGTGTCATTCTGCATGTCGAAAAGTTCCGGTGCTTGCCACCGAATGGTTCCGCCTCTTGAAGCAGCGCCCGAATGTGATGTCAAACTTAGAATTTGGGGATCGAAGATAGAGGAGATCCCGAAATCCGCCACGCGTGCTATTCCTTCATCATCGACAAGAATATTGGACTGCAAGGTAAAATAAAAGAAAAAAAACATCAACAGAAATTATGACTGAACTTACCCCCTTTAGATCGCCATGGATGATTCCCTTATCATGAAGGTAATACAAACCTCGAGCAACACCGACCGCCTGTAAAGTGAACCAGGAGTGAGCAAGGAATTGTGTCAATTAAAAGTGGGATCAGGAACCAGTGGAAGGCGCGGAATTTCAGGATTTTGCTTGAGGTACTTCGTGATATTGCCATTTTCCATCCAAGGTGCAACAATGCATGGTCTATCCTGAAATCTGTAGAGTCCATATACTGGAATAATGTTAGGGTGGCATAGCTGTTCCCAGAGGATCACCTCCTTCCAAAATTGCTACGAATATATGATAAGTTGCTGACACTCATACTCTAAGTATCTCTTTGCGATACGAACCTTGAAGACAAGTTCTTTATCCATCGTCTCAAACACACGCATAGCCTTGATGCAGACACGTCCAAGCCCCTGAGCTTTTCCATTATAAATATCGGCCTGTCCACCAGCTCCTGCTTGCTTTACATCCTCGATTTCATTCTTGAGCTCATGACAGACTGGATATAAGCCTGTCTTGACTGAGATCCTCTGTGCTGAAACAATAATATGTCTTGAAAGCTGTTCATCCAGATCTGGCTGATCCAGGAGCTAAGAGAAGGTTGATCATTCAATCATGAGAAGGAAAGTATTAGCATAACAGATTGTGCACCCATTGAAATAGATCGAGAAGTTCTTGTGCTTCCTGTCCTTGACAGCGTAGAAGTTCTCTCTGTGCTTGTGGTTGGTTCATGAGAGCCTGAAGCTGTTTTACGATGATCGAAGGAATGGCATCCATATCACGATAGAGAGCAAACGGCCTTAGCTCCAAGCAAATATTGAGGACGCTCACAGCTCATCGACTGTGAGAGGCTGCAGGAAGCTTTTCTGCTGTTTACCCAAACCTTGCCCCTTGAAACGTCAAACTTGCCGAGTGGTGCCATGATAGATGCCTGATGTTGATTTAGAAAGAGGGAAAAGTAGCTGTGGGGTCAATCCAAAATCGCCCTCCTATCACAACTGAGAGATTTAGATAAAGCGCCCTCATCTTCTCCCCACTACACTGCTCACACCCATGCGCCGGTGAGCTGGCCAAGCCAAGCTGATTTGGAGGCTAGACCCACATAAGCCAGAAAGAACGGCCCAGCTACAGCTGTATGCTAGCGCAGTACAAGATTAGACTCCAGACTGTTTCACCAGTATGCAATAAGGAACCTTCACACGCATCCGGCCACAGAAATCGAGAACGTGACATATGCTGCCATAGATAATTTCACAAAAAGTTGTCCCGTAGTTACCAGAATGTCCAGATGCGTGGCGTCAAATCCTCGGCAGCTTAGCTTCATCCTCCCCTCGAAGACTCGAGGTCTCCACCAGTAGATACTAACCCTTCGACATTTCAGATATCCCTCCAATCTACCGTGAGTCTAATGTTTGGACATGTCGTAGACGGTGTCTCGTGCTCTCGTCTCTTGAACCAACCAAGGAATGAATGTCTGCTGCAATAGCAGCCTCAATGATGCGTATAGCCAAGGGCCGCAACACTTCTCTCGACCACAATGCTGCTTGGACTTGGCTCGGACGTCAAATTGGAGGCTTGGAGAACACGTACAATCCATGGGTCAGGTGGTGGAAGGTGTCATACTGGTGTTGGAATTTTTTTGCCGTTGCGTACTTTGATCCGTGAGCTTGGACCAGTTGTCACATGAACGATAGTATTGCTCATTGATCTGCCAAAGCTTCTTCGGTCAGCAATTGCACTGTGCATGCTCTTCCCTAATTTTCAGCTCTGACACGCCCATGCTCATTACAGAATTTGATCTCTTCGTTTTCCAAATGTTCGGGGAATTCTCTTCGCGGCCTAATCGCAGAACTGTTACGTTCACCTCTCCAAATAGGATAGCTCATGGCAGTTGATCTAAAATAGGGTCTTGCAGCCCTGATGTGCATTTTTATTATTGTCTCCAGTTTTGACGCCTATCGGGGGAATACTCCCTTCTACCCATCAAGGCCCTTTATACCTGTACGTCATCCTCTCGAAGAGTCAGCTTCCTACGATAATCATATAGTGGCTAACACCCTTCGCACGACTGTCATGATACACAGTCTATTCTAGGTCTCTGTACTCTCAACCCAAGATCAAGATGCTCTCCTGTGAAAGGACTCTGACGACTCACAAATTCCATACGCGTCAAACACCCGCATCCCTACCGAAGCCCGGTCACGATTATCATGTGTTGTTTCTTATCTCCAAGAGACACTCTTTTCCCTGCTTCGTGCACTTCTCGCGAGAAACTACAACTGAAGGTCGACTGGAAAAACCGATCGTACGTGTTTGTGTCATCACGGTGGTAATAAGCTTGTTTTAGTTTGCTGTTCTGTAAGTGGTTCTAAACGCTATCATATGCGTTCTGGTATTGATACGGTTCTCGTATTTCGATCTTGGCAAACATGGTGTTTATTCAACAGGAGTACGGAACACGGGGCTGAGCAATGCTCTCATTTGAGACTCAATGGGAAAAGGCAGAATATATCACCCTTATTTAAAATTCATTACAACGTTATTCGCCATCCCTCTCCTTGCATCCAGCCAGGTAATTCTCGTCCGTCACACTCTTCTCGTCCATGACACTCTCTTTCTCATTCTAAAATATCGAACATAGTTCGTCAATAATCTGTCCCATTGCGGGCCAGGTTGTCTCTGAAGGCTTCCTTCACTGTCAAACCTCTGTAACCTCTCCCGCAATGTCACGACTTGCATAAGCTGATCAGATCTCCCCAATAGCCCACCATGCGCAGGACTGTCACCCTTCTCATTGCTGTCATATCATCCATGGCTGTGATCGCTGTCGGATGTCCATGAATCAATGCCCTGTTCGTCATCTCGCAAGAGATGCTCTCATCATAATTACGTTCTTCTCTTATACCTTATCATGAGCCTGCGCAAAGTTCGAGACGCTCTCGTACTTTCCACGCCTTGCGACACTCTGTTGCGAATTAGGAGCCAATCACGACTCAAAGATATAGATATGGACACGGACATGGGCAAGATAGTCAGTTTCAGTAGTGGACGGTGGTAATGATATGTTTTATCGTCCCGCTCCCTGTAAATTTCTTGCGCGAGAAAGCTATAAGACTGAAAAATGCCCCCATTGCTCAGTGTTGGTCATCTGTTGAATCATCCGTTGAAACCTAATCTTTGAAACCTGATCTTTGTTCACAGATCTCCGAGTCGGACGCCGCCCTGCGCCGCTTCTATTCTGCCTCTCGGAACTTATATTCTGCATCTTCAAGTTTTCTGAGTACGTTTGCCTTGATTACTTCTACTCTTGTCTAGCGAAACAGAACTTCGATGTCAATATCCAAGATGCCAATTCCCTCCAAATGGACCGACGTCGCTGCCAATGGTCCTATATCTTCAAAATTGGGCCATGATGTGAAAGATCTGGCCGCATGTTGTCAGGACGACTTCTCGACGTTCTTTAAGCGCCCAGACAACGTGTTGTTTGCTATATATCCTATCTCCACCGGTACCTTCTCCATCCTCCCCCCATAGTTTCAGGCCATGCCAAGAAGAGGAGGCAACCGCACTCAAGGCGCTCATCGACCATCTCGTGCGTCCAATCATGGTATATTCTTACAGAATTCAGATGTCGGTATCCTTCAATCTGCTTTCATCGTCCAGACCTTGTGATAAGGTATTACTAGGCTGCATTGGGAGACTTCTTCCAGGACCGCAGTGGATTCTCCCATAATCCTTTCAATCCTGCGTGGAAGGAATTTCATCGTTTAGCTCGGTATCTTCAGTGGGATAAGGAGGAAAAAGCTGCGGAGAAACAGGCCTTCAAGGACGTGCTTGTAAAAACCTTCAACGTCACCTACGGCACGGATGAGAACAGCTTGGAGTCATGGAAGGCCTTGTGTCGCAGTCTTCGCATTACACCCGTGCCAGAAAAACTGAAGGCCTGTCGAGAGGTATGTACTTTTGGCTGTTACGGCATCAAGTTCGTACTGGATATCAATTAATCCCAACAGGCTGTACAAGCAGCACATGTCAATCTTGTTGACCTGGTTGATCATCCGAATACGGGAGAACCAGTTCAGCTCTTCACTACGGAGGTCGAACTAAGTGAATATACCCGAGAAAGTAAGAAATTCTTTCCTAAAGAAAATGCCTATGCGGGTGGTCTGCTCAAATACCTGCTACGACATATCATCGATCCAAGGACCGAACGTGGTGTTCGGAGAACTACGCGTCGTCGCCGCTAAGCTGTATCAGAATACTTACTCCAAAGCACCTCCCCTATTTTTTCTAATTCATTTAGCTTACACTACCATTCCTTCCGTATGTTCCATCTTTTTCTACTATGACAACTCGATCCAACGGTTTTTTGTCCCACCTCGAACCCCTTGTCGAGTTACTAAGTCACGATCATCCTATCCTAATTCTGTGTTTCTGTCATGGTAACTGCAAAATTCATCCATCGTCTGTTTCATTACCTCGAGACTATCAAGGGGATGAAAGATACGAGTGAGGGATTTTGGTTGCAAGTTTTTGAAGTAACACATTTCAAGATATCAGGTGAGGCGAGTAAATTAATCACTTTTGACTCTTGATTCTATCGGAGTATTGCTCAAATATCGTAATATGTTGCTTGTACTTATATGTGCCTTTTCTTGGCTGAGTTCGCACTATCTCTAGAAAATTGACGTGAAGCTTGCTTCCAGCCAATTTCTGGTGAGTACCGGGACAAATTGAGCCAGCCTTATGCTCGAGTGGAATAAGGAACAAAGTTGGAGGAAAGCTTGTCGTGCTCCAGAGAATCAGGTCTTTCTTCATGGAAGGCAGATATCAACTTCTTTCTTTCAAACCGTAAGCAAAGCAGATTTGACTTTTTTCGTCAGAGGAGACATGAACAATGATGGATAAAGCAACAAGTATAAAAGACGACAAAGAGCAAATGTTGGCAGATGATTCGGGCACATGGCTAAAAAGCCTTATCTCCTCGTTAATGCAGTTTCTTTGATGAATATTGAGGAGAGAAATGCTAAACTCGCCATTCCAACGGTAAAAGTGAAAGTTGCCTGCACTGCTTCCAAATAAGCAGCTCTGACAACGACCCGAGTCACAGGCTCTAATTTATTAATGTAATCAAGCGATTCCCTGACATGGAGGATGATCTGGACAAGCCATACTTTCAACATTGACCAAAGAAAAACGTAAATAACGCACCTCCTCAACGTTTTCACCAGACAAACGACGGCGAAGATCTGTGCGAAGGACCTCTTGGACAATGGTACTCCCAACAGAGACGCCAACAACAGATCCGAGAGAACGAAAAAGATATGAAACTAAATCATCATTGAACCTACATTTCCAGTGAAGCCAACAAGAGAAAACAAACCAGCAGTTGCAATAGCCTGGTCTTCTGGGCCAGCATTGGCGATCAAGGCGATTAAGCTTGTGGTGATTCCGCTTCCTGGCCAAAAAGTTCAGTGCATTTCTTGATACCATGATAGGGCCCCACCATTTCCGACACTTGAGATAAAGAGAGCTAGGTAAAGCTGTAAGTGGATAGAAAGGTAGTTGACGCATTAATGATTGACCTACGGCAAACAGAAGCATGGTTCCCAAGGCGGCTCTTGTCGACAACTTGAAAAGACCCGTCGCGAGAAACTGCGAGCCATATCCAAATATTGTAATAAGGTAGAACTTGCCCGTAATCTGGATTACGAGACCTCCTGACAAAGAGCCTAACAAACCCCCAACAACGCAAAGGACGAGCCAAAGGCCCGCCTCAGCTGCTGTGTTACCATGTACAGCTTGCAGATATAATGATACGTGAAAGATCAAGTTCATGCCAGCTGCGATACCGAAAAAATTGACGAGATAACCCGCAATGAGAGACCGATTGAAGATGATTCGCTTGGGTGCGAAAGGTTCACTGGCAATCCGCAACTCAATGGCTCCAAAGAGAATAAAGAACAAAGCAAATGAACTGAATGAGAGCATTGTGACAGAATCGCTCCATGAGATGTTTCCGCCGTGATCAAGGCCAAAAAGTAAGGAAAATACGGTGATGATGAGGGCAAGAGACCCAGCGAAGTCGACGCGTTTAAGCTTTGTCGAAAAATCTGAAGGGCCGGACTTGGGCAAATGGAGACCAAAAGAGACGGAAGCGATCGCCATGAGGGTTAAGGGAAATTGGAGAAGAAAAGCCCTGCAAGTTGTCGTCAGTGGATAGACGAGGTGAATATCGTAGTCAAGACCCACCAACGCCAACCAACACTATCTGCTAATAGTCCACCTAAAGGTGCACCTGATGCTGATCCCATCGTCCAGATGATATTGAGAATACCTTGCCATGTGCCACGTGAACGTAAGGGAACTACATCAGAGACTATGATACTGACAAGTCTGAAAGCCTAACATAAGCATCCATCAAAGCTACTTGAGGAAAGGCACGCACGTCTGCATCCCACCACCTCCAATACCAGCAAAAGCTCGGCTCATAATCAGCTCGTTCATGTTTCGTGCGAGACCACATCCCAGGCATCCGATCGCGAAAATAGTGTAGGCGAATAGAAGACAGCTCTTACGACCGAAGATATCACTCAATTTCCCATAAAGTGGTCTAATACATATGGGAAAATGAGATCAGCGATGTGTACGTATGAGTGCACGCGTGACATACTGGAAACTAGTAGTTGTCAACATGTACGCCGTCGCTATCCAGCTAGTATTATGAAGTTGATTCAATTCGCTTCCTATCGCTGCATACGCTGTTCAAATGGATTAGGTGACATGAGACAAGTGCGCCAAGTACGGAGTAACTTACCAGACACTACAATTGTTCCGTCCATTGCGCACAAAAAAATTCCAATGGTCATAGGTATCAACTACTCGGCTTCCATCGTCAGTAACCTTTGTATGAGCTGTCCCATAGAACCGACCAAAGCTATGTATGATTTTGTAGAGCTTTCAGGTTTGGCAGCTTCCTGGTCTTCAACGCACCCATTGTATACAGCGGATCTCTCCGAGTCGGCATCGAGGAGAGGTGATGTCTCGTAGGGCATTGTTACCTAGTGTTATCTAGAAGCCTCTCAAAACTTTATTGAGATGTAAGGTCAACAACGGTCAACGCAATTCTGGATACATAGTGAAATCTACAAACTGCTTTGAAGGGTAGACCGCCCAAGTGCACTGTGACGAGATGAAATGACGTGGAAAGAGGAGATAAAACCGCATGGCAGTCGTGGAAGAGGCTCAAAAATATGTTCAATGAATCACGTGTTGCAAGGAAATATGTGCTCACTTCCGTTCCTATCTCCTAAAGCCAAACGGGGGTGATGTCATCATATGCTATTGCGACTAAGTCCTTAAGTACCTGGAGGAAGTTGATGAATAAATGCAATTGTTCATTTACACTACATATCATATATAGTTTTCGGTTTCTATATCCGGGTATGTATTTCCGCTTTCATCAGCCGCAATTCTGTCATTTCAATGTCGTTCAATGATGTCTGTCTTGATGGATTGACTATACTCCATGGTCTATCAGTAGGCGAAGACAGATGTCCGGCAAGCTTGACTGAATCATGGGCCAGATCGAATTCTCTGTTCACATTGCGAACATTCAAGCTAATTCGATTTCCCATGACACAGGACATCGCGACTGAGAATCCGATTGGGATCTCCAGAAGGTTTTGCTGGAGAGAATTGGATTTCAGTTGATTAGAGTCAAGGATGGAGAACATACCGAGGCAATCAAGAAGATTAGAAAGTTTGTAAGGTATGTAGCAAACAAACTATTGAGAAACGAGTTCTGGTGAGAGAAATCGAGAATAGATCGAGAGAGACATACACGACAAAGTAGAGCACAGAGTCCCAAAGGAGAATTTGGACGAGATGATGTCCTGGGAGTATTGATGGAGAAGTAGATCTGAATGTCTCGTAACCTTTGTACAGAGCTAGAAAGCAAAGGAGACTCTCAAAGGCTAGTATAGGTATCCAGAAGGCATAGAAGTGCGTGTTGACATTTTCTGGTACACAAAATATCAGACCCGGAAATGGGAGAGCACTTGCTGTGGAGATGAACGACTAGCGTAAGATTTCGTACGTAATGAGTATTCCAAATTCGACACACCATTAATTTTAGACAGTACAATCCCCATGATAGTCGCAGACGTTGACGTTGCGAATATGAAAGAGACCCCCATTAAAACCAAAACCTTTTTGTTAAGAGAATACATGGCGTAGATCCGCATTTGAAGAATAACTGGGAGAACATTGAGCCTGATTCGTAGGATGGCAGTTGCGCTGACCTTCAGCTATCATACATGCAATGAGACCAGTACAGCCCTGCCATCGAAAGAACTGAAGACCTATTGTACACCATCCTTCACTGAGTATATCTGAGCAATCAAACCAGGGGCATACAACTGAGCGAACGGTCAGATAAACCATCACGATCCTCAGCATGAAATCAATATAACCTACAACTATGGATTCCGAGATATATCAAATCAGTGATTCGTGATATGTGAAAAACGGTTCCTACGGAATTTGTGAGAAGTGGGGAGAAAAGACCTTCCACGACTTGTCAGTCTCCAGCGCTCATAAGAATTGGGACAGAGTCATACCATAATTGTTGACACTGGGATTAGCGAAATGGAAGATGATTGATGGTATCCAATCTCCGAATATGGAGCACGTACATGACACATATCAATCCGTAGTAGCGATTCTGGCAGATATGTAACCGGAGAAACGTCGATGAATCCTTCTGATGCTCACTAAAAGAAATAGAACCTTTCCCCAAGTCCAAGCGCTTTTCTATACACTCGTCAGCATACGGTCACTCCGGCTGACAAAACTTTTGAGGACCCAGATGAGTTTTATCTATCGGTCCAGTGATGAGTAAGCCGCCTCAGAGAGAGATACAAATATGACAGACTTCATCGTCGAGTGTCACCACTTCGTAGAGAGTTGAAATGAGTCACCTCGAAGATGCGAAACGCGATACACACGATGATCGTAGACGATAATGGTGCCGGATGCAACTGGCAAGGTTGAAATACTTGTTCATAGAGGGAATGGTATAAACACTCACGCTGTGAGTAACGTGTGGCCTGAATATCATGTGTAGCAGAAACAAGAGTGCTAGTAAAGCTCATCTGAAGGGAGGTTCGTCTGTCTAGAGGATACTCAGAGAAGGGACATAGAAAGGGAAAAGTATACGAACTGTAAGTATCTGGTGTTATAATAGCGCTTGACGGCCGTTATGAACTTCTGATCAGGAACACAAAGATGATCTCACGCATATCTCTCTAAATTAAAAGAAACAGGAAGCAACTATTCCCATTTAAGGAAAAGTCAAATGTGCATGTGAACATCTGTGTTTCCCACCATTCATGCTATCAATCAGTCGAGAGTGTCGGAAATGGCATCCGTGGGTGAAGCGAAAGAGACTTTGCGAGTTGTTTTTATATTTGCGCGTTTCCTGACATCCACTTTCGTGATCGAGAAAAGTATCCTCCATTTCAACCGAAAGAACGATGAAATATGTCTCTGTTCCTAGTAGTAAGCAGCATTAATATCGAGAGGCTGACAACATAATAGATCAATCATTGTAGGTACTGTAAAGACTTGTCGGTTTCTTGACTCTCGCGATGTGTTCCTAGACGTGCCTTGTAACTGGACAGATGACGGAGTCCGCGCATCTCGACGGTACTACGGTGATAACCATGGGTGAAATCGGGTTATGCATATCGTTCCGCGGGCGGTAGAGTGGAAGACAAAAGTGCTGTGTGGGATGACAAGACAGATCAGTTATTTCTGAACATCATTACGAAAGCACGTACGAAAGGCCTAAAAAGCGATAGAATGCAATGCATGGGTATAATTTGCGATAGATCATCATAAAATTTGTTGGATTGAAGGAATATTTGACTCTCAGCTGGGGAACAATGATGTTTATTTGTGAAGCACGGATAGTTCGAATAGCAATGGTCCGTGAAACTCACCTATCAACAGTCATTCTCAGGAGAACAAGATGGTACACAATGGATGGTATCTCTAGAACCAACAGAACAACGAATCGGACCATCGTAGTAGTCACATTGGTGCTCAGCACTCTGTGCTGTCATGACGTTGCATCTGATAATCAATCATGGAATTCGCCCGCGGGAACGCAAGATACGAGCTCCAAATTTGACCTTAAGCTTCGAGCACATCGTGAGATCAAAAATGCCAGTCTTGAAGTGTCCGTCAAAAAAACTTGGTATGGATGCAGTTAACCGGCATAGGTAATTCGGAGTCTGAAGAATTCCGCACATGACGGAGGCGTCACGATAACTAATTCTAATTTCTGCATAACTTCTAGTGGAGCGCTTCAACAGTACTATCGTTCCCTTGTAGTTCGGAGTACCTTTCAGTCTGATGAAAAGGTTTCCTCGAGAACAGCCCATTGACAGTGCTAGCATGTTTTAATAGAGTCAAGATCTGAGGTGATTCGAGCTTACCGTGAGTCAATATGTGTTCTCGTTGTCGAGTCCCCTCGATCGAGGATGTTCAAGGTGTTGTCACGCCGGCAAAGAAAACTAACCCGAGCGGAGCTTGAAGTGAGTGTGACAAATTTTGACTGAAGGCGGTACAGGGAGCAATAGGAATCTCCTTATAGGAATCTCCTTTTTGTTGCCTCATCCTTACCTCGAAATCTAATCTGATTGATATGATCGGAACGAACTTGGTCACGTCCTGTCATCTAACGTTATATCATTAACTCTAATCCTAATCTCACGGCTATTTCAATGAATGAAATTGTGTTCTTACGCGCCCATAATCGTATGTTGGAGGAGGAATTAGCCGATATCAAGCAAGAGCGCAACGCATTTCAGGAAGAGCTTTCCTATTATAGGGACAAGGCAGCGAAGTACATCTCCCTGGCAGACGAAAATGGTTCAACAATACGAGATCTGGAAAGGGAGTTGGAGAGGACTCAAGTGGGCTATATAGATATGATAGTCTGACGTTGTTCATTGGCACGACGTAGAAACTGGCGAAGATGACCAATGTGTTTGGGAATATGTTCAAGTCTTCTGAAGCATTGAAGGTTGAGTACCGAGTTTTAATATTTTATTTGGCACTCAAGTCCTTAACAGGATCCACACGTCCATGAAGAAATCATCGATATACCTGACTCACTGTCCATGGTACCACTAGCATAAGTCATAGTCGATCAAGTACTAACATACTTGGGGAATTACAGGTCCGATTCTCAGGTGATTTCATCTCGAAAATCAAAAGCGCTTTTCGTCTTATTATCATATTAGAAGCGTCTGGTATCTCCAGGAACACAGCACTCTGTTCAAGGAGCCATTGATATTTCGGAAGAGCTTCATAATACCGGGATATCTATTTTTGATGGTGTGCCAGCAAAGACATTTTTCAGCGTGTCTCCGTCCAATCAGGTTGGGACGAGAGTCGATCTTGACATCTATAGCTGACGAGGGTTGTGTGGTTACTTTCTATAGCGTAGGATGGAGCCCACGGAAAACTTGAAGAGATCAAGTGCCACCGCACAACTGCAACACCGGAGCGATCTTCCCGCTAAGAGGCCTAGAACTCAGTCCCTCGTGCTATCTCACTCCATGGACGCACCTCGTAACACTCCTCACGATGAATGTGATACCAAAAGGGACATTATACCAAACGACCTTCCTGAAGGACGCATTTCTCCTTCTCACGAAGTACAGATTGATTCGATCTCGCAGCTAGATATTGAAGTCGATTTAGTGTCCAAGTCACGAAGTTTATCGATAGGTCATGCTACGAATGTCACTCTCTCACCCGAAATTCCCCGTTACAGCCACATTGCAACAGTCCAGAGTCCAGAATCTCGTGACCAAGAAGGCGTACTACATCAAGCCACGTCAATTATCACAGAGACCTCGTCACCAGTTTCCTCATCATCAAAGACGACAGATTCCCATAAACGTCTACCAATCGTTTTCAAACCATCGCCACAACCGGACCCAGCTCCTCAACAGTCGCCAACTGGACTTCTGGATGGTAAAAAGGTACCTTCTTCCTTATTCTATACATTGCACTTTGAGGCTAATAGGTATCGTACAGCCTCGAGACTGTCCCGATGTGCCCGTTCTGCATACAAGGCCCTCGACTGAGATTTCGTTGTCACGATTTCGGCGTCGGAACCCTTTTCAAATCGACCCATTTCCGAAATGGACATCAAATTGCGAAGTTATCACATCATCAGCCATCCGCCGGCTGTTGGGTGGGCTAACGGGCCCAGGGGCGACGTTCACACAAGCGAAAGAGGGTCGCACGCATCTTTTCTTACAGCCTGACAATTGTCCTTCTTTACCTCTGCCAGGAGAACCTTCCGTCGTATACGTCGGCTTTCCCAAGGAAGTGAACCCGGACGTCAGAGTATTTATCCAGAGAAGTCTCCGAAAAGGGGAGGGGACAGTGTGGGAATATGGAGGCGAATACGAGTGCATTTTGAAGCTTCTGAATCCCCGTGATTTCAAGAAGGAAAGCATCCGAGTACGTCGTCTGGCTGGCATGTCTTTGTTATCCCTCATGGTTTCCTTAGTTTCGAGAAGACTTCGTGCAAAAGTTACTTTTTGAGAAAGAGTTCCGATCTCGTTATCACACTATTCAACAGCCAAGCACATCAAAGAGGGACGCTGAGTTACGAGCAATTGACAATGGTGACAGGGTAAAATGTGATGCTCTCCATCTGCAGTTCCGATTGTTGAACGATGAACGTGTTCTAGACGGTATACGTCGCACTGATTGAGTGCTACAACTACGATCATGAATTTACTAGTGATCTAGTTCGGAGATGCACAGAACTTTCCAGCTCGTCTAAATCTCACAAGCAGTGAGTTTGACTTCGTATCCTATTAAAGTCGGTATTGACTGGCACCCTGTACAGTTGAGCTTCCTGCTATGCGCCGAGCAGAGAGATCTGCCGGATTTGAAGGATTTCATCCTCACTCATGATGGTCTGAAGTCGAAAATTCGTGGTTTACCGTTCTCCTATTTTCTGAACTCTACTTTCGGCCTTTCTGAGCTCTACTTTCGGCTTTGATGAACTCTACTTTCGGCTTTGATGGACTCTACTTTCGGCTTTTATGAACTCTACATTCGGCCTTTATGAGCTCTACTTTCGGCTTTGATGAACTCTACTTTCGGCTTTGATGAACTCTACTTTCGGCTTTGATGAACTCTACTTTCGGCTTTTATGAACTCTGCTTTCAGTCATTCCCTGAGAAGCGTCTGTACATGATGGATATCCTGTAAACCCTAGTAGTGAGTGCATCGAGAAACGTATCACGAGTACCAACGGAATTCCTCACCTTTCTCCCAATCAATCGCAACCTCCGTTAAATGGTCTTGCTCTTTTCAATTGAGACTCGCCTCTTTATTTTGTTGACTGGTGATGCGTCTTTGACTACGCTCCAGGCAATCCCTATTCAAGAAGTGCGGCACTTGCCACATTGGAAGATTTGTTAATATAAGATAGATATGAGAAAAAGCCCTTTACCTTCTATGCTGCACTTAGCCTAATGATTTCTATGGATTCGCCAAATGACGTATTATTCTTACGTGCCCAGAATCGTCGGCTGGAGGAGGAGCTGGCTGACGTAGGCAAGAGCGCGACGCATTTTGTCAAGAACCTTGTCGATACAAATGGAAGACGGCAAAATACATTTCACTCTCGGAAGGATATGGGTTGCAAGTACGAGATCTAGCAAGGCAGTTGGAGAGAATAGAGGTATGTGTCAGGATGATCATTCAGCTGGGTTGATTGAGAATGTAGGAACTGGCAACATTGAACGAGGGTATGCTTGGAAGTGTCTCTGAAACGTCCGCCATTCATGCTTCCACTCGAAGTGACAATACTCACAAAATTCTCCATCATGAAACCGATAAGTACATTCATGGACGACAAAACATTGATATGACCGACCAGATATCATTCAAAATGACATAGATATAGTTATTGATTAGCATTCCGTTTGTATTACTTCAAGGTCAGTTCTCAGGTGAGTGGCTCGTGATCCTTTATCTAATTGCCCTCAGACTCGTCTAGCATCCCCTGAGACACGGTTTACATGCGAGAACGCCACCCTTCTGGCGGCGGAAGATAATGACAATGAAGCATTCATTGTCGATAGCGTGTCATTGAAGTATCACCACCACATCAGGTTTTCCCGTGAATGAGATCTGATCATAACCGACGTTATCAACAATTCTTCGGTCTCACTTTGCAGGAGGAAATGCATACATCCGCAAAGCCCTTGAGAAAGAGATCGGTGACGGCGCAAAGTTACATAACCAAGACCATCACCCCGCTAAGAAGCCCAATCTCATTCAGGATCTGCACACAAAGATCATGATTGGAATGCTACCAACGATCTCTCCGAGGCATCTTTTCTCTCTCGTGACTCACAATTTCACTCCGCATCTCAGCTCAAAAATTCTCCTTCAAGAAGTCCATCCGCAGGTCGAGATAGAGACGTCAACCTCTCCCCAGACATTCCGTATGTGCAGGAGATTGCGAGAGTCCAGGAAGAAAACTCCGATGCGAGTGAACGGCATGAAGCTACCTCGAGGGCTGCACCAGAGACTATATATCAAGACAAATGACCACCGTACCAAGAAATATCACCAGTTAAATCCGAGAGGAGAGGTGAGTGTCATTTTGAAACTGGTCTCATTTTGAAATTACTTTGTGCAGTTTCAAGGTCATCCAGAGGCGATCGATTACGTCAAGAAACACATCTGCTGAAGAATCTTCATCAAAGTTCCATCTTCGACCACCCTTCCTCATTCAGCCAACTCGAAATAGACCCCAGAGAATGAGGACATAGATGATACAGCATTTCGATATGAGCTAGGTGGGGCAACAGGTCCTGGAACAACTTTCGCCACTTCTCGCGAGGGTCGCAAACATCTTTTATTGTTACGGGAGAACTGTCCTTGTCTGCCTGTGCCCGGAGAGTCCACTATATTCTACATCGCGAAGATCCATGTCGACTCGGAGATATTTGATGGCACGGACAGATGTCAGTGTTCGTCCGCAGAGACGATTTGATGTGGTAATATAGCGGCGGAGTATCGATGCACTTTGAAGTCTATAGGTTCTGATCACCTTAGAAGACAAGTGTGTTTGTCAATGAGATCACGTCTCCTGTAATCAATCTTATACATTGTCTCCTCTGGTTTTGAGCGGATTTCGCGCAGCAGATTCTCTTTGAAGGGTCATTCCGATATCATTTAACGTCACACTACAAGCGTCTTCGTCGCGCAACTTCATGTGCAACTTGCTATCCAACGGCACATTATCTAGGCTGTTTTGGTTGGATTTCTTGAATGTAGCAGCTACGATCACCAATTTGCTTCTGATTTGGTTCAAAAGTGCACAGAGTTTTCAAATCATAGACGTCGCAGATAGAAGACTCTGAACGAGAGATAGACTGTCGTCACGTGAATACATGAGCCAGTTATGGGAGTCTCAATCTTGGAGCTTTACATAACGACATAAATGTAATCGTTCGTGCTTGCTTTCTCGTCTTGACGAAGACCTGATTGAGGACGTCACAATGAGACAGTAGTACTTATCAAGGAGTATATTAGTAACGTGACTGTCAGCAACAATGTATGCGCTGGTACATATTAGAAGCTCGCAGGAGCGACGATATGTCCGCTCCTCTCGCGCCATCTCCTTATAGCTCTGTCGCGCTTCCCTGTCTGTGTATATGTAGCCTTATCAATCTTCTTAAACGTCCACTTCAACCAAGTCGACGGTTTCTCAGAAAACGCCCCAGGGTTAGAAGCCTGTGCCTGTGTTGTTGTTCCCTCTTCTGCCGGCCTAGGCTTAGGCTGATGTCCCCCGAGAAGGCCTTTGATCTGAGGAACGAGAAGGTTCGCGACGGTTATAGAGTGTTTGGTATTGTGTCTAAAGCAGGCGGAAGCGACCAGAGAGGCAGAGACGAGATCTTCAGAGACGGATGGGAGATTGTATGCGTCGTACAGAGATGCAGCGGTCATGACTGTTTCGATGGGGTACGCTTGATGAAGAGAGTGTAGAAGCTGACGAGCGGCAGGGAGGGAGAGAGGAAGGTTGTATTTGGCGAAATCGCCGTAGACTTTGAGAGCGAAAAGAGGACACTTTAGTTCCTCGCATCGGCCTTGATAAAACGAAACGTGAACGAACGAAAAGTTGGAAAAGGTATAACTACTTACGAACGAAAAGCTCAGAAAACGAGTCCTCGAACTTATGCCCTGTTTCCGTCCATCCCGAGAACATCCCAGTGACTGTTTCGAGCTGTTGTTCTGTAGTCGCGAGTTGAACGAGCTGGACCCAAGCGCTGTTCCGAACCATCGGCATTTTTGCAGTCGAATTCCGCCCAAGACGTGGAGTCATAAACCCAACGATCTGGTTGAAACGCGCCAATCGGTCTTTTTCAGACAATTTTCGACTTTTTTTCTGCCCCGGCGTCGCGACTAATGAAGCCTTCGAACTCGACGCCTCGGGTGCAGGTTTGGCTACTGCTTGAGCTACACCGGCGGACTTCTTGCGGGCAACAAGCTGGGATGGTATCGAGTCCTCAACTACTTCATCCGAAAATAAATCCTCAATCTCTGTAGCCGGTTTCTTTTTTAGGACTTGAATATTGGCAACTTCAGGTCTAGATTACACGCTAATCTAGAGGAAAGCACTCACCAGTAGGAGTATTATGTAGAGCCCTCCTGTTATATCCTGTGAGAAACGAGCGGAGGTTGGACGTGGCTCGACGTGCTATGAAGCTCGCCATTGCTGCTGACGACGTCGGCGATTGGGGATTCAATTTTGTTGTGCACGTGATTAGATGGAGGCTTCAGAAACAAATAAGTACAAGCGCAATCCTTCTAAATCTACCGCGTTTCCATGATATGGTGAAGAAACTTGCTTGGATCACCCACGGGACGTCGACCATCACTGAACGTCAGAACACACGCGTATTTTGTGCGACCCATATGCTTGATGAGATGGAAAGTTGGCAGGGCATCAAGCTTCGAATGTCACCGGCAATGATAAGATTCAAATTTGAAAGGACGCGGTGAGAACGACCGTCCTATTTATGTACTGACCACTGATTAAAAAGATACTCGAAATTATAATCACTTCAAATACATGCCTCTCAGTGCTCAAAACCTCGGTCAGGTGAACGTCGGCTACTAAGCACAACAATAAGTCCTGACCAGCATGAAAAGTTTACATATGCATTCTCACTGCAGGGATATTGCGAAGGGTACTGAAAGCACTGCAACCGACCGGCCTGTTCCAATCATAATACTTTACAGTCGTCTACAACGCGATTTATGAATAGACTTCGACTGAACGCCGAGATTGCCGGTTGGTTAAATCGTATGCAAGAGGGCGATCTGATAGGGTCAATATAAGTTTACTTACGGGTATCGCGTTGTGGCGCGCTTCAGCGATAAGAATTACGATAAATTCCCGAATTCCGACTTGTGTCGACGCCAGCCGCCGGCGCCGTATTGACATTTGTACGGCGTTCCGGCGTGCTTCTGAAATGGATGCTGATTTCAATCGATGCTCAAGCCTCAAGTCTCAAGCTTTAAGCCACCTTCCCTCGCACGCGTCCCAGAGGAGATATAGCTAAGAATGCCAAGCAAAAGTGCCGAACAAAGTGTTTCAGAGATAAAAAGTGAGGTTCTCCTTTTTGGCAGCTGTTTGAAACTCAATATAGATAAGAACATGATCCTGAATTCGTGATTGGTCGATAAAAACATTGGCAGTGCTTTGTCATTGGGTTTATCTTACGTTATCGTTATCTTCGCGCCACAGCCTTTGGCCTCAAGAAATCCATTAGGAAATGGTTATATAAAACGCCATGTTGATCGTGAATTCTATCAGTTAAGAAGTCTCCTTTTGTTCCCGCCCCTTTTCGTAGAGCAATTCTCTTGTGATACTCCCCTCAGATGGTCAATGTCAGCTTCAGTGAGTTTTGTAAGTCTTGAGCTACTTACCGCCGTAACGTAGCCGTTACTCACCTCCCCTCTTTCCTTCAGCAGGAGACATAAACTATGTTGACGCGGCTGGCGACACTATTGTCTATAACATGGGCGACATCGCCTGGACATTAGCCTCCACTGCCCTTGTGTGGCTCATGATCCCTGGTGTGGGTTTCTTCTACTCAGGGTTGCTACGGAGGAAGAACGCTCTCTCTATGATATGGACGAGTATGATTGCTATTGCGGTCGTCTCATTCCAGGTGTGTTAATGTTCTTCCTCTTTATCAGTCCTATGGACTCAACTTTGAATTCTCTTACAGTGGTTTTTCTGGGGATTCTCATTAGCATTCAGCGAGACAGGCAGTGCCTATATCGGTGACCTCAGTAAGCTATGTTTCGGGGAATGTTTTCTTGTAACCTCGTGTTGACACGTCAGCCCAGAGTATTTCGCCCTTAAGGGTGTCCTTGCCGAGCCATCAATTGGAAGCACGCGTATTCCATCCATTGTGTTCTGCGTCTACCAATGCATGTTCGCTGCCATTACGTGAGTACAAACTTCGACCATTGACTTTTTGGCACTTGTATTGATAATCATCCAGCTTGGCCCTTGCAATTGGTGCTATCGCCGAACGCGGCCGACTCGGACCTCTCCTCATCTTCGTCTTCGTTTGGTCAACCATTGTCTACGACCCCATAGCCTGCTGGACATGGAACTCCAATGGCTGGTCATTCAAGATGGGCGGTCTTGATTTCGCCGGAGGAACACCTGTCCACATCTCTTCGGGTACAGCTGCACTTGCGATCTCGATCTTCCTTGGCAAACGCCGAGGTTACGGAACACCACGCCTCGCTTACAAGCCACAGAACACATCCTACGTGGTGCTCGGTACTGCATTCCTCTGGTTCGGATGGTTCGGTTTCAACGGCGGATCTGCTTTGTCCGCAAACTTTCGTGCTGCTCAGGCGTGTATTGTCACCAATTTGGCTGCCAGCGTCGGAGGTTTGACGTGGATGCTTTGGGTAAGTTGATGGCATATTTCTACACGCATTGATGCATGCGATGTTCATTGTACTTATGTTATAGGATTACCGTCTTGAGAAGAAGTGGAGTGCCGTTGGGTTCTGCTCGGGTGCCATCGCCGGTCTCGTTGCCATTACCCCCGGTTCTGGTTACGTAGGGTCTCGTGAGTCTTATCTTGTCTATTTACAAACTGATCTCATCATACTTAACATTCTTACAGCTGCTGCCGTGGCGTTCGGATTCTTAGCTGGATCCATCTGCAACTTTGCTACCCAACTCAAGTTCATTCTTGGTTATGACGATGCCTTGGACGTAAGTACCATTGACAACCTACATTCCCTCAGATTCCTCAATAATACCTGTTAGATCTTCGCAACGCACGCTGTTGGTGGTGTCGTGGGCAATATCCTCACTGCTTTGTTCGCACAGGCTAGCGTTGCTCACTTTGATGGCTTCACTCTCATTCCCGGAGGCTGGATCGACCACCACTACATTCAATTGGGCTACCAGCTTGCCGATTCTGTCGCCGGTCTTTCTTATTCCTTCGTCATGACCGTGAGTGGTATTCCAAAAAACGTAATGATTCTGCGACCTCAGGAGTGCTCATAGACTATTATCCTCTGGATCATGCACTTCATACCCGGCTTGTCACTGCGCTCAAGTGAAGAGACTGAGATTCTCGGTGTTGATGATGTGGAGATGGGCGAGTTCGCATACGACTATGTCGGTATCGAGCAGGAAATCGGCCACAGGCTGGACTATAACACCGGTGCTGTTGGTGGGTCTCGGGAGCCCGATCACGCACATGCCACCCCAACAGTAGCAGGGTCTATTCACTCGAACGAAAAGGAAAGGTCCACAGTAGCGACTCTGCCGTCATCATAGGTTTGGGACTTTTTGGATTTCGTAGATCATTCACACCGATTGTATATATGGCTTCACTTTCTGCTGTCTGACGCAGGTTATGTATGTTTTACTCACTCGCGGATAATCTTGCACATTTCATTTCAACTAACATTCTATTTGCATTATACACGAATCAATCAATCAAGTTCGATCTTTCGTATAAGCGATATACTGACCCGCACTTGTCAGATTAGATTAGATTGATTTTGGTCAAGTGTCAGCCTCTCGGCCCTTCTCTCGGCCCTTATTCCAAATTCAAATAAGGTATTCAGATTATCCAAGTATGGTTACTATTGGCCAGAGTTCTCGACCTTTGATTGATTGAATTGTTGGTACATTAGTTTTTCAACGTGTATCACGTCCAAAGACTATTGGTAGCTGACTTGACATATGCTCCCATGTCTTCCAAGATGTTGCCCAGATTGTTCTCATGACCTCGCGAATCGCGAACCTTGCCAGGAGTGAGATTTACCTAAGTCCAGTTGTAAAGTCCATCAGGAGCTCGGTCACCCGTGGCCCCAGAACTGACTCAGCAAATCTCCTGTTTCATTGTACTGAACACTATAATAGGTACCAAGGTTCTGTAAATGTCTGCATATAGAGTTCTGAAACGGATTGTAAATAGACACGATTTCACGAGTTTCCCATGTTATACCAGAAGTCTTCCCAGCAGTCGATTCCAACGCCGTGATAAATTTAGACACCTGTGAGAATGATTACAATTTACAAGTACAGAGGAAGAAAGCGCTCCAAAATCTAGAATAATCGTATTAGAGAAGGAACGGTGAATAAATGTGGGTATACATAACAGCAACATTTTAAGCTGCCTTCAAGCCTTCTGAGAGAGCTCGACTTGTTGTCGGATTAAAGCCTTCTCCTCCAAATCAATTTCTGCTTCTTCCTGTGTGAGCGCACAGGGTGTACAGAAGCAAGAGGCGAGACAATCGGTGCAAAAATCTCCCTTGATGCCGTAGCGGTCGCGAATGTGTGCACGATTGGTGATCTAGATACAATAAGATGAGGTAGCTATCTTTGGAGGGATTGAGATACCTACCTGGAAGACAGCCCCACAGCAGTTGTACAAGCAGCAATTGCAGCTGCACACACCTCCGTGATCTGGGTCTGGTGAGCTGTTGCGTTCAAGATAGCTCAGACGTCCCGTGTTCGAGCCATATACGATGCAGGGCAGCCACCACGCCTTACAGACTGCACTCATAAGTGGTCAAGATAGGCTGAGTCAAGAACACCAAGGACTTACATGTTCCACCGTTGTTGCAGTCTAAAAGATCGTAACTCCATTCTCTGCCCTCGCCATTAATGTCAGGTTTATTGAGGGAGTTCTTGGGGTTGACGATCATGCCCTGAGATGCGATGGGCTGTTGAACGACGGGCTGCGGGGCGGACATTCAGGTGGTTCTGAGTAGTGGGAAATATACGACCGAAGCTGAGGGAGAGGGTGCAGGAAAATCGTTGTTGTTGTGTTATAAATATGCATTCTATCACACCAGGAAAATCATCTTGATTCGAGACTGAATATCTTCCTTCGCCCATTCCGTGTGAAGTTGAGACCACGCGATTTATTCAAGGTTGGTTTCCCACCGACAATGTGCACGAGGCAGGATTGATCATGCTTCAGTCATCTTCGGTAGTAATAAGTACCTAGTATCTTGGAAATGGCAGGATATGTCCTTACAACAAAAGATTTCAGAACTCACGACGCGCATAGTTTTGGCAAAGTTGGCCGTCCGGCCTCAGCCCTCGCCGCCAAGTGACGCATCTGGCGGTGTCTCTTAGTGTTCCTAAACAAATATAAGCTTACATAGTTAGTTTCAACGGAAAAGCTAATGTAACTGCGGCAAAGTTGACATAGCGCGCATAACGAGATTCCGAGGTGGATGCCGAATTGTGCCAAACCTCGGCTTTCAAAGCATTTACATCGGGGTTTCTCGGCCCGGACACATTCGACAATTTTCTGAACATCGGCGTCCGGCTTGAACTTCAGTTTGAGAGATAGGACCTGCTTCAAGACAGAATGCCTTCGGTTCGGGTTCTTTCACGGTCACCTCATTTGAAGAACATGATTTCTGAAGCATATTTTACTGCTATATATGTGGCTGTTGTCAAGGCTCTTAGAACATGCGATGTGGTCTCTCTACACTAGGGTTCTAGGACTTTGCTTGTTCTGATTGTCATCGGTCCAGCCCTTTCTACTTTCTCTGTCTATTGTATTGGTTGTATCTCTCAAAATATGCTCTCTATTGGCTAGCTGGCTGGTACTGTCATACGGTACTGTTACCAATGTCTACGATGACTATCTTACAAAGACCTTACCGTAATCCCTCCTCATCCATCCCTCCTCAGCCTCCATCGCTACACTGTATGCGACACGGAAGATGAGTCTTTATGGTCGATAAAGGTTGTATTAGCCTTCCCAATGTGGCCTACGCTTTCGTATTCATATCCACGCTTTCTGAATAAGTAAACAATGCACGATCGCCAACCCCGGAATATATTGATAGGTAGATTAATCGGATAAGCTTATCTCTGCCTATTTCAGTCGGATTCTCATTCTGAGTCGCTTTTGAGATTCAGCGGGGCTTGCAGAACGGCTCATGGTAGCTTGTCTAAGTGAGCCCTGTTTTTTTCTAGTACTACTTGCTTGTTCAGCCCGAATCAGTGCCGTCAGACGTCAAATCTCTGCCATTAGACAACACGAGCATGGGCGTAATCCTCCACAACGCACGACTCACGAGAGGGTTCTCAATTAAAGTTCAACTTTACTGAGCGTTATTACGTGTAGTTCTTGGTTCAATCATCCATCGGTGTATCTCTGCTGATCCTTGGGACCCCAATGCGCCAACGAATTTTGAAACAATGGAGGCAAGACGTGGAACTTCGCGAGCAATACAATCGCGAAACAGAGGAGTGAAAATACAAAGCAAAGAATTATTGAAAAGGAGCGGCAGGTGCAACTTGATGAGAGAGTTCGAGAGCGCGAAAGGCGGGGCTTGTTCGGGGTGAATTCGTGAGGGGTTCTCAATGCGCTTTGAGCGGACATCGAAAACATTATGCATGCCTTTCCTCATCTCTATCTGGCATGGAGTCCTGCAAATTAACGCCTGTTACGATTAACGGAGTGACTTACGGTACACTTGTCCCGTGAAAACAAAGACAAATTAATCTTTTATTGTGGCGTTGATCCCTGTTCCGAAAGGAAGCATATAGGGAATCTGTGATAGCTGAAAACGAAGCAATTCGTTCCACTTTCTGGGAACATGTCAAGCGCAAGGTCAGAGAGGTCGTCCGCATGCTCTATATACCAGACTAAGCCTGCAGTTATCAAGATTGTACTGCTTCAAGATCGTTTGAGAGGTACGGCTTGTATGTACATTCAGCCTACATTTGTCATTGAATTTCTTTCCTTTTCCTTCGAAAGAGATACGAGGCGAACTTGGGTGGTTTCCATCCCGGTGAAGATGCGGAGATGTTGTGACTTAACACTCCCCTTACGATAAACGACTGAGTATTCCAGTGCCCCACGGCGTGTTCAAATCGGGTGCGAGCATCATCTACATATACCTCTCGTTACTACATGTGGAAGCACCACCTATCAAGGATATCGAGGCCTTGGACCTGAATACTGGAATATCTGAAATTACTGACGAAGACTGTTAGTACTATGTAATTATAACAGGCATATATAATTACGTCGAGACGTCGCATGACTACCTCGTGTCTGCCTCGCGCCTTATGATTCCACAATCGTACACAAAGTATTATAAACAGCCTGTAACGCAGTACCTCTGATAATTTTCTTCTTCCCAACCGGCATGCCAACTACAAGGTCTGGATCTCGAACTAGTATCGCACTAGTTGTTGAATGATGTCTCCAGGTCTATATGTTCAGTACCACCACCACCGTACAATGCCTCCTGGTCAGTAAATATGGCCCTCACTCTTCTCGGGCTGATGTGTTTTCAGCGAGCGTCAGCCACTGTTTGGAAATCCAAATTATGGTTCTACCAATACACCTTGTTCAGGCGCATTTGAATCAGATCCCTCCCCGTCGAGTACAAACGTGTCCTAACCACTCTCATAGTGCATTTACTAACCAACCCACACAAGGTTATAGCAAACGATGGCGATTACCTTTGAAAACAACCTTATTTATTACATTGGTATTCATTGGGGCGCCTTTCTGCGCCTTATTGGGAGGTCTCGCTTACCGTTCGATGTACAAAGATGCCGTGGCAAGATGGGCTAATGATGTGGGACGTCTGAAGCAGCTTGCGATCACCTACAGAGAACAAGCGATGGAATGGCACGAAAGATTGACTCACTTCGAGGAGGAGGTCAAGGAGAAAATTGAACAGGAGAGGAGAGAGCGCGGTCAAGCAAGACTGTACTGGGGCGATTTCATCGGAAGCACTCAGTGCACTTCCAGCGGACGCAGAAAGTACCACGCTCGTCTTCTGAATCTTACACCATCTCTCTTCGCCATAGAAGCATGCAAGTCAATGCCAGCCAAAATCAACGGAATGACATATGACACACCCATGTATTGCGAAGACAAAGTAATGTTTTATCCTCTTCTGTATATTGAGAGACTTACGATCTTCGCTCGAATGTCGCAGGGAAGAGAAGGTGTTTTTGGTTATTGGATGATCGAAAACGACAACATGTGCTCTACTTACTGGGATTATGTCGTGCGGAAGGTAAGTGCCCACTCAGACCAGAAAACGTGTGTTGATCGCCTAACTATTATCCTTCAGGATTGTTCTGCTCCTGGGTCTGGTGAACGAGTATGTCGAAGGTATCTTCATGAAGATGTATCCTAACTGCTCTTGAAACAGAGATATGAAGCGAAGTTGGGCGACTTCCATAAAGGTGGAGACCCTGAAGTCTTGTGCCTCAGCACTCCCATCACGTTTCATGGCCAATTTTTTGCACGACCTTTGGCTTGCACTGACAGGGTGTGTTCTTCCAGCACTGATTTCATTTGATTCTGATACACTTCTCGAAGGGTCGAGGAGACAATCCTCAATATTGGGGGATTTGGAATGTTCCGGTTGGAGACTGTTGATCGACCAATGAGTCATTCGCGAGTCTTTGTCAAGTAGTCTGTTGCTAAATGTGATGTAGTGAGGATTTAACCGCAGTTGTAGGAAGAACGTCCTATTGTTATCTTGTAAACTCAACTCTATTTCTATCTTGTTTTTATTGAGTCTAGATCTCATAGGCCAAACTCCGTGACGTCCAAACATGCTGAAAACTATGATTTATTCACTACGACATAGAGAATACAACCATCGCCGGTCAGGATCGATCATCATATTAAAGTAGGAAAGTCAGATCCGAATTCCCAGCCACGCTGGAGTGGATGTAGACAAGGCGGTGTTGAAGCTGAGCGCTGATTATTACGGGCGACAGCGGAGCTGACAAGGGTACGTAAGTAGCGACACAAGAGGCGAAAATTGGAATGATGGCAATTTTTCTTCTTCGGAGAGGTCAGCTGAAGGAGCCTACGATCGAAGAGGAATAACGCGGGTGTATTTACTACGCATTATTGAGCAAGAATATGAATACTTGGTTGTGTTTCGCTCTGTCAGAGAGCAGGTTAAGCAGATTTGATTCTTTTGTATCAACGTCGTCAATGGGCCGTTCGAGAACTAGATATCGATCTGTAAGCAATCCGTCAAGGCATAAGGGGAGGATGTACTTGAGGACGCTGAGCGCAGGACTCACAAAGGAGCGCAGACAGGACAGTGCTCTTGTTTGCACAGCTTAGAGGAGGAAGAATAACTGAGTTACCTTCAGACATCTTAATATGCAGAATCAGCGGGAAAGTCGTGCAGACGATTTCACGTGACTTCCAAACTTTTCAACCATCTTACAGTGTCCCAGCTCGACGTTCCCTTCAAACATCCCCAAATCCACCCTTGCTGTACTCAAGCTATACAACTCTTCTCTTCTGGCGCACTCATCGCTTCTACGTCATCCCGTCAGTAATTCAAGTATATTCGGATGTTGAGGAGTTACTGATATCGACATGGTAAAGGTCGATGACCATGTCTTCGATCAGTTGCAACCGTGACTATCAAGGAGGATTTTCATAGCTTGCGATTTGAATCTCTGATAAATTCCGGGTCGTTTCCGAAGATGCGCAGGCCTACACCTCTTCAGCAGTTGTTTCCATAAGCGAGGATGAACAACGACTATTATGGAGGCTGTCGAAAGGTGCATTTCTCTTCCATATTCCAACCGACTGCTGGGTGAACTTTATCTATAGTACTACGAAGCTGTTGTATCCTCTACACCAGTTGCGAGGTGCGAACGTATCTCAGCCACCAACAAGTCTTACACTCCGTAGCCGTAAACACCGCCAGATAACGTACACAGGCAGGCAATAGGATAACATGGACACGATGAGAAAGGATGCAATATCTGACGCGCAGGTGCCTATCGTGAATCGTGCGCTGAGTACCGCTGAATGTTTAAATTCCTTTCCAGAACTTGGAGCCATACGTTATCAACTATTTTTACGCTTTCGATGACTCAAATTTCAATAATTTCGTTCACATCCGCGCCATTCATGTTGTCCCGCAGTCCTGACTTCCTGCGTTTGCACGGCAGATAGTCCTCACCGATCCCCATCTCTCCAACCCCTTCGTCGTTCTTGCGGCCCCAGTCATGATCGAACTTTACAACAATGTCTTCCCCGTCACTCTTGCTCCCTTCATATCCCGCTCTGATACCTTGTCGGTCATTCCCAGCTTTCAGAAAAAAGACGGCGACCTTCATGAGGGCTTTTGTCGGATGGATAGAGATGGGAGTAGGAACGAGAAAGTCAAACCCTTGATCAGTGGAATGAGAGCCAGAGGAGACTTGCTTAAACGCCCACCAAACACGCATCAAGGCCATCGGATAGCACTTCTATGTCTTCCATGCTGGTGTCTGTACGCGATAAAGGAGGTGCTCCTCCAAAGCGCGGCGATTTTGTGAGAGAAGTCGAGAGTTGGGTATACAGGCTTATAAGTGACGAGCGGACGTATCTGCTTTGATCTTCACTAGTGGTTTGAGTGGGTGCAAAATTCTCTAGGAATATTATCAACGCCAGCTTGCCTTACGATCGGACACGTCCAACATGCCAAGCGACATACGACAATCGTCCCATCTCAGCTCCCTCTCAGACTTATCCGTCTCGGATTTTCGACCCTCGGATGACTGTCGATCCCCAAACTACGCTGAAAAGAGCATTCTAGATCCTTCTCATGCGGAGACTGTCCGGAATTTGGGATTGTAAGATGACTGGGCAAGGAAAATCGCGATGGATCTCTTGGAAAACGTGAGCAACGATCTTATGTTTCGTTTACTTTTGTTGATTGTATCCTGGGAAAAGCAGAGCAATCCTAATATTAAGCATGGGATTCTACCAAGGGCACTCCTCCGATAGAAAATGCCTGAATCTGTGTCAAAGGCCCTGACAATAAAACGCCTTCGACGAATCTGTCGGCTCACAGGCTCAAGCTTTCGAATTCCATGATATTCTCAACACATGGACCGTCATTGCAGGAGAATACTGTATAGGGAGTGTTTTTAACTTCTTGTTACGCTGCAGGAGGGGAACCTCGATGCTTTAAGTACAGGTAAGCTTCAACACTGCGACGCAAGCTCAATCTCACAGCCATCACAGAATTAGGTACCTTATGCTGAGTCAAACTCCCCAAGCCTCCAAGCACTGGGTGAGTTAGCCTTTCATGTTCGAAGCAAGCAAGCTCCAACTTTTTTTTCAAGGTGACATGGCACTAATCCACCCATTTCTCGACGACATCGCCAAGGACAAGCGCACACGGTACCACCAACTTCGACAATCGACACAGTGCCACATTACAGCTACTGAGAAGAACTCAGGGCAATATACGATATCGAAATCTAGGACCCGTAGAATATGTATGAAGATGACTAGATCATATCAGACCAGTCTTTTCACTGTTAGGGCAATGCTTCGGATTGTGCGCTAGGTTATCTTCGGTGAGGAAATAGTTAGGAGCAAAATTGCAAACTTGCGTGTTTATTTCGGATACGGGAATCGAACAACGAGATTATTCCTCATCTCTTGATGAAAGGCGGTACGTCGGGTGGGCACTTGGGTTGTTGGAGGCGAGTTAGGGTGTTTGGCTTGAGTGGGAGATTCCCATCACGATGCATGCATCTTTTCGGTCTTGTTTCCATTCGCACCAATTAGCGCCATGAACAGCTCGACAAGCTGGTGGACGTGTCGCCGTGTAAGCATGAGGCCGTAAACAAGAAACGAGTGCTGGTATAGCACGCGTATCTTTTCTGCAAACGTCACCTCGCTTCTGTGGTCTCCCTCATCCAACAACACCTCCACACCTCCTTTTGACTCGAACGCAGTCTCCGTCGCATTCCCGCCCTCCAACGTACCCAATAAATAGTATCCATTAGTACATCGAGCGATTTCGCGCCGAGGAGTGGCACGTGGGCGTACATCGAGAGCCCCGGCTGGGTCTGGGTGAATACTTCGTATTTGAGCGTGGGGGATGTGTGACGGTTGTTGACTTTGTACACGTGGATCCGCGAGCCCGTGGAGCCGGCACCGATGATGAAGGGGTGGGATGACCTACAAAAGAAACATAGCTTCAGTTTCATCCTGTGCAAAAAATCAGAATACCCACTATCATTCGACGGCGGCGAAGGCGGCGACTGTGATTCGAGATCGGCTATCACATCAGAAAGATGGACCATAAAAGATATCTAGCATCAGTCTCGTCTCCACAAAAGCAAAAAGGAGATGATCACCATTTAAATTCCCCTGCTGACTCCTCGACCCAATGCCGAAAACCCACACAACGCCAATAACACACAACCACCAGCACTGCTCTTTTCCACTTCCACGCCAACGATCACGTCCCTCTCCGTCTGTGACGCTGGTTCTGGTGCTGTGCCATCTTTGTACGCAGACGCTGGGTCTCATCCCTGTTTCGTGTAGCTCATAGTCCGGAGACGCCGGTGCCATTTTGTTCTTGCTTTTTGTTTTAGTTTTGGGTTTCGTGTAGGCGCGTTGGCGTCCGTGTGAACCGAGCTTCGAAGTGATGCCCTATCGAATCAAATCGACAATTAAAGATGATCTCAATACACTTACTGCCTCAGGGAAGCTGTCATTTTCTTCTCAGCCAAAAATGCGTTTGGGAACTCCATAGGTGTCAGAATTCCTTCTATATCCAGCTCTTGTTGTCGGACAACCCTTTCCAAGACAATTTATGTGATCGCTCAGGAAGTTAGTACATCATGGGGGCAGCAAATGTGGTGAGCACTTGGACAGACCGAGGCTCTCCGAGTGACCATGATGCAAAATCACCGTGTAGCACACCCAAAGTTGATTGTCATCGTTCTTGTTGCCATATTTCCAAGGATAGGAAGTCAAGAGCATCGGAGAGACAAGTCACATACGTTCGGCCAGACTCAGGTCCCATCTGCGGGTAAGTAAGGGTTCAATGATAAACCGTTAAGACAGAAGTCTTCGTCTTGTCTATTTCTGCATCAATCAATAACACAACTTCGCGTCAGGGCAAAGGTCGACATGGCGAAATGATGTCCAAGTCCGAAGGCGACCGAAACTCAGTATGTCCATAACATACCCTTGCGACGGACCTCAGTGGACTTTCGACGGACCAGAGTCCTGTTTGAGTTTTTTTGCGTTTGATAAGTGTGAGCGGGATTCGAAATGCACATTTTTATCCCTAAACAAGGTACAACTCCGAGTCCGTCCTCCTTCATGAAGCCTCTGCAGCTCATCGCATGACAAACCTGAATACTGAGTTATCGAATGGTGTTAGTGAAAATGGCCCCAGCCGCCGAAACGGCCATTTTCATATTGTACGAATAGCTGAAACAAAACCATACTGTTTCCGACTCAGCTTCCGCCAAACCAATGACACTGAACCAGAAACAGTCGTCAGTCTCAGTGATCCGTGATTTGTATGCTGCCCGCGCAGAGGCCTCCAAATATGCTCCTTACCCCCGGAACGCCGCGTTTACGTCGACGATTGCAGAAATCTCTTTCGATCCGGCAGATTCGATCTTCCACCCCGGGATCTATAGTAATATATTGCTTTGCGTAGTGTTGGTTCCTGTGGCGACGCGGCCATATCATTTAAAGCAGCTAGGAGGCTATCCGCAAGGACTGCCCTTCTTTTCCATCTGAGTGTTCGTGACCAAGTACTCTTAATGTTTCCTACACTTCCAGGCGGCACTTTTATTCGTCCACACATAAATCTTGGGTATGGTCCGGACCATTGCCTGGGTGTCAACTCTGTCCCAGAGCTTGTAGAGTTCGCTGCCTCGAATAATCCCAACCATGTCTTTGGCATCCAGACTCGTACTGGTGACAGTTCACCTTGTAAGATTACATTCTTACAGCTTAGGACAGCAGTAGAGTATGCGTCGTGGTGGTTGGTCAGCAGTGGATGTACAACAGGACGCACAGGCCGCGATCAAAAACCTGCACCAGTAGCGATCCTCCTCGGAAGCGACATCGGTATTTTCGTTTATATGACAGCATTGTTACGGATTGGGACACCAGTTAGGAATCCCCGAAGCTTATCGCTGAGCTTATACCTACTCTGACGTGGTTTTTTTATAGGTCCTCTTACTTTCTGCGCGGTTGACCCCGGTCGCAATTGCCCACTTATTGAAAGAGACATCACCTTCATGCGTCTTGGTCAGTTCTCATGTCGCCGAATCTTCCAAAGATGCTATTGTTATACTCCAATCAGAAGGCGCTCTTCCTGTCCCGACCCTCGTCCACGCTCTTGGGTACGATGACCTTCTGACTCCTGAACACGACAGGAACGATATTCAGATACCTTTTATGTACACAAGTTGGAAGCGCGACGACCTGGACGCTCTCATCATGCACTCCTCGGGAACGACAGGGCTGCCAAAGCCTATCTACCACGGACAAACCTACCCTCTCTTGTTTGCCACTTGTCACCGTCTTCCCGAACAGCAGGAGCCTTTCCGATATGTAGTTTCCACATTACCACTGTACCATGTAGGTGTGAATAATGCCACCTCAATAATCCTGTGCGTTAACACGTTTTAGGGCTTTGGTTTCCTTGCCCTTCATCTATCGCTTTCAATTGGAATGCCTTTCATCTTGCCACCGGCGTCTGTGATCCCGACAGGAAAAACGGTATTGCAGGCTATTGAAGCGAATGGGGCGCAGTACTTGTTTACGGTTCCCTCCATCCTCGAAGAAATGATAGGTTTGCCAGGTGGCCTGGGACTCGAAACTTTGAAAGACTTGGAGATTGTCGCAATTGGGGGAGCTCCCATGAAGGAAAGCTTCGGCGTTGAAGTTTCATTGGCGGGAGTCAAGCTTTTGAATCACTGGGGTAAGGTCTCATCATCGCATGCGTGTTCCATGTTCCGATTGTACTCACATCTCTCAGGCTGTACGGAGCTCGGTCCAATTGCTCCCATTGAGAGGATCGATGACGGGTATGACTGGCATTACGTGAAGCCGCGGACGGATATAAGAATTACGATTATGCCACTCGATGATGGGAGTAAATCTCATCGATTAGTCGGATACCCGCCTGGCTGGTCCACGCCTTATGAAGTCCAGGATCTTCTCGTTGCAAAACCTCATGATAGTACACAATACAGGATCATGGGACGTGCTGATGACCTACTCGTTCTCTCGACCGGAGAGAAAGTACGACCTACTAATCTTGAGCAGAAAGTTATGGAACATCCTGACATCAAGGATGTTTTGGCTTTTGGTGCTGGTCAAGTCTGTCTTGGACTTCTGGTCGAGCTTTCCGGTAATAGCTTCGACTCTGCCGACATTGACCAACCGGAGACCCGTGCTGCCATACTCAGCTCCATACAACCATACCTTGAACGAGGTAACTCGTTCACCGATAAGCACGGCAAAGTTTCAAACGAGATGGTGGTATTGACTCGGGAATCGACAAGGCCATTTATCCGCACTGATAAAGGTAGTCTGGCACGCAAGTCTATCCTCGCCGCATTTGACAAGGAAATACAATCCTGTTATGAGAAAGTTGACATCCAGAATGCCTTGCCCTTCCCTTCACTCTACGACGGTGGCTACGCACTGCTTGATTCTATTCGTAGCCTCGTACACGGTATCACCGGCAATAATAACATTACTGATTTAATGGACCTGTTCGAAGCTGGTATGGACAGTTTACAGGCTAGCCGGCTTCGACGTGCTATCTTGAACGGGCTCCGCGTCACACCTGACCTTCCCATTCTCATTGAAGACATCGAGACAGATTTCTGCTTCCGGAATTCTTCCATTGAGAAACTATACCTTGCCGTTGCACGTCTCGTGTCGGGATCGCAGGACGAAAACGGGATTCATGAGACCAGGGAGGAGCACCGCATTTGGGCAATGGAGGACATGTTTCAGAAGTATCACGACGTGTTACGCAGCTTTGAGCGCCTTGCGGCACACGTGCACGCTTCACGATTGAAACGCCGACCGGCGGCTGGACAAAAGAAAGTTGTCCTACTGACCGGGTCCACTGGGAGCCTCGGGTGTTTCCTCCTCGCATGCCTAGCAGACGATCCTGATATTTCAAAAGTCATCTGTCTCAATCGCCTTCATACAGGTACTATGTCACCACGTCAACGACAAATGGACCTTATGTCAAAGCGTGGCGCATACATGTCAAATCAAGCGTGGGACAAGGTCGTGCTCCATGGGGCGGACCTGAGCAGATATGATTTCGGACTTGATGAGAATCATTTTTCAGAGGTACGTGATACTGATACCTAGGATAGTAGATATCAAGTGTTGAGCTCATTCCCATCTTATCGTTTCTAGTTGCTCGGGGCCACGCATATCATCCATAATGCATGGCCTGTAAACTTCAACCGCAGTCTCGCTTCCTTTGAACCTCACATCTGCGCACTATCAAACCTTGTGCGTCTCGCACTGCTCAGCGCCGGCCGACGTGCTGTCGGGTCCGCACCAACTCGTATCCTATTTACTTCATCTATTGCCGTGGCCGGTCGGTATCCATCGCTTCACAGGCAGGGACCGTACGAGGTGCCTGAAACGTTCCTTGACGCAGTCAATAGTGCCGAAATCGGATACTGCGAAGCCAAGTGGGTCTGCGAACATTTACTTTTGAGCGCTTCAGAGCTGTATGGTAATTCTTCCGGCGTCAACGAACCGTTGATGCAGGGATGTAGTGTTCGTATTGGACAAATGACCGGGCCCGAAGGCTCCGGAGCTTGGAACGAATCTGAACATTTCCCTATCATCGTTCGCACTTCTCAACAGTTGGGCGCGCTTCCAGCGCTTGAAGGGGTAAGTCATTCTACTCTGTTTCTAAAACTGATCATAGAGCTCAATTTGATGCAGTCGCTCTCCTGGCTACCCGTTAATCGTGCAAGTAACATTCTCACGGAACTTTTATTTTCAAAAGGATTAAAACCGTTCTACCATATGGAGAACCCTTCACGACAATCATGGCAGGGAGTCATGAGTAACCTTTCCGATATCCTTGGTGAATGCCACGGTAAACCTCTTCCTTTGATCCCCCTCAAGAAATGGCTGGGACGTGTTCGCGATCTCGGCGACGACCACCAACGAAATGTGGCGTACAAAATTCTATCATTCTTGGAGCGGGACTTTGAGATGATGTCCTGTGGAACTGTGATCCTGTGCATGGCCACTGCGCGGTCAGACTCACTGACCATGGTGAAAAGTACAGCGTTGGATAGGAGGCACCTCGAGGAATACGTTTCATATTGGAGGAGCATCGGCGCGATGGAATAGATTGTAAATATCGTTATTATAATTACCGAGATTATCCGTGTTTTTTTCTGCATCGAGGCGCTTTGTGAGATGGAGAATGCAAAGGAAAATTCAGGAGATGAGAATCCTGCTCTCACTGTTCCTCTCCTCCATGAAACAGTACAAGAACTTGGTACACACGTATTGAATTTCCATTGTTGAATGTCAACGATATTAGTTTTCTCAAGACCTTGTCTCTGGACATACATCAAGAGATCCCTGAGGTGTGACAGTCGGGCAGACGTGGTTGCTGGCTTGGTGGATGCGCTGAGGGTGACCGCAAAGGTGAGCCGAGGCAGACAAGTGCTCCGGTCATCAAGGATTGCCCATTTCAGCATCCACATGATGCCAATCCTAGCGGGAGCGCCATCCCCAACTCCAAAATTCTATGTGTTCAACTCGCAGAAAGTGGTCCTGAAAAGCTTTGGTATGTTCGCTTATATTTCCAATGATATTTTTTTCATTTTATATATTACCTTTTGGGAAAGGGACTGTAGCTGGTCCATTGCCATCGGACCCTCTATTTAAGGTGTTCTTCCACTCATGTCTGGTTCCATCGTCTGCTTACCTTTCCCTTTCCCAGGTGGATATATGCAAGCAGTCCCAGGGAAAAGTTGTCAGAAAATAGGTGCAGCTCAGTACATTGGTTCGCCTATTCACCCTTTCAAGTTGTTGACGTACTGTCGTTTGGAGTACTCTCGGTGAAAAATCGACATGTAGCCTTCGACTATCGACAAAGTGGGCACGGCGCGGCCTCGTTTAAACACGAGTACCGAGCCTGGCTGTCAGAAGCCATGAGTTTCATCCGAGGTTCACGACTCTACCCGTGTCATTTGATTGGCGTACTTAGAAAGATATGATTACAATAAAAAAGCAAGAGGCGAGAAGAAAAAAATACACAACCGAGGCAGATGGCTTATTACGAGAAAGACGATAAAAGGATGTGGGTGTACACAACTGCAATTTGTTAAGCCTTCTGGTAGTAGCCGCCCTGTTGTTGGGTCAAGGCTTTCTCCTCCAATTCGATTTCTGCTTCTTCCTGTGTGAGCGCACAGGGACTACAGAAACAAGAGGTCAGGCAATCGGTACAACCTCCTCCCTTGATGCCATAGCGACTTCGAATGTGGCCACGATTCCCGATCTTTACAGTAAAAGATGAGATAAAAATCTTGAACATGGGTATTCTACGTGCCTGAAGGATGCATCCGATACCGAGACACCCAGTGATGAGGCCATAGACGAAGCAATGACTGTTACATATGCCTCCGTGGTCAGGGTCGGGCGTGCCATTGCGTTCGAGGTAGCTGAGACGCTCTCTATTAGAGCCGTATATGATACAAGGTAAGCACCATGCCAGACAGCCTGCGCATAAATGTGGTCAAGAGATGTTGAGTCAAAAGCAGCGAGAACTGACATGATCCAACGCTGGTGCAGGCGCAGAGATCGGAGCTCCATTCTCTGCCCTTGCCCTCGATGTCGGGCTTGTTGAGCGAGTTCTTGGGGTTGACGACCATGCCCTGGGATGCGACAGGCTGGTAGAGGACGGGTTGCTTGGGGCCGTAAGGAGCAGACATTTCGGTCGCTTCTGAGTGGTGGGAGGAGGGAGAGCTGGAAAATGATCGCCGTAGGTTATAGTCAAGTATACAAGTCCAGGGAAGGGAAATCAGATTCATCAGAACTGCCGGACAGATGCATCGCGTCAAAATTTTGATTCGAGAGAGCCCATCTGGCAGAACTCAGATATTGTATTGTAATGTACAGCGTTAGCAATAGTATTTGTGGAGAAGAGATCATCTGAAAGGCGACCATTAGTTGCAAATTCAGCTACTGCTGCAACAAAGTTACTCAAAGTACGAGTGACTGCGATGACCAACTTCTCGCTTAGTCAGGGTTCATGATGGGTCCAGGAGCTTTCAAACTCCGCCTCGAATTGATTCAAAGGTCGATGCGGGGGGCAGATAACCCACAGATTTGTTTGCGCTACACATGAATCAGAGGCGGTCAAATTCCCGGTCACCGTCCTGGTATGTCTGGTTATCAGCCAAATCCTCTCACGGAATTACTGGGGGGATAATCAAAGTTTTATCTACGATATCGTCTAAGAAACGAATCGCGTAATTCAGACGCAGAGGAAGAGTCACAAGGCAAGAGTTGACCATCGAAGGAAGCGCAATCATTTCACACTATCACATTAGACACGGCTGGAACAAGGAATCACACGAAACTTGACCAATTGATGGAAAATCTCCTAGCTCCAAAAGAAAATTGCAACTGTCTTTACAAGTTTGTCAAACTACTGAATTCACCCTTTTGCCATAGATTTGTTCACACCGAATTCTCCTACTGCTGCAGAACCGTGATTCGACATAGTATCATACTTTGGTTATGGCATGTCCCCCTCAGACCCTTGGATTGATGATAAGACCCAACGTCTCCTTGTCTTCCCAGAACGTTCCTTTACAACTAGATCCCATTCTTCCACCTGAACCTCGAAGGTACCTGCCACATCTGGCTTCACAGGTTGCGCCCCAAAAAATCCAATCCAGATCTCTTCATTGCTATCTTGCGAAGCACCAAAGACCCACGTAACCTCTCGTACTCCTTCCCCGCCAATCCTTATCAACAGACTCGCTCCCGTGCCTTCCTCTTCCCGCTCACACTCTACGACCGTACGCACACGTCCAGTGCTATTGGTTGTACCAGACACAGGCGGTGACACGCTCCAATCCGCACCATTATCTTGTCCAGTTGTGACAACGACGCTCTGCTTCAGGATGTCATCTGCATACTCCAGACCACCCTTGATCCATTTGGTCTCATCATCTGGATATAAAATCACCAACCCCGCTTGGTCGCCGCCGTATTGAAGTGTAGGCATGAACGATATCGTCGTAGTGGCTCGGATGAAACGCGAAAGTGGTATAGAAACATAGAATGTTGGCTGGTTATTCAAGTTCAGGGGAAGGGATCGAGACTGTTTATCGAGCGGTGCAGGTTTAAGCCAGAGGTCTGTATCAGGAGCAATTGAAAATGTAAAGGGTAAAAAAGTCGGTGGTTTTTGAGACGTGTTGAGAGGACGCAACGACATGGTTTGCGATAGCGAGAGAAAGCGATACCAAGAACAACGGGTTTATAAGGTAGTAAGTATTTGGCAACGTGATGTGGTCGAGGTCCAGAATAGTTAACGAACAAAAGAGCATTATGATTCGGATGAGATGATGATAGGTGCATATCGCTCATGAGCCCGCGTGAATACCACGGGGCTCATGAATTCTTGACAGGAAGCACCGGTTGCAGCTAAAATTTACGCAATCAGAACTCTATCTGCAGGATCGTAACTCTATCAAGATTGCTTGTAGACTTGTTAGGAAAACCGTGACTATAGAAAACTGGAGCTTCGGCTTACCTTTGCCACTGACCGTTCTATATCTTGGTCCATTTTCGCAGGACCTGTAAAAAAACCATTGATCGGTAATCTTCTGCTGTGGTGTTTAGTAAGAAGGTTTGTTAAGTACAGAACGAAGCGCTCTAGGGAGCAGATGCGGCGGTACTAGTACTCTGAAATTTTTTTCAGAAAAAAAAAATTTCAGAAGGAAAAACATGCCTCGTGATTCTGGAGTGGCAGGACAACCTTTCTCATATCCATCTTGTTCTTTTACAATCAGTCGTCCAAGCTTTCATCTGGAATATTACGTCATTTCATCCTCGCTGTATTTACATAGTAGGGCTTTACTTTTCAGATGAGGGAAACGAAGGAGGATGTTCGCTCACTGATGATAGAGGAAGACAGATAGATGGCTCCCCTTGAGACGCTGTTGAGGGCAGAGCAAGGACGAGGTAATTCAGAATGAAGGCCCTCTTGTTTGGTACGACTGGGAGTTCCGCGAGATCCCTGATCGATGAGTAGACGGTTGACAAAGGAGTTTATAGGCCCAGGGAAAACAGACTTTATTATACATTGGGAGGGACTCGGGTTTAACAAAGAATTTCACCAGCGTTGCGAGCCGAATCGCAGCTAGGCGTGGCATATCTATTTAATCAGGCTTGTTAACAACCATAGCCTCAGAAATTTGTCCTACGTCCAGTAAAGTACAGCAATGAATCGACTCAGAGTTATGTCGGATTGCAGGTTAAGAATCGCCGAAGACACGTCTCGTAATGTAGAGCACTGATCGAAAAAAAACCGTCAAACGGAGACTAAAGCTTGGGGCCCAAGGCCGGATGTCGGGATGATCAAACGCGAGAGACTACTCAAGACATACCAGGAAAGACTTCCAACCATTAACGTGCGAGCATTGCCATCCAGAGAACTCTGCATGAAAAACTTTCAAGTCTCTTGATCACTGGCGGCCATGCGAGACAAATTCATATGACTGCTTCTGGGCTAAGTTGGAACATAGAAGAAACTGAAGCTGCAGATGTTTATGGTCCGTGATAGGATAGCAGATATACTTGGTCCGTAGAAGCCAGAGGTTCGTGTCAGGCGTTCACACAGCCGCTTCGGCGAATCCCGTCGAATTTATCACAGCCGATTCGAAATCGATTGGCAGGTTGAAAATTTTCACTGAATGTTTGCCCCGATACTGATTTTTTCCAGTGTCCTGAGGGCTCCGCTCCAGCCGAACCTTCAAATATGCCCAGAGGTATTGGGGAGCAATGGTTCGCTTCAACTTGAACAAACTTGGGTCAAATATCGAAATTCTCGTCATGCCTACTGATCTCGAAATGGCTGTTCATGAAAGCCTCTCCTCCTTGACCTTCGCATACATCGACTCATTCAAGCACTTTTGTTGTTTTCTGAGATGGTCGTCACCCAGGTGACTTACTTGACAACCAATTCTACAATTCTGACTTCTACACCAAACCTTCCCTATACGATCTGATCATTAGTCGCGGGCTACCTGCTGCTGTGGTTATGAAGAAACTTCGGCTTGAGGACTTCCGCGAATCATTCGGATACTGGTGACAGTGCGGGGGATGCTCTTCCTATGTCTGGTGATTTATGCAACAACAGCGAAAGCTTTAACCACCGCTCTGCTGCCAAGCAATTCGTTAACAGCAAACACTTCGTCAAGTGACTAAAATAGATGGGGCCTGAGTCTTACAATTGCGTTGGCTAATAGGGAAAGAAGCAGCTCAAAAGACGGACAGTCAAAAGAGGGGCTCATCTCCTTTCACCTATGCTTTTGCATCTCGTTGTATTGAACAGCTTATTGGCTCTGGGCTTGTCTTCATCATGGGTGAACCGCTCGGTCATTGCTCTGATCTGATCGACTAACCATCTCACAAGCCCTTTGACGTGACCACCTTATCAGCACCGGATGGGTCTATCACAGCAATTTGTATCTTTTGGTGCGACAATGACCGAACTTTGGGTAAAGGATAAGTACGGGAAAGCGAGGGATGTGGTTCTTGGATATGATGATAATGTATGTGCTCCCAGTATAGTCCTTTGTTTTCATAATGGGGTTGTATCAATTTTCAGACCCGCCTCTTGACCGATCTGGACCATCCAGTTTTCAACCCTATCGTCAGCCGGTAAGTTATGAGATTTCAGAAGTCTCGTTTGTAGTGATCAAGGGTAACGTGACGACTGGCCACATACGCGAATCGTATCAAGAACGGTATCTTCCCTTCTACCTCCCAGCGTCGAACATTCAACTTGAATTCTCAATTTTTCAGGAACGTTCTCCATTCCAATCACGAAGGATCCCCAACCAGACGGTTCTAATGTTTACCACATCTCTGGCATCAACCCGCCATGCTTCATCGCCACCTACATTCGACACATCGCAGCCTTCAACACTAATACCGCTTCATCCCACAACTCCTACTAACAATTCCCTTCACCAGATCATTCCAAACCGTTGAATCCTTCCTCGAACAAGTCCACCGTCCCTTCCTCAAGCGCTACCTCAAGCGTGAGGAGATCCAAGCCCAAATTCGCTCATGCGACGTCCAGCTCACAGAGACGCTCAGTTGCCCCATGCAGTGCGGGCGTTGCTATGTCTTCGCTTCCTTCGTGGATGATCACGCGGTATAAGGTCGATCGGGAGCGGAAGATTGATGTTTTTTTTTCGCATGTGTATCCCAGGATGTGGTGCGGGAGGACCGTGGCGATCAAGGTGCTTGCGCCGACGACCCCGAGGGAGCTGTGTGTCAGGGAGGTGCAGGTGTGGAGGGGGCTCAGGCACCCCGGTGTCTTTCAGCTTTATGGAGCGAGTAGTGCGTGTGGGGAGAGACCTTGGTTTTTTGTGTGTGCGTATATGAGGCGGGGGAGTTTGGTGGAGTTTTTGAAGAGGGTTGAGAGGAGTGTTGAAGGCGGGATGGAGGGTGTGAGGACGGTGTTTCCGATTTGGGAAGGGAGACATATGGGGGTTGGTGGCATGCGAGGAAGAGTCTGCGGCACGAAGAGGGGGATTTGATTAGCTTCATGTTGGAGATTGCGCAGGGATGAAGTACCTTCATGCCAATGGGGTGCTGCATGAGGATCTCAAGGCGGCCAATGTCCTCGTTGACGACGATGTGCATTGCGTTATTTCGGATTCTGGACAGAGCGAGATGAAGTTGGAGGCGTATAGGATGAGTGGGGCGGCCCCGCTTCGTATGCATCCTTCTCTCTCTTTCTTTTTACGGCGAGGGTGCTGACTTGGCTTTGCAGGTGGTACGTTGAGGTGGCAGACACCCGAGCTCATGTCTGGCGAAAGCCAGCTTGCTGTCACGTCGCAGATGGACATCTACGCGTATGCAACTGCGTGCGTGGAAATTGTGTCGATGGTAAAACTTCCGTGGCCACTTGCAGACGACGAGACAGTCAGTCATTTCGTGCTTCATAAGTGTCATCTTTTCACTCCATCAGTATTGCTGAGATATTTCTAGGTGAAAACATCCGCCCCACCATCCCGTTCTCGCGTTTCAACACTTCGCTACTATCTATTGGAGTGGGCTCATTCTGGGGTCTGCCTGGAAACTACTTGGCATCATTGATGCCAAGCAAACAACCCCCAGTGAAGATCACTTGGCATTGATTGGCACCCTAGTGAGAATCACTTGGCATTGATCTCACATCAATGATGACCCCATTTGGAATTTGACCCCATTTGGAATTCAGTGTTAGAGGTTGTTAGATGGTAGAGTTCAGTGTTAGAGGTTGTTGGCAGAAAAAATCACTTAGTGTTAGTATTAGAGAGTGTTAGTATTAGAGGTTGTTAGATGGTAGAGTTCAGTGTTAGAGAGTGTTAGTATTAGAGGTTGTTAGATGGTAGAGTTCAGTGTTAGAGGTTGTTGGCAGAAAGAGGAATATGAATTGAGTTCAGTATTAGGTAGTCTAACACTAACACTCTGTTAGATGATAGAGGCCCAACAATAACAGCTAAGTCAAGAGAAGAAGGTACTCAAGTCAGAAGAATATGAATTGAGTTCAGTGTTAGGCAGAAAGAGTTATATGAATTGAGTTCAGTACTAGGCCTGTTAGGCAGAAAGAAGAATATGAATTGAGTTCAGTATTAAGCCCAACACTAACACTCTATTAGATGCTAGAGGCCCAACAAGTGTTCAGTACTAGGCCTGTTAAGCAGAAAGAAGAATATGAATTGAGTTCAGTGTCAAGCCCAACACTAATACTCTATTAGATGCTAGAGGCCCAACAATAACAGCTAAGTCAACAGAAAAATATGAATTGTGTTCAGTACTAAGTAGGTTGCAGCACAAAAAGAGTGATAGAGTTCAGTGTTAGAGGTTAGCTAAGTCAACAGAAGAAGGCAGTCAAGTGTTAAAAGTAGTAAAGGTCAAATTAGGATGCAGGGCAAGGCCAAATGAGCAGCAAAATACAATATAGAAAAGCAGAGCAGAAGGGATGGAGCAGATAAGAGTGAGGCAAAATAAAGAAGGAGCAGGGAAAAATAGGTAGAAAAAGGGCACATGAACTTCTTATTGTGTGTTAGTGTTTATTTGTATTTATTGATTATTTATTGATATAAATTTTTTCATCAAATAATTGTCTCTTGACTTCTTACTCTCACTTTGTCAGTATTTGCCAATATCCCAAATCAATATGCCTACTAGCAAGTAAGCACAGAAGGTTGATTAACTATTCATCATCTTGCTGATTGACTCTATATATATAGGCAATCATCTACTGCTCCAGCTTCATCTACAATGAAGTCTTCCAGATTTCATCCATATCCTACAAGTCAAGGATCTGGAGAAGAAGCTCAATCTGATTTGGAGCATACAACTCCAGATATCCAGATTCTCAAGCAACTTGGTCTCACTTTCAATTCTCTCTACAAAATCCTTCTCTGTGTCAGTTGTCAATCTGCTTGGAAGCCTTCTGCTATACCAGGCCATTTGAGCAGTCAACATCACATCACTTTGACTTCTCAGCAAAAATCCAACTTGGCTGAACTAGCATCTTTTTTGGGTGTTCTAGAATCTACTGAAGTTGGCCCTCCAATTGGAAATGCTCCTGTTTCTGGCCTCAAAATATACAATGATGCTTTTCTGTGTACCAGATGCAGCTACTGTGCTTTGACACAGAATACTTTTTCCAATCATTGGAGCGAGCATCACAAAAATCCTCATGTGGATCCAGCATTACGTTTTACCCGTGGCTCAGTCCAAACTTTTTTCAAACCTGTCCCCATTCGATATTTCCGCATCGAGGTTCCTCCAGAAAATCCATCCAACATATTTGACATCTTTATGGCTAAAGAAGCATCCAAATATGCTTCTCATGCTGTGCACATACCTCTCAATGCTCGGGAAATACCACCTCTATTGATGTGTACTCAATGGCATGAACACATTGAACCATATCTTTCGGATCATGCCAAACGAGAAGAGCTCCACTCAATTGTCAAGCCTCCTCTGATTGCTGATAACAATCCTCTTTGGCTTGTGACCAAGCAGTATCTGCTGAAAATTCGTCAGCAATCTGATGGATCATCTTTTCGATGCCGAATTCTATTGATGGAGTGTCCACGGTATGTTATATTTTTTTTTTGGCAAATTGTGATGCTGTGCTAAGCATTTCTTAGTGTTTCACGTGATGCAAAAGCTTGGACAGCACATAAAAATGATCAAACCCTTCAAGATTATGGCCGCATTCTTTATAATTTGGCCTTTTCAACTTTGATCTCTCTTCAAGGCCACTCCTCGGGCTATATATATCCTTTTTCTGAGGATATGAAGCTTGTAGGAAAACAACTCCTAAATGATCTTGAAAAGCAGAGTCCAATCTCCATTGATCTCTTTCATTCTTGGATCTATCCATTTTTATCCTATCATCCAGCACCTAAAGAAACAAATAAATGGTCCATGGTCATTCAGTGCTGGCTAGCAATATATTCTATGAAGATTGAAGGCCATTTTGCTGCTCCTTCTGATGTTGCACCTCTTCTTGCACGTCTAGAGCACTGCACACGTGGATGTACATTATTTGAAGCATATAAACAAGTGACTTTAACTAATGGTGATTTATATCCGTAAGTCATTTGTTATTCTAAGTATTTATCCAATCAAGCCATTTCACAGGATATTGGAAAACCTATGCCTTCAAAATCTCAAACCAGGCTCTTTCACCCCATTTAATGTTCTTCTAGAATATCAGAGATTTGTATCATCTCTGGTCTTCAACCAAGCAGCAGCTCCTTCCACAGATATATCTGCAGATGCTTCCCGGGTTTCTTATCGGGACAAAGTTCTAGTACTTGCCAATTGGAAACTGGGCATGAGGAAAATGCATGATGAATGTGTTGAACTCATAACTGAACTTTGTGGTGGTACAATTCCAACTATTCACATTCCAGAAGAATTTATTGATGACATGTCAAACATGTCTTATGGATTTTCTTGGGTGGAGGTGTTGGTCAAATTCAATGAGCACACTCTTCTCCGCCAGCTCATGCTAGACAACTCTCGGAACCTGTGCTCTCTTGATTCTGAAGGCAATATTGCTTGGAATGCTCATTTCCAGATTGCTTTCATGAAAAAAACTGCTCGACTTAATGAACTGTTGGCAATGTTACACCATACAGTTCCTGGCCAACCATCACGCATTTCAGAACTTTGTGACTTTCGAATTCGCAATGGCCTTCGTGGGCGTAACATTTTTATCAGCCATGGTGCCGACTGGTTTGTGACACGCAGGGTCAAATCAGAAACCTTAGTACAAAGAGAAGTCTTTGTGCCTGTCAAACTCCCTCCAGAATTGTCTACCATCTTTCACCAATATCTTCTCCTCATTCGTCCTGTGGAGGAAATATTTGCTCGAAATTTGTGGAGTGATCCAGTTTCTGATCTCTACCATGAATATCTATATCTTTGTCTGGGTCGCAGATTGACAGAAGAGTCATTTTATTCTACCTTCAAAGCATTGGCCGAAGATTTCTTTGCAGTTCGCATTGGTGTTCGTGGATATCGACAAATGATTGTTGTTGTGGCTAGAACCTATCTTGGCTCAGAGTATGAGCTGGATGTTGAGGAAGAAGAATCAGACTCTCTGATTGAACAGCGTAATCATGGTGTTGCAGTAGATCGACGTTGCTATGGCATTCAGTCACAATATCTTCACACCATTTCTATGGATCTGATGTTTCGCTTTGGCCGCATATCAGAATATTGGTGGCGTCTTACTGGCTTTGCTCCTGGTCAACCTCCCCTTCTTCCTCTGGATATCCGCCGCCAACATACACTCCATACTCATCAAGAAGCTTCAATTAACTCAGAATCAAACCAGGCCTTATCAATTCCATCTCCTCATATATCAGTGCCTGCTGGTTTTGAATCACACATATGCAACCTATTCAAAGTCTTGATCCAAGACTCAGTCTTACCTCAGATGGGTCAACTAGTCCGCCAAGAAATTGCAGCTGCTCTGACTGAATTTCAGTTGCAATCTGAATCCAATGGTTCATTTGACTTGTCTATATCTCCAGCTCAGTCCATGGCACTTCAACTGCCTCATCTATCTCTACCCTCCTCCACTTCACAACTACCAGGACCTGCTGCAACAAATATTCAATCTCATGATGCTATTTACTGGCTGCGCATGATGACTAGCAACTCTGATGCTGAATTCCGCTCTACTGAACAGCAAAAACTTGTAGAGTGTGCCTTGAATGGTACTCAAAATGTTCTAGGAATCATGCCAACTGGTGGTGGAAAAAGCTATGCTTTTCTAATCCCCTGCATTTGCAGATCAATATACTGCACAGAAATCAGGCACTCATGCAAAGCCCAAAAAGACATTGACTGTCATTCCAAATAAAGCTTTGTTAGCAGATATGCTTCGGAAAGCATCTGAATTAGGTGTACAAGCTGTTCAATGGAAGACATCTACTCCTAGCAATGTTTCTGACAATGCTGCATTATTACTACTGGCCCTTGAAAGTGTTACTCATCCAAAATTCAAAGAGTGGGTTGCTTTAATTATATCATTTCTTTAAAAATTGACTCTTTTTTAGATTTTTTCGAAAATCTGAAGGCCAGATTTCACGTCTGTGTATAGATGAAACTCATCAAATGCTCACATCAGAAGAGTATCGAAGCAAGTTTTCATGCATTGGAGAACTGGCACAGTACCCTATTCAACGGATTTTCCTCTCTGCCACATTGCCTCCCACTCTTGAAAAATACTTCTTGGTCAAGAATTACCTTCCAGATTCAACAACAATCATCCGTGCTCCCACATATAGATCAAATTTACGATATCACATCCTTCATGTGGAACAACGGATTCGTCCTATCAAAGACATCATCATTGATCTTGCTCATCACTTGTCTACCAACATTTTTTCTCCATCATCTCGGGGCATCATTTTTTGCAACACTATTGATAATGTTGAAGAGCTTGCACCAAGCTTTGATGGGTTTTT